>CM056051.1:333717892-334084940 GCA_029574335.1 Rana kukunoris | reverse complement strand
GGCAGAGCGTCCCAGAGAGAGCCTGGGAAAGGTCCAGTTCGGGTGTTTATACCTCTCCCAGGCTCCTCTCTTACACGTTCAGAGATCTCTGATCCCTGATCCAGGTCAGGTGTTGGCCCTCTCCCCCAGGCCAATTTAAGCTCACCTGAGCTAACAGCCATTGCTCTGTCCTGGGAAACAGATAGTGTGGATCTGTAGGAGCAAGGAGGTTGTTAAAAGACTGGTGAGCAGTTTGTATTTTGAGCTAACAAGCGGTAGGCTTGTTCAGCTTAGTAGTTAGGGCTACATATCGTGTAGTTAGAGCCGAGACACGGCTAGGTGTTTGTTTAAACTACTTTTGTTTGTTTTGTTTTCTGCACACTGTACAGCACCTGTAAATAGACTTTGTATAGCACCAATAAAAATCCCACTGTTGTTCACTTATCCTATGGACTTTGGTATCTGTGCCTGCTCATCCCAGGGAGCTTTTGTACCCGCTACCTATCCCCAGCTTACATATGGTGGAGGCTGCGATCAGCAATAGTAAGTTACTATTTAAAGGCCAGTACCTAAAGTGACAACATGGAGGAAATCCTCAAACAAATGGTGCTATTCAATGCTGCGCAACAGCAAGCAAACGCTGCACAACAGCAAACTAATGCTGACGCTGCAGCAAGCCAACGCTATGGTACAGGAGCAATCGCAGAGGCTGTTTGAACAGCTTGCCACTGCTGCAGAAGCGGATAGGAAAACCCTGACTAAGGTTGCAGAGACGCTAGCACAGTGGGCACCTGCGGAAATTAAGGATATGGGAGACAAGCCTTCAGCCATCCATGTGGCTCGCTTTCTGTCTAAAATGACTACGGATGATGATCCAGAGGCCTTCCTGTTAACGTTTGAACGGACCGCTGAGAGGGAATGTTGGCCTAAAACCAAGTGGGCAGGACTGATTGCCCCCTTACTTTCTGGTGAATCGCAGAAGGCCTACTATGATCTGGAGTCAGCAGAAGCAGAAGACTACGAAAAGGTCAAGCAGGAAATTCTGGCGCGACTCGGCGTCACCTTGGCCGTTCGAGCCCAACGGGTCCACAGCTGGTTCTTCAAAATCGAGAGGCCCCCAAGATCGCAGATGTTCGACCTAATCCACCTAGTGCGAAAATGGCTACAGCCTGAGTCCCTGTCTGCGCCACAAATAGTGGAGCGTGTGGTCATGGACCAATTCCTGAGGTCACTCCCAATTCCCCTGCAGAGGTGGGTGAGTCAAGGGGACCCCAAGTCGGCAGATAACCTGGTGGAACTCGTCGAAAGGTACTTTGCTGCAGAGAACCTGGTCACCATCCCAACAACCGCACGGACTTTCCACCCAAAGCCACGGTCTCCCCAGGCAACCGGTAAGACTGTTCCAGGGGAAGTGGGTGGTAAGCATGGCAAGGAAATAGGGGGGAGGATTTTTGGTGCCAGGACTGAAGTTTGGCGTCCCAAGCAAGGGAAACCACTGCCTGTCAGCAAACCAACTTGGGGAAACATCAGGTGTTTTCGTTGCCAAGAGCTGGGACATGTTGCAGCAAACTGTCCATTGACTGATGAACCAATGCAGTGTGATCTGTCTAATAGAAGGCAGTCCATGTTTGCTGCTGTTTCATGCGCCGCAGCGCCAAATGTGGGGAAACACATGTGTCACATGACTGTTAATGATAAGCCTATTACGGCCTTACTGGACTCTGGAAGTCTGGTTACTTTGGTTACAGCTGAGATGGTTGAAACTGTGAATTTTCATGCTAAAAAAGTTGCTGTGATCTGTGTACATGGGGATACCCGGGAGTATCCTATAGCCACAGTTCAGTTTAAAACTGGCTTAGGTACGGTGTCCCATGCGGTCGGACTTGTGCCCCACTTGGTGCACGAGGCCATCATTGGTAGGGACTTCCCTAAGTTTTGGGAACTGTGGGATCGTCCCGACCCGGTCGCAGTACCTGACTCAGTCGCAGAGCCAGAGCTCCTGACTACTTCCGATATTGTGGGTTCAGGGGACTCATCTCAGGGCTCTCCGAGTTTTCCTTTCTCGGTTATGGCAGGAGAGCTGGAGGAGCCTGAGGAAGTCCCCACAACCAGTAGAGCCGGACAGCCGTCTGCCGACTCGGAGCCTATGTTGGAGTTTACTGACCTTAATGTGCACAAGGAAAATTTTGGTACTGAGCAGAGAAAAGACCCTACCCTTGCCAGGGCCTGGGAAAATGTAATGGTGATTAATGATGTACCTGTTGAACCAGGGGATAGGCCCTGTTTTCCTTATTTCAGCAGCAATGATGATTTACTGTATCGTGTATGTAAAAAGAATGATGAAGTTACTGAACAGTTGGTGGTCCCCAAGCCTTACAGAAGGGTGGTGTTGGAACTTGCCCATGGGCACTTGCTAGGAGGCCATTTAGGGTTGAGAAAACCACTGAAAGAGTGTTGCGCAGGTTTTACTGGCCTGGGATACAGAAAAATATTGAGAATTATTGTCAATCCTGTCCTGTGTGTCAGATGTCAGCCCCCCAGCCCCACTTCCGAAGTCCTTTAGTGCCCTTGCCCATTATTGAAGTGCCCTTCGAGAGGATTGCCATGGACCTTGTGGGTCCCCTCCCCAAATCCGCCCGTGGTCATCAGCATATCCTCGTGATTATGGATTACGCTACCCGTTACCCTGAGGCCGTTCCCTTACGCGCGCATCTGCTAAAAATATTGCCAAAGAGCTGTTTATGGTGTTCAGTCGGGTGGGCATCCCTAAAGAAATCCTGACAGACCAGGGTACCCCATTTATGTCACGGATAACTAGGGAGCTGTGCAAGTTATTTAAGGTGACGCAGTTGCGAACCTCTGTGTATCATCCGCAAACAGATGGCTTGGTGGAACGTTTCAATAAGACGTTAAAGGGCATGTTAAAAAAGGTTGTTGACAAAGATGGGAAAGACTGGGACTTCCTGATACCGTACCTGATGTTTGCTATCAGGGAGGTTCCCCAGTCCTCTACAGGGTACTCTCCATTTGAGTTGCTTTATGGGAGACACCCTCGGGGACTCTTGGACATAGCCAAGGAAACTTGGGAGGGGAAACAGACACCCCACAAAAGTGTAATTGAGCATATCGCTCAAATGCAGGACAGGATTGCAGCCGTAATACCAGTGGTGAAAGAACATTTACTACAGGCTCAAGCAGCCCAACAGAGAATATACAACCGGGGGGCCCAACTCCGTGTTTTCTCACCGGGTGACAGGGTCCTCGTTTTAGTTCCCACTGTTGAGAGCAAGTTCCTGGCTAAGTGGCAGGGCCCCTTTGAAGTAATTGAAAGAGTTGGGGAAGTCAATTACAAGGTGTATCAACCAGGTAAAAGGAAGCCCGAACAGATTTACCACGTGAACCTGTTAAAGCCCTGGAAGGATAGACTGGCGTTAACTGCGAGGTCCTACCTAACCGACCGGTAACGCCTAAGGGTACTGAATCCCCTCTGATCCCTGAGGTCACGATTCCAGACACCCTGTCATATTCCCAAAAACAGGAAGCTAGAGAGTTCCTAATAAGGAATAGAGAGAAATTTTCAGAGTTGCCTGGCACGACTTCAGCGGTTCAGCATGATATTGTTACTGAACCTGGGGTCCGTGTCAAGCTCAAACCATACCGAATTCCTGAAGCGAGGAGAAAGGACATCAGTGATGAAGTTAGAAGGATGTTGGAACTAGATGTCATTGAGGAATCCAATAGTGACTGGTCTAGCCCCATCGTGTTGGTCCCAAACCGGATGGCACTTGGAGGTTTTGTAACGACTTCAGAAAGCTCAATGCAGTAACAAAGTTTGACACGTACCCGATGCCCAGGGTAGATGAACTTATAGACCGACTGGGCAAGGCCCGTTATCTGACCACTTTGGACTTGACCAAAGGATATTGGCAAATACCCCTGACTAATAGTGCCAAAGAAAAGACTGCGTTTGTGACCCCGGAGGGATCATTCCAGTATAAGAAAATGCCTTTTGGGTTGCAAAATGCCCCTGCAACCTTTCAGAGGGCCATGGACAGGACCCTAAGACCGCACCAGCAGTATGCTGCAGCTTATTTAGATGACATAGTGGTGCATAGCACTGACTGGGAGTCTCACTTGCCCCGTGTCCAAGCTGTCCTTGATTCCCTCTTCAAGGAAGGTTTTACGGCAAATCCCAAAAAATGTGCCATTGGTTTGGAGGAAGCCAAGTATTTGGGCTATACTATTGGCCGTGGAGTTATTAAAACCAAGTGAATAAAGTAGAAGCCATCCAGGAGTGGCCACGTCCTGCAAACAAGAAGCAGGTCAGGGCCTTTCTTGGCATTGCGGGATATTATAGAAGGTTTATTCCAAATTTTGCCACTATAGCTGCCCCACTGACAGACCTGACGAAAGGGAAAGACTCCGTAATGATAAAATGGTCCCCAGTAGCAGAAGAATCTTTCCAAGTCCTGAAGAAGGCTCTTTGTGCACAGCCAGTGCTATACTTCCCGATTTCTCCAAAGATTTTTTGGTTCAGACAGATGCCTCTGATGTAGGTATCGGGGCAGTACTATCACAGGTATACAATGGGGAAGAACACCCTGTGGTCTACCTAAGCAGAAAGCTCAATGATCATGAGAAAAATATGCAGTCATTGAAAAGGAATGTTTAGCCATAAAGTGGGCCGTGGACGCGCTCAGGTACTACCTGTTAGGGCGCCAGTTTGAGTTAATAACTGACCATGCTCCCCTGAAATGGATGGCCCAAAAGAAGGAGACTAATAGGCGGGTGAACCGGTGGTTTTTGGCCCTCCAGGATTATTCCTTTTCGGTAAAACACAGGCCAGGGGTTGAGATGGGTAATGTAGATGCCCTGTCCCGTGTTCACTCCTGTTGGGCTACAGGTGTTCCAACCCTGGGGTTGAAACAAGAGGGGAGGGTGTGTAGCAGAGCGTCCCAGAGAGAGCCTGGGAAAGTCCAGTTCGGGGTTTATACCTCTCCCAGGCTCCTCTCTTACACGTTCAGAGATCTCTGATCCCTGATCCAGGTCAGGTGTTGGCCCTCTCCCCAGGCCAATTTAAGCTCACCTGAGCTAACAGCCATTGCTCTGTCCTGGGAAACAGATAGTGTGGATCTGTAGGAGCAAGGAGGTTGTTAAAAGACTGGTGAGCAGTTTGTATTTTGAGCTAACAAGCGGTAGGCTTGTTCAGCTTAGTAGTTAGGGCCTACATATCGTGTAGTTAGAGCCGAGACACGGCTAGGTGTTTGTTTAAACTACTTTTGTTTGTTTTGTTTTCTGCACACTGTACAGCACCTGTAAATAGACTTTGTATAGCACCAATAAAAATCCCACTGTTGTTCACTTATCCTATGGACTTTGGTATCTGTGCCTGCTCATCCCAGGGAGCTTTTGTACCCGCTACCTATCCCCAGCTTACACTACATTTACCTCCTATTTGTAATGCCATTTTAGTTCTATATTGTAGTAGCTCAGTTTTCTAATAATTCCCGTTCTACTTCTGTGGTCTGGGAATGCTTATTTTGTGCCTCTAGGGTTTGAATTTTTCCTAATAGACCTATTAATTTAACTTCTCTCTCTTTCTTAATACTTGCTCCATGTTTAATCAGTACACCTTGTATCGTGATCGGTGCATGATCTGACCAGGTGATCATACCAATAGTGGATTCCCTATCTGAATGTAATTGTTTGTGAGGAATAAAAAAAAATGTTTGTGAATATACCTTATGAGTAGGGTTGAGCGAACCCGAACTGTAAAGTTCGGGTTCGATACAGACTTTGGGTTTTTTCCCGAACCCGGACCCGAACCCGAATAATTGATAAGTTCGGGTCCGGGTTCGGAGTTCAGGGGAAAAAAAATGCGCGGAGGTCCCAGCAAATTCAATAACCAGACCCTTTAGGTCTGGTATGGATATTAAGGGGAACCCCGCCGTCAATTTAAAAAAAAAATTACGTGAGGTTCCCCCCAAATATCCATAACCAGACCCTTCAGGTCTGGTGTGGAATTTAAATCCACACCAGACCCCTTATCCGAGCATGTTGACCTGGCCGGCCACAGAAAAGTGCGCCCCCCCTCTCCTGAACCGCACCAGGCCACATGCCCTCAACATTAGGAGGGTGCTTTGGGGTGCCCCCCAAACCACCTTGTCCTCATGTTGATGGGGACAAGGGTCTCTTCCCCACAACCCTTGCCCGGTGGTTGTGGGGGTATGCGGGCAGGGGGCTTATCAGAATCTGGAAGACCCCTTTAACAAAGGGGACCCCCAGATCCTGCCCCCCCGTGTGAAATGGTAATGGGGTACATTGTTCCTCTACCATTTCACAAAAGAAGTGTAAATAGTTTTTTGAAATAAAACACACACACCGTAGAACAAAATATTTTATTCATTCTTTATTAAACCAAATTAAAATCCAGCAGTGAAGATCCACGATCGATGCTGCTTTCTGCTCCAACGTTGTCTTTTATCCAGCGCCGGGTGATGTCTCCAGCGAGGGGTGGTCTCTCCAGCGACGGGTGATCGGTCCAGCGACGGGTGTACTGTTCTCTCCAGCGACGGGTCCTTACTAAGGAATAGGGCTATCCCAGTGACGTAGCACAGTGTGCGTCAGAGGGGGACGGGGTCACGTGACGCGTGGCCCGCCTCCCCTATAAAAGAAACGTCAAGCTCTGCCGCGTCATTCGCGGAGCTGTGCTCTGAGTGGATGGATCTTCGCTGGACTCATCGCTGGGGGGAAGCCCACGTCATTTTTTTTTAAATTGACGGCGGGGTTCCCCTTAATATCCATACCAGACCTAAAGGGTCTGGTTATTGAATTTGCGGGGGCATTTTTTTTTAAAAAAAGTCTGTGTCCCATTGACTTCAATGATGTTCGGAGTTCGGCTTTTTTTTTAAAGTTCGGGTTCGGACCCGAACCCGAACATCCAGGTGTCCGTTCAACTCTACTTATGAGATTTAGAAAAACAAGAAAAATCTCTTTCCTTCGATTGCAGCATTTGCCATATGTCCACCATTTTTGAGAAATATTTTGAAGAGGTTTTGGCCTTTGTTGTCTGCCGACCCCAATGTAAAAAAAAAATGTTAAAGAGTATCCCAAGATTACCTTTAAACGTGTACCATCATTGAGAGACCGATTGGTGCATAGTCATTTTAATGTTTCTGAAGCATCTAAAACTTTAACAAGCGGGGGCACTTCCCCGTGTGGCCACTGTGATATCTGTGAATATGTTGGTAACAAACAAAAATTCTAATTACCAAATGGGAAGTACCATTCGACAAAAGCCCTGGTTACCTGCCAGACATTGGGGGTTATATATCTTGCCCAATGTCGATGTGGCGGCTTTTATGTCAGTAAAACAAAACAACCCTTTTATAAAAGGATAAGGGATCATATCAAGCCCTTCCTGAAAAGAAAGATTGTCACCGCAATTAGCAGACATGTCGGTATTCATCATGAATTTGATCCCCATTTTATTGAGTTTTTAGCCCTGAGCCATGTCCCGCTGGACTCGAGAGGTGGCAGACAGTGTTGATGGCAGGGCTTGACAAATTTGCTTGAAATCTAGGAGCCAGCTAGAAAAGTTAGGAGCCTGTCTTTTTTTCTTTCAGCCTGCCGAATAGCTGGCTTCTGTCGGAACGGCTGCCATACACACGGGCTGAATGGCAGCCAGTTTTCATTGAACCGGCCAATGTCGCCCGGCATTCGGCCTGTGTGTATAAGGCTTGATGATGTGATGGGCAGCAGCTCACAGTACAGCAAGGTGGGGATGATAGGAGATCCAGTAACTCATGCCACCCTAGGCCCCTTGCACACGGGCGCCTCTGCTTAGCGGAATCTGCTTGCTCATCGAAGATTTCTCTGCTAATCCCCGCTGAGCAGGTGGATGACAGGTCCTCAGTATACAGCTGGTTGTGTTATAATTGTATACATAGCTCAGTATACAGCTGCCTATGTCTGGACTTGTAGTCTCCCACAACCCCAGGCTGTGTATTAGGGTAAATGCTGGGACATGTAGTCCCCCATGACCTCAGGCTGTGTATTGCAGTGAATGCTGGGATTTGTATTCCCCATCCCAGGCTGTGTAGTGCGTGAATGCTGGGACTTGTAGTCCCCATCCCAGGCTGTGTATTGTGGTGAATGCTGGGACTTGTAGTCCACACCCTAGGAGGTGTACTGCAGTGAATGCTGGGACTTGTAGTCCCCATCCTAGGAGGACAGAGAGGGATGGGTGGACAGAGGGACAGGCGTGTATCTATCCATTCTCCTTTCATATCTCCTATCATTTATTGTGTCCATCTTCTCTCTGTTCAGATTCTCCATAACCTCCCATGTAATTTCCTTCTCCTTTCAGATCTGCTGTATCCTCCCATGTCTCTCTCTTCTCCATTAAACTGTCCCTTACCTTCTACATTTCTCCTGTAAGACCAGCCCCGCCTGGCCACATTCACACATGACAAAATCGCAGGGCACGCTGCTCGTGTGAACTTCAAATCCCAGGATGCCACAGCGTGTGGCCGAACATGACACTGGTCGGCCAATCACAGGACGCTTGAGTAGGAGGGCCTGGGGAGACATTGCCACCTTGCATCCCGGCCCCTGGTGTGTCTGGTAATGGAGGGAGTGCAGTGCTGGGGTCGCTCCCATGCCTTGTACGCTGTGGACGGTGAAACGTGTGAAATGAATCGGGTCGGGACTCCACCGTAGCGCCACATATCACACAGGGAAATAGCTAGGAGCGTGTCTTGCAAGACTTGTTTGTCGCAGCCCCGGCCACCACAAAAGGGCGCCAGTGCATCTCGCTCCAGCAGGCTGCATAGCCGCGGCCTCAATTACTGGCCAGTGCGGCCTATGTTATCGCGCTTGGGGGGGGGGCACACAGACACAGGTGCCAGGTCACTAATTTTAGGCTCAACGGCGACCTGGTGCCTGGAATTTGTCGAACCCTGGTTGACGGAATGCTGCTCCAGCTTGAGGCCCACTGGATTTATGATCTTAGGGCTACACAATACCCAGGGTTTAATGAAAACCTTAGCTTTAAACCATTTCTATAATTTGGGAGATCTATCTATTTTATCCATTCTAGGTGGCTTTGACCGTGTATGTTTTGAATTCATTGTTCATT
Source organism: Rana kukunoris (assembly GCA_029574335.1). NCBI lineage: Eukaryota > Metazoa > Chordata > Amphibia > Anura > Ranidae > Rana > Rana kukunoris. Next base: position 334,075,822 of record CM056051.1, on the reverse strand, counting down.
CTTTCCCCTCTAATCCCTATTTTCCATTTGTTATTTTCCCTTCCCTGTGTAGCAACCTACCCATTCTGTGTATCTACTATGCAAAGTTGACAGTTTTCCAGCACCATCGGTCTTTATGACCTATTGGTGCAGGAATATATATAGGTGTATTATATTATTAGAACTCATCTGTGGAGCCTATAATATATTTTATATATATATATATATATATATATATATATATATATATATATAATATATGTATATACATATTATCACTGAGCAATTGAGGGACCCCACATTGCTAAGAGCCCGGGAGAATGTAGTAAAGATAGATGGGGAGTTAGTTAACCCTATTGGAAGGGACCTGTTATATCGAGTGTCACAGAGAATAGAGGACACCATTGAGCAACTGGTAGTGCCTAAACCGTACCGCAAGATGGTTTTGGAACTGCCCCTTGGGCACATTCTTGGGGGACATTTGGGAGAAGAAAAAACCCGGGAGAGGATCACCCAGAGGTTTTATTGGCCTGGGATCACTAAGGAAGTGGAATTGTATTGCTCTTCCTGTCCAGTGTGTCAGATTACTGCATCCATGCCACATTTCCGCAGTCCGTTGGTACCCCTGCCCATTATCGAGGTCCCTTTTGAGAGGATCACCATGGACTTTGTTGGCCCCTTACTGAAGTCCACTAGAGGGCACCAGCACATCTTGGTAATAATGGACTATGCCACCCGTTACCCAGAAGCGATTCCTCTCCGAAACACCTCTGCTAAAACCATTGCCAAAGAGTTATTTCAGGTTTTCAGCTATGTGGGTCTTCCTAAGGAAGTCCTAACTGACCAGGGCATCCCGTTTATGTCTAGGACGACCAAAGAACTTTGTAAACTCCTGAAAGTGACCCAATTACGTACATCAGTATATCACCCTCAAACAGACGGGTTAGTGGAAAGGTTTAATAAAACCTTAAAACAAATGTTGAGGAAGGTGGTGGATAAAGATGGAAAGAATTGGGATTATCTGCTCCCTTATCTGATGTTTGCCATAAGAGAGGTTCCCCAATCATCCACAGGGTTCTCTCTTTAAGCAACTGTATAGGAAACACCCCTGGGGCCTACTGGACATTTCCAGGGAAACATGGGAGAGTGAGAGTGTGGCCCAAATGCAAGATAGAATTGCCCAAGTGATGCCGATTGTAGAGGAACATTTAGCCCAAGCCCAATTGGCTCAACATAGGATTTACAATCGTGGGGCCCAGGTCCGTTCCTTTGCACCTGGTGATAGGGTCCCTATGAAGTGGCAGGGTCCCTATGAAGTGTTGGAGAAAATGGGGGTGGTGAATCATAAAATTAGCCAACCGGGAAGACGAAAACCTGAGCAGCTCTATCACGTGAACTTGTTGAAACCATGGAAGGATAGATATAGAGATATTATAGAGCAAACACTTTTTAAAGACAAGAAGCCATCTGCATCCAAATCCCTCAATAAGTGTTTCCCATAGCGGGATGTGGTTTAGGAACTTTAGGAGATGCATAATGGATAAAAATAGTAGATCTATATATATGAGAGCGTCTGATCAAACCCCAAACATCTGAGTCATAGAAACATTCAGTATTTCATAGAAAAATAAAAAAGATTTATTAATGCAAATTGAAGATATATATATTTGTACAAATACTAAAAACATTTGTAGTTGAAGAGAGAATACTATATATGCAGTGAACTGCCAAAAGTCTTCTTCATGACACTCGTGTTGGAGGTTCAACTAGTTTCGCCCTATATGGGCTTCATCGGGAACCCACAGTGAATAGTATTCTATGTAGATGGAAATACACAGTAAGGCATTATAACAATAAAGTTACATAACAGGTATAGAAAAGTAAACAACAAAAGTTACACATCATAATGAAAAACTAACATATAGCGATCATAATTAGTAATATGATTAATTACATTAAGTACTGATAGGCAAAGTGGGCGTGATTACTGTGGACCCAGAGAGAGCGCATACCTTGGATAAAACGGACGAGAGACCATGAAGAGAAACAGTCACAATGGCGTAGTCTGCTAGATGGAGGAATACCAAACTGGCGGAATGGACTATGCTGCCCCAAAAGTGGACCAATCAGCAGGTAGATTCTTATGTGTATGCCTAGTGAGAGAGGGATGAATTGTAACAAAGAGTATGAAGAGAAATGATAAAATGGATAGTAGATAAGAGATAGCATCTACTGCGCATACAGCGCTAGTATTTCAGGGTAGAACGTTGTTAATCACTTACTGGTACTGGTTGGGAATTTGGTGTAGCCAATATGAGAGACAGGGTATAGCCGTATCGCCTATTCAAACACACCAAAGGTGCTGTTGCTAGCACGTGTGTGCTTATGCCGCATGCTAATCCATAACACTACAGGGTAAAAGAGAAAATAAAAGGCAATAAATAGCCAGATCATAATAGGATTATTATTAATAATTTCATGTATATGAGTCACTTGCACATATCCTTGGTAAATATTAGGGTGTGCAAGCATATGGACTCAAAGTGCACGTCAGTGTATGTCTAGCAGAACTGAATACAATTAAATAAATGGTTTACCTTGTTAGCATATAATGAAAATTGCCTTTAAAGACTGAGCCATCCGGAGCAGTAGTGCATCTAATTTGTACTCAGCCGACAGAAAGGAGGATGTTGGGCAGGTTTAAGTACCTCCCGACTGCGGTCTGCCTTCCAACGTGTCAGAGATAAAGAGGAAAAAGCAGTGTATTAAGGAACATGGAGGCGCTTGATGTCTGCATAGTATAGCCAGAGTTGGGTTAAAGACAAAATGTCAGTAAGATACCTGTAGTCTGTGGTGTCCGCAAAGACATTCAGGGTCTCTTCATGAGCTTGCGCTGAGCACTGGCAGCTCGTGAGGCTCTAAAATGCCTCTCTCTATTAGGCTGACAGCGCCACAGCTGTGAAGTGGGTGGTGTGCCTGATGTCAGTGGGCGGGGAAGTGTGACGTATGCCGTGGGAGCTCGATGTGTCCATGACGCTCATGCGTGATGACGCATATGACGCGCGGCTGGGCTCAAGCAAGCAGGGAGAGACCGGGGGCGTCCCACAGGGGGCGGACCCGGTGCTCATCCAATGAGACTCGTCAAATAGAGGACCTGGGCAGCACCCGAGCCACTGCTCAAGTTCGGTGCTATGGCTGGAAGCGTCGGCCCAGGCCCCTATCCGCCCACATAGGCTGCATAAGAACAAGGGCGGGGAAGCCCAGCTGACGCCACAAAAGGCAGCACAGACAGAGAGGGGCCAAATCGGCACACCTCACCACAATCATCCCGCCACTAGGTAGCCAAGGCAGATAAAGAACCCTACCTGGATCCACAAACCGCGCACAAATTACCAACAGTAAAATCAAAAAATAATACTCAAATAAAGCATACATAAAAAAAAAAGAAAAGAAAGATCGCCCACATAAACAAATTGTGTCAATCCTGTGGCGAATCAGATATAACATACAGTTATGTATATGAATAACGAGATGTATAAGAAAAAAGGGGAAAACATATAAATGGCACTCAAGAGGGTTACCTCCATACATAACATGAAAGTGTTGTTACACTGATTCAGGTGTGTTGGTAGCATTAGGCTCAAGAGTGCCAAACATACTGCTATAAAGTTGCCAATAGTACCAAATACTCAGTAGGCTAGGAGAGCTGATGCCGGGAAATGTCCTCTAAGATGACTATAGGCTGGGGAAATCATGGGAAAAGGATGTTATAATCCCAAATGGACAGCAACTACCAAACAGAGTGAATAAACAGCCATTGAGGGTGCCAATATCACATATCCCAAAGAGCCAGAAAACCTATGTCCCTGAAAACAATAATAGTAAAGCTGAAGTTTGCTCTAATATTTCAATAAGCTTCATGGTATAGACTAGTGTAATCTGTAAAGAATGCCCATACACAGATCTAAACAGGCAAGTATAAAGGGGGAATGATGGTAAATGTCCCGGGATGGATCTAAAGTAGAGATGAGCCGAACACCCCCCTGTTCGGTTCGCACCAGAACCCCACGTCTTTTTTCTTTTTTAAATTGATGGCGGGGTTCCCCTTAATATCCATATCAGACCTGAAGGGCCTGTTAATGGAATTTAGGGGGACCCCCACGCTTTTTTTTTTTTTTATGAATGAATTCTCTATGAATTGCCAGAGCCGACAATTCATTATAGCCGCAAAGCCGGTTTTAAATGACTTTTTTTCTTTCAGAAATTACACTTTGTGCAGGGACAGTTCTATGTACGGGAAACATGCACTTTTTCACATGCTGACTTTACCCCCCCCCCCCCCAGGTACTAAATTTAAAGTAATATTACACTTTTATCATTTCACTTTTAGCATTATTAAATTCACTGCTCCCGAAAAACTTTTTTTTGCATTGATATATGTCCCCTGGGGCAGGACCCAGGTCCCCAAACACTCTTTAGGACAATAACTTGCATATTAGCCTTTAAAATTAGCACTTTAGATTTCTCCCATAGACTTAAAGAGGGTGTTCCGTGGCTTTTCGAATTTGTCGCAAACACCCCTAATTGTTCGCTGTTCGCCGAACAGGGGAACAGGCAATGTTCGAGTCGAACATGAGTTTGACTCGAACTCGAAGCTCGTCCCTATTCTAAAGAAAAGGCTTATAGCTAATATTTTCGTTCAAGCCAGGATGTTGGGTGGCTCGTAAGGTATAGATCCATTTTGCCTCAGTTTGTAGGAGACGTTTATCTGCATCACCCCCTTTTTCATTAAGGCCTCGTACACACGAGGGGATATGTCCGCTGAAAACGGTCCGATCGACCGTTTCAGCAGACATCTCCGCTCGTGTGTATGGGCTAGCGGACAGATTTCTCCACCCGACAGATTTCAAAGCAAGCTTTGAAATCTATCCGGTGGGAATCTGTCCGCCCGACATGTCTGCTGGTTAGTACACTTACCAGCAGACATGTCGTCCCGCACCGCCGCCGCGCCGCTGCCGAATGGATTCGGCGCATGCGCGGAAGTGTTTTACTTCCTGGTGCGGTGACGTGGCGGCGTCAACGTCACCGTCGCGTCACCGCGCCGTCCGGCGGCGGGGAATTTGATCCGATGGTGTGTACACGCCATCGGATCAAACTCCCGATCGGACATATCCGATGGAAATGGTCCGCGGACCGTTTTCATCGGATATGTCCGATCGTGTGTACGAGGCCTCAGAGGTATGTGTGCTAAGGAAAAGAATCCCATCATTGCACGGTTATGATTGTGAAACAGCCCAATGTGTCGGCTGATGGGTGTCTCCATCAGTGTTTTGGACACAGCTCGTACATTATCCCTTATTCTGCAAAAAAAGTTTAGTTTAGTTTTGCCTACATAAAAGGCAAATGAAAGGATAGAGAGTCCTTGGTCGCTAAGACTACCCGATTTTCTGCTCCTTTTAACCTGGCTGTCCCTGAAGTTGGGATAGCAGAGACTCTGTCCAAAACTCAGCAACAGGAGGTTAAAGAATTTGTACTCCATAATAGGGAGAAGTTTTCAGACCTGCCAGGTTGGGTCTCTGGAGTTGAACATGACATTATCACCACACCAGGGGATAAGGTCAAGTTGAAGCCTTATAGAATTCCAGAAGTCCGGTGAGAGGCAATTCGCCAGGAAGTAAAAAAAATGCTTGAGGTGGGGGTGATAGAAGAGTCAAATAGTGATTGGTCCAGTCCCATTGTCTTAGTGCCCAAACCAGATGGAAGTTGGCGGTTTTGTAATGACTTTCGCCGCCTAAATAAAATCACTAAGTTTGACACCTATCCTATGCCCCGCATAGATGAACTGATTGATCGCCTAAGCACTGCCCGGTACATGATGAAGTTAGACCTGACCAAGGGTTATTGGCAAATTCCTCTCTCGGAGTCCGCCAGGGAAAAAACAGCATTTGTAACTCCAGACAGCTCTTTCCAATATTGGAGGATGCCTTTTGGGTTACAGAATGCTCCCGCCACATTTCAACGCACAATGGATAAGACCCTTCGGCCTATGCTGTTGCATACCTCGATGACGTTGTCATCCACAGTGTGGATTGGGACTCACACTTACCAAAAGTTCAGGCTGTGTTGGATTCCATCTGGAAAGCCGGGTTTACAGCCAATCCAAAAAAAATTACCCTTGGGCAAGAAGAGGCAAAGTATCTGGGGTATACCATTGGAAGAGGTCTAATCAAGCCCCAAATAAACAAAGTTCAGGCTATTCAGTATTGGCCATGTCCCACCAACAAGAAACAGGTTTGTGCATTTTTGGGGATCGTGGGGTATTATCGCCGCTTTATCCCCCCACTTTGCCTCACAGTCTGCTCCCCTGACCAATTTGACCAAAGGGAAGGAGTCTGTTATGACCAAATGGACTCCCGAGGCAGAAACAGCTTTTCAGGCTTTAAAACAGGCCTTATGTAGTCAGCCAGTTTTAAAATCGCCTGATTTTTAATGGGACTTTGTGGTTCAGACAGATGCATCAAATGTGGGGTTAGGAGCTGTACTGTCCCAGATTATCAAGGGGGAGGAACACCCTGTTATGTACCTCAGCCGAAAGTTGAAGGCCCATGAGGAGAATTATACCACTATTGAGAAAGAGTGTTTGGCGGTGAAATGGGCTTTGGATTCTCTCCGGTACTACCTCGTGGGTAGACAGTTTGAACTGGTGACGGATCATGCCCCATTGAAGTGGATGGCACAGAACAAGGAGACCAATAGGAGAATAAATAGGTGGTTCCTGGCTATTTAGGAATTTAGTTTTGTAGTAACGCATGGCCCTGGTGTTAAAATGGGGAATGCAGATGGGTTGTCCTGAGTGCATGCGTGCCTGGCAACCTGTGTCCCAACCCTAGGGTTGAAACAAGAGGGTGGGTATGTGACAGGAAGTCAGGTAAATCTGTGAGTGTTTTCAAAGACGGGAGATACATGTCTGCCTTGTTTGGACAATTCACCAATTACTATCAGGTGTCGGCTTCAGAAATAGCCAGAAAGGTTTAGGGCGTTGGAAAACTTCAGCTGTTTAGAGTGAGGCAATTTAGGCCTCTATAATTCATCCAAGGATGAATACCGATTGCTGCATCCTGAGGCTTTTTGAGTTAAGGAGAGCAGTGAGAAAGGCTTCTGAAGAGGTGAGGTGGTTGTTGATTTTTCTGTGTGATAAAAATCAAAAAGACTATTGTTTCTCTGCTGTATGACCAGCAGTGTCTGCCCAGCAGTAGGCTGTTCCAGACTCCATAGATTCCTGTGTGGTGAAGGTAGACGCCCCAAGTGGCCAGGGTTTATTTTATGTTTTGTTTTGTTTATGCTGTTTGGATGCTTGCACTTGTTTCCAGCAATATGGAAGAATAAACCATAATCTTTGTTTTCAACCATCTCTGGCTGCCTCTCTGTATAGTTCAGTGTGTAGTGAACCCATCCAGGGAGTCACACCCCCCCGCTACCGAGCAAACCCCTTACAATATATATATTATTATGTTTAATGTGTGACATTGAAATATCCCTATTTCCTTGGAAATAAACAAAATATGTTAATTGTACCAGCAGCAGTGCATGTGTGTGTGTCTTAATAGGCATAGACCAATGAATCCATTTATGCAATAGATAGGAAGGGATCCGTAAATATCTTTCGGGATAATAATTTAGTTTATATTTAATAGCCTTGTAAAATGCAGCAAATTCTACAATTTGGCACCCAGAAAACATGTGGTAAACCTAAAAGCCACATATAACCTACAGGACAGAAGTGCTCAAATACAAGGCAGCTTATAATATCAGAAGCCGGAAGGGCTGTATGTGTAGAGTTGAGCGAAAACCTGGATGTTCGGGTTCGGCCGAACTTCAGAAAAAAGTCGGGGTTCGGAACCGAACTTGACCCGAACCCCATTGAAGTCAATGGGGACCCACATTTTTGACTACTAAAATGTCTCTAAAAACTAAGGGAAAGAGCTAGAGGGCTGCAAATGGCAGCAACATGTTGGTAAGAGCATGGCAAGTACTCTGCAATCAAATGTGGATAGGGAAATAACTTAAAATACATAAAAAAGCAGGAACCTTCCCCAAGGACACTATTCCTCCCACTGACACAAATGATGGGGCACTATTTCTCCCAATGATACCAATGATGGGGCACTATTTACCCCACTGACACAAACGATGGGACACTATTCCTCCCAATGATACCAATGATGGAAAACTATTCCTCCCACTGATACCAATGGTGCGGCACTATTTCTCCCACTGGCACAAATGATGGGACACTATTCCTGCCAATGATACCAATGATGGGACACTATTCCTCCCACTGATACCAATGATGCGGCACTATTTCTCACACTGACACAAATGATGGGACACTATTCGTCCCACTAATACCAATGATGCGGCACTATTTCTCCCACTGACACAAATTATGGGACACTATTCCTGCCAATGATACCAATGATGGGACACTATTCCTCCCACTGATACCAATGATGTGCCACTATTTCTCCCACTGACACTAATGATGGGACACTATTCCTGCCAATGATACCAATGATGGGACACTATTCTGGTGCAATTAGATTTGTGAAGTAGGACTGACTCCTATATAATTCTCTCCCTATAAGCACAATCAGGAACCTTTCCCTACAGTAGCTAATGCAGAGTATGTTACAGGAACATATGCAGTGCTGGTGCAATATGCAGAGTATCTGACAGGAACATATGCAGTGCTGGTGCAATATGCAGAGTATCTGACAGGAACATATGTAGTGCTGGTGTAATATGCAGAGAATCTCACAGGAACATATACATTGCTGGTGCAATTAGATTTGTGAAGTAGGACTGACTCCTAACTAATTCTCTCCCTATAAGAACAATCAGGAACCTTTCTCTAATGTAGCTAATGCTATGTAGATCGATCGCTGAAGCAGGACAATCCCATCTAAATCTGTCCCTGAGAGCAGCTGCAGCATTTCCCTACCCTAGCTAAAGCAGAGTGACGAGCTGTGCTGTGTGCCTCTAGCTTTTATAGAGGCTGTGTCACATGCTCGGTCACATGCTGCACTGGTCAATAGGCATGGCTGTGATGGCTTCTAGGTCACACAAGTAAAAGAAATGCCGATTGGCTGCCCTACAGCGCGCGGTTACATAGCCGAACACTGAACCCAAACTTTTAAAAAATTGTTCGGGTTCGGGTCCGGGTCAAAAAAAAATAAAGTTTGGTACGAGCCCGAACTTTATAGTTCGGGTTTGCCCAACCCTAGTGATGACTCTTTTCTATGGTTATGCAAAACGTTTAATTGTTTTGAATGATATCAGGTAAAAGTGGTAATGAATGAGAATAGTGAATGCTAGAACAGCGATTTGTTTTTTAATTTGTGAGTTGTAAGAGCTAAAGATAATTGAGTTTGGCTCATTACTCAGGGCAGTATGAGAACATTAGTACTAAAAGAAGTGTGTATTGTGTGGATTGTATAGTTGTAAAATGGAACTCTGCCAGTTATCATTCATGTGCAGATGAACCTCTTAAAAGCCAGTGTAATGTACTATTGTCTCAGTGTCAGCAACATAATGCCAGATTATTGGGTAAACAGATAAAGAAAGTGAAAAAAGAGAGGCTGGCTAATGAAATTGCAGTGTTGCTCAGAATTAAAGTAATATCTAAGCAAACGGGAGGGAAATGGGAAGCAGAGAGAAGACATTTTGGTGAGGACGTCGAAAAATTCAGTGAACAACTTCTAAAGATTGCAACAGCATCCAGTAATGAGTGGAGGAGTTGCAGGCAAAAGCCGACAGCTTGTCAGGAAAAATAGTGGTGTTTGTTGTTTGAGGAAGAATTGGACTTTCTAGGCACTAATCGTTAATACAGAATACATTATTATTGATGCAATTCCCAAAGGGTGGGTTATTGGATCAACATTACAGTAGACATTCATAAAAATACATTAAAAAGACGATAATTATCACAGAATATTTTTGTAATAATTAAGCAAAACAGAAAAATCAAAACCAATACTGGTCCAATGAAGACATCAACATTGTTGATGGCTAACGTGAGTATTGGTAAGTGTTTTCGCATAAGCTCTACATGTTTCACAGTTGAATGCTTCTTCAGGAGCTATAGACTTTCTAGAAGGAAAAAACAGACTATTATTGGTTTACAAATATAAATTAATATATCGCTAAACATTTGTAGATAACAATCAACCGTATCGTGTGTGCACTAGAGCACCGTAGCGAAAAATGCACCAATGACCGTAGTTGCCGTAATGTCACCGACAGGACAGCACAGTGAGGGACCATAGGCAGGAGATGTAGGGACACACCAGGAAGGAAATTGTAAAAAAATAAGAAAGTATAAGTTCATGCCGAAACATGAGAGCACTAATGTAAGTGTGCTCACAGGATGCAGAAGATAACAAGAAATAATCCGGGAAAAGTGGTAGTAGTAGGGATAAGTGTAAAAATCAGAGGCAATCAAATAGGAACCGAACCAGTGATACGGAAATATATGAGTGGTAGCAAAGGAAAACCCAGAGACAATGGTTATGCCTAAATTTCCGGACTTGACTATCAACCCTTTCATTTGGACATTTCTACTGGCTAGTTAGTGAAATTATATACACAAAAAATCACTGGCGCTAAATGTGGATACAGATAACCCTGATATAGTTTGTATGTAAGGTATAGGGTGGATAGTCCAGAGCTGCAGGATTTACAGTACCCGGAAGTACCCAACACGCAGAAACGCTGATTTGTTTTGAAGTTTTTTCTTAGTTAGTGAAATTAAACAAAAATGAAATAGTGATAAGCGCTTGAAAACAAGAAATGTGCAAACACCAAATAATTATAAAACTGATAACAAACCATAAAAAGCCTCTATTAAGCTTAAAATGGTCAAGAACACAGTGTTGATAGTGTTAAATGATCAAACAGACAGTCCCATGTAACAAGTGCATCTGTGTGTCAATAAATGAACTCCTCATTGACCAATGGAAATAGCACTAAGTGTCAAGTATAAACACTAATAGACAGTCTGTGTAAAGTGATGGAGGAATGGGCTGGGTAGGATGTGATTGGAGTCTTCACTTGAGATGCTGTGCAGAATCTTTTAAATCCTTAAGGAGTATTGTAGTCCCCTTACCTTAGGGTTGCTATATATGGGCATATAGTGATGTATCCTGCTACATTCGAGGCCTCGGTCTCTCAGTGAGGTTCCCTTATCCTTTTTCCTTCTATCTGGGATGGTCCGGGTTCAGTACTGATCTCGGAAACAAGCAGGGTCCATGGATGTTGTGGCCACAACATCCATGGACCCTGCTTGTTTCCGAGATCAGTACTGAACCCGGACCATCCCAGATAGAAGGAAAAAGGATAAGGGAACCTCACTGAGAGACCGAGGCCTCGAATGTAGCAGGATACATCACTATATGCCCATATATAGCAACCCTAAGGTAAGGGGACTACAATACTCCTTAAGGATTTAAAAGATTCTGCACAGCATCTCAAGTGAAGACTCCAATCACATCCTACCCAGCCCATTCCTCCATCACTTTACACAGACTGTCTATTAGTGTTTATACTTGACACTTAGTGCTATTTCCATTGGTCAATGAGGAGTTCATTTATTGACACACAGATGCACTTGTTACATGGGACTGTCTGTTTGATCATTTAACACTATCAACACTGTGTTCTTGACCATTTTAAGCTTAATAGAGGCTTTTTATGGTTTGTTATCAGTTTTATAATTATTTGGTGTTTGCACATTTCTTGTTTTCAAGCGCTTATCACTATTTCATTTTTATTTTATACACCTGTGTTTTGTGGACACTTCAGATTGAGCCGCTACAGATTAGTTTATGTGATTCTAGTTCACTTTTGTTTACTCCCAGTAGCGCATCAGTCTTTTTCTTATATATCTTTCACTAGTGAAATTAAACAACTTGATTTGAATCCCACACAATCTAATCTTACCAAACAACAAATCTATTCAATTGGTATATTGAGGAACCATTCAGATTTAATAACCAAACCTTCCGATAAAGGAGGTAATATTGTATTGCTTACCAACATACAATATATTAAAATGTGTATGGATATTCTATCTAATCTATCTTGGTACCGTAGAGTTTCTGCTATCTCAGTTTCACAGTATGCAGATGAATACAAGGTGTTAATAGGAGATGCCTTTCTGAAGGGCACGATAGATCAGGAAACCTATGATTACCTAAACACCAAATTTCCACGGGCCCCCACATTTTACATTCTACCCAAGGTACATAAGAACTTACAAGTGCCCCCAGGCAGACCCATTGTGTCCGGCATAGGATCAATTACCAAAAACGCAAGTAGATTTATTGACTTTTTTCTGACACCCCATGTCACCCGTTTACCATCGTTTGTCAAAGACACGTTGGATCTTCTCAAACAAATTGAGGGGATGCCTGTTCCTTTCTGGCGCCCTGATCGTGACCTTGGATGTGGAGGCTTTATACCCCAGCATCCCTCACGAGCAGGGCGTCGGAATGGCGCGCACCTTCCTCATGGAACAAGACCATCACTCGTGGCCATTCAATGAGTTCATCCTGAAACTACTGTTGTTTGTTCTCACACACAACTGGTTCACCTTCAACGGCTCCCACTACCTCCAGGTACAGGGCGTGGCCATGGGCACTTGTTGTGCATGGCCTACGCTAACCTGTACCTGGGGGGGTGGGAGCGTGATGTTTTTTCCAACGAAAAATGATCTGACCATACCAACCAGGCATTGGTGTGGCTTCGGTATATTGACGGCATCTTCATAGTTTGGACTGATACTCAGTCTGTTCTGACATGTTTTTTCAATACATTGAATATTAACAATTACAACCTGAAATTTACGGTCAACAGCAACCCTCGAAAGATTTCCTTCTTGGATGTAGAGATATTTATAGACAGTGACAATCGCCTAGCATCTACTTTGTACCGCAAAGAAACTGCGGGAAACACCATCTTACATTCAGCTAGTGCACATGCTACCCCCCTAAAACACAGGATACCTTATGCACAGTATCTTAGGCTAAGGTGAAATTGCACACATGATGGGGATATTAAGCATCACGCTAACCTGCTGAGGGATCGATTACAAGCATGAGGATACTCCAAATCCCTCCTTCGGAAAGCGTACAACAAAACACTGCAACAATCTAGGAATTCACTGTTGCATAAAGCCAAAATCCAACAGAATCCATAGAGTTGATGGCTATTAAACGCTCAAACGTATAGTTTCTGTGTACTGCTTTTTTGACGTCCGAGAGGTTCAGGGTGGTGTTGCCTTTCCAGTTACGCAAAATCAGTGCACGCGTTTCTAGTAGTATATGTGTAATAACTGGTCTGAAGTCTAGTGGGAATTTCTCTATACCTAAGTGTAAGGTGGCCAGTGCGGGATCTGGTGGAGTCAAGATTCCAGTAAGGGAAGAGATCAGTTTAAACATTTGGTTCCAAAGGCTTTTAATGTTAGGGCAATGCCATAGCATATGTAGAAGGTTCCCTATTTGCCCACATTCCCTCCAACAGCGTGGTGATGAGTTTGGGAAATATTTAGCTAGTCTATACGGGGTGTAATGCCATCTATTTGCTATTTTGATGATGAGTTCCCAGTGTTTGACACAATGGGAGGCTTTGTGCGTTTCTCTAAAGGCATATTGCCACTGGTCATCGGAGAAGCTAGTGCCCAATTCCGTTTCCCATTTCTCCATTGCTTTTGTTTTTCGAAAAGTAAGTTTGTCATGAATGGCGTTGTAGAGTAATGATATTCCTCTTTGTGGTTGTGTAGGTGTAGAATAAAATTGCCATATTTTGGATGGAATCACAATTTTCGGGTTGGTATGTTCTTTAAGGAAGTGCAGTATACGCAAGCAAGTAAACACCAAAGAGTTTGGCAGGTGGTATTGTTCTATTACTTGTTCCAAGGATTTAGGATGTGGACCAACATATAGATCTGATACGTGTGCAATGCCTTGTTCTATTAGACCCTAAGGCCTCGTACACACGATCAAATCTGTCCACTGGAAACGGTCCGCTGGACCGTTTCAGCAGACAGATTCGATCGTGTGTACGGCCGAGCCGACGGATTTGGCCACCCGACAGATTTCAAAGCATGCTTTGAAATCTATCGGGTGGGAATCCGTCCGCCCGACATGTCTGCTGGTTAGTACACTTACCAGCAGACATGTCGTCCCGCACCGCCGCCGCACCGCCGCCGAATGGATTCGGCGCATGCGCGGAAGTGTTTTACTTCCTGGTGCGGTGACGTGGCGGCGTCAACGTCACCGCCACGTCACCGACACGTCAGCGCGCTCTCTGCTGGCGGGGATTTTGGTTTGCTCGTGTGTACACGCGAGCAAACCAAAATCCCAGCAGACAGATTTGTTCAAATCTGTCGGACGGACAGATTTGAACAAATCTGTCTGCTCGTGTGTACAAGGCCTTAGTTGTCAACATTGGTATTAGTGATTCTAGAATGCGCAGTGGCAGCTTGTAATCTATTTCCTGCGTGTGCAAATGCATGTGGCTTAGGAGGATCTATGGAAAAAAGGGGTTTTTGGTCCTATAGAGAGCACTAAGACAGTGTGCCTCTATGGACCTAGCGGTTATCAAGGTAGTGACGGACAATAACTGAATATAAAAATTGTAAATTTATTGAAAATATAAGAATTGTATATAGATAATATACACAAAATCTAGTATATAAAAGGTACAAATTCTAAGACCTAGATATGAAAAGGTTATCAACTGGTGATAGCTGGCCAAAGCTGCACCCGTGGAAACAAGATTGTTATTCACTAACCGGTACTGACATAACATACACGAGACAAAAACAGGGACAGACAAAGACCAACAAAAAATAAAAAGACAGCTGTCCGGACGCTTCAGTACGATATCCCCGTGAGCATTCCCAAAGATATTGCCGTGTGAATGTGGGGCAATATCATAGAAGTATTTGGGAAGTGTTAACGGGGGGACCCCCTGGGGGATGAAAATAAAAAATATATATATAGCTTGTCAGAAAAAAGGACTGCGGATTATATTAGTATATACTGATACAGATGAAGAGTAGGGGTATAGAATATATTATTGCCCCAGAAACTTACTTAGAAAAATAACTAAATAAAGTCCACCTGTCCAGAAAAACCAAAGTCCAAATGCTGTTTGAAGAATATATTGCGGTATAGAGAGGTAAGTGATGGTCTATATGGCCTAAAAACGGCCTGGTTATGCCAAGAAAAATTCAATAATTATATTTTTCCAGTCCCAATATAGTTAGAACGGCTAATAGCATGTGGGCCCACATGTAAAGAGCTACAATATGTAGTAGGGTATTCGCAGTGCTGACACTGCTGTTTAGAGGGGTTCGTCTGCTCAGTGATAGAGCTTGATGATAAGATGGCAGTAAGTCAGCACTAGCCCAAATTATAAACGCTGGTGATAAAGTGTGGAACGATCTTACCAGAGTCCACCTAGTAAGTGATGCCGTTGCTCTCCGTCCCCGAACAGTCAGCTGTGTAGCTCAATGTGGGCTGATGGCAGACTTCTGCTGCTGTTGTGCTGATGCTGTTACCATGGATGGGATATAGTAACACAATCTGGAATCCTCGCTCGGCACAGTATATGCACCGATTGCTGGTACTGGTGCTGATAGTTGGTATGGGATGAGTCCTTGGGTCCTGAAAAGGCAAGTCACTCCTGACCTTTCTCCGCCTAGAATCGCTTTCCGAATAGGATTTCAATCTCCCGCTATGGTGCGGGGTCTGGAACTGTGGCGTCCGTTAGCGTCTGACGTCAACGCGTTTCGCAATGGCAAATTGCGTAGCTTCGTCTGGACGTGTAAAGCTTGGCGTGCGGTACTCCCTTTTATTCACTGTCCACACGCCCGCTCCATGATGGTAATCAGATGTTGAACGGAGTTTTAGTCTTAGGCCGCATACACACGATCAAATCTGTCTGCTGGAAACGGTCTGCTAGACCGTCCCAGCAGACAGATTCGATCGTGTGTACGGGCGAGCCGACGGATTTGGCCACCCGACAGATTTCAAAGCATGCTTTGAAATCTATCGGGTGGGAACCCGTCCGCCCGACATGTCTGCTGGTTAGTACACTTACCAGCAGACATGTCGTCTCGCACCATCGCCGAATGGATTCGGCGCATGCGCGGAAGTGTTTTACTTCCTGGTGCGGTGACGTGGCGGCGTCAACGTCACCGCCACGTCACCGACACGTCAGCGCGCCGTCTGTTGGCGGGGATTTTGGTTTGCTCGTGTGTACACGCGAGCAAACCCAAATCCAAAGAGACAGATTTGTTCAAATCGGTCGGTCCGACCGATTTGAACAAATGAATTGCCTCGTGTGTACGAGGCCTCACTGTCATCCTATGCTTTGTGCATTATATGTCTATTGTCCCCCACATTCCCCACACTGACACACAGAAAACACAAAAACATTACATAAGTGCTATTTATAGATTTCAGTTAAACGACACACAAAGTAAAAAACACACTGTGGTGAAAAGAAGGTACTGCAGGTAGAAAGTAGCAGACTAATGACTGCCAACTATTTATCTAGTGCACAAATTATTATGTATAGATATGGGCTGTCTGCTATATTTGTATTGTTTGATATTAACCTTCCTAGTGTGATTTGGAATAACGGTTAACCATAAAGAGAGGAAATGATAATTACTAGTCTGCTGTAAGCATAACTAGGTGAAATATTATTGTGTCCTCTGCAAGACATTGGTCTCAGTACTTGCTATATTCCCTAGACTTCCTGGGATTGGAGGCACAATGGAAGATAATTTTAACTGAATACAATTATGCCAGCAGACCCCTGTAAGGGGCAGAGAGAGATAATAGCAGGCAGGTATACAAAAGAAATTCCGGCTTACAGAGAAATAGAGAAATAGAAACATAGAGTAAAGGGAGAGAGTCTAATATACAAAGGAAGTGAGAGAGAGGGGGGTACCCCTTTCACACTGGAAACCATAGATTTGTAATTCCGGGCACCAGGTACCTCTTATACTTATTCTAAGAAGGGTTGCATACTGAGTTCACTGTTCATACCCAGTGGAGCAAGAGATTTTAAGGTATAGATCCACCATTTTTCCTTCTGAAGAAGGATCCGGTCAAAATCACCCCTTCTCATTGGCAGCTTTAGAGTGTAAATGCCCTTCACTTTTAACCCATCGGTTTTACCATTATGGTGTGTTGCAAAGTGCTTAGCCACTGGACTTTCTCGTCCCTTGTCTTTGTCCCTTTCGTTTTCTTTCCTAATTTCTCTTAGATGTTCCCCAATTCTGATTTTGAGCTGTCTCTTTGTTTTTCCAATATAAATTCTTGGACATGCGCAGGTAAGCATGTATATTACTCTTTCCGTTGAGCAGTTAATGAGGTCTCTAATTTCAAATTCTCTTTCTCCCTTTGCATCAAGGAAAGTTCTTGTACGATCAACAAAAGGACAGATTTGGCATCTCGAACAGGGGAACATACCTACGCTCCGTGGGTATTCTGACAGCCAGGTTGTGTTACCCCTGCGTGTAAATTCTGATTGTGTTAACAGGTCACCTAGGTTCTTGGCCCTACGGGCTGTCATTTTGGGACATTTTGGGCCATTCATGGACCCCTGGACAGAATAGGGGTCTATTTGGATTCTTTACTTAAAGAAATGGTTTACACTCTAGAGTCACTAGACACGTACTATCCAAAATGGCTGATACCTCGGTCTTGGGAGAAATATGGTTGGTTGGAATTGATGTAGAATCCCTATATACATCAATTCCACACCATTGTGGCATGAGGGCGGTAAAAACCTTTCTAGAGAAACATTTCCGAAACCAGGGCTCTCAAAATGAATTCTTACTTGAATTACTTCATTTCGCATTAACACATAATTACTTTCAATTTGCTTCTTGTTATTACCATCAGACAAAGGGCACCTCCATGGGCGCCGCTTGGGCGCCAGCATACGCTTGCCTTCATTTAGGATTATGGGAGGAGGAAAATGTCTTTCAGATGCCTTTATACCTCAGCCATGCACACACATGGCTGAGGTATATTGATGACGTCCTCCTGATCTGGACGGGGGACGTCTTGGACTTGCACACCTTTATAGACCAACTCAATGTGAATGACAAGAACATTAAGTTGACCTATGTATTCGATAGGTCACAGATATCCTTCTTGGATTTAAGGATAGGGATCAAAGACGGCAAACTCTTTTCCAGCACCTTTCGGAAAGAAACAGCGGGTAACACACTGCTACAAGCCAACAGCCACCATCCCCAATGGCAAAAAAATGGAATTCCGGTGGGGGAGTTCATAAGGATCAAGAGGAACTGTTCTGATCCCACTACTTACCACAAAGAGAGCAAGGAACTGTATGAAAGGTTTCGGGAGAGGGGCTACTCACATAGACAAATTAAGTTAGCCAAGCGAAAAGCAGCAAAAAGAAGCCGTGAAAGTCTACTTGTTGTTGATCTAGGGAGGAAGGAAAATCTAAGTAGGAATCCCGGTCCGGTAAGACTCATAACTACCTTTGGACCTCAATGGAACAAGGTACGGTCAATATTAGAGAACCATTGGAACATACTAACCTGCAATCGGAACCTGGCTGCTATAGTGGGAGAGAGTCCCAAAATGACAGCCCGTAGGGCCAAGAACCTAGGTGACCTGTTAACACAATCAGAATTTACACGCAGGGGTAACACAACCTGGCTGTCAGAATACCCACGGAGCGTAGGTATGTTCCCCTGTTCGAGATGCCAAATCTTTCCTTTTGTTGATCGTACAAGAACTTTCCTTGATGCAAAGGGAGAAAGAGAATTTGAAATTAGAGACCTCATTAACTGCTCAACGGAAAGAGTAATATACATGCTTACCTGCCCATGTCCAAGAATTTATATTGGAAAAACAAAGAGACAGCTCAAAATCAGAATTGGGGAACATCTAAGAGAAATTAGGAAAGAGAACGAAAGGGACAAAGACAAGGGACGAGAAAGTCCAGTGGCTAAGCACTTTACAACACACCATAATGGTAAAACCGATGGGTTAAAAGTGAAGGGCATTTACACTCTAAATGTCAGGAATGGTCCCCCCTGTTGGTAAATCTGCCTGTTAGTCTGGCTGCAGTACCGGCCTTCACCAGCGGGGGGTTCCTGGTCTTCTGGAGCTCACAGCTTTTCCTACGTTCAGGTGTGACCTGAACGTAATTAACACACCCCCTATTTATACCCGGCGAGCTCAAGCAGAGCTCGCCCTGGTATCTTCATATCTGCTGGACCTAAGCCTGTACCCTGACCTGTATTCTGACCCTGATTCGGTACCTTGATCCTGTTCTGATCCTGATCCCTGATCCTGCCTGGACTTGTCTGCCCTGCATCCTGATCCCTGATCCCGCCTGGACCTGTCTGCCCTGCTTCCTGTTCCCTGTCTCCCCTTAACCTGAATCCTGCAGCTAGTCCATCCATCCAACCCCTGCTCCGTCCTGTCCCATCTGCTGGTATCCCTTGTGTATGACCTCGGCCTGGCTTGACCTATCTGTACGGTATTCCCTTCTTGATTATATATATATTGTTTGCTATCTTTACTGGTTGTCCTTATTTACTTTATTAAACACCTTTTACTTCACTGATCATATTGTCTGGTCAATCTGTGCAGTCACACGGGTCTGATCTCTCATCCCTCTTGACAGTATACCAGGGCCATCCCTTGATCAGACGTGACTGCATTGAGGAACCATCCTGGTGTAGTGCATTGCTCTAAAGCATGGATTACAATGAAATCCTTTACTTTTCTCTGCTGGCAGACGAGGATGAGGGGGCTTGTCGCCAGGTTTTGGAGGGTTGGACTAGTGACCAACTGATGGAAACTATCCGATCGGCTCATTCCTGGGTGGATAAGGGGTACATGACTTTTGATGATGTTCAGGCATTAATTCGGTTGTGTGTTAAGCCGGCCCTGTCATTTATTCCTGATGGTAGTGATGATTTCTCTCCCCCCTTTAGTCGTGACCAAGTTGAATCCCTGGTGTGGTTATTAGAGGATGACCCGGCTTATTTTGATGAGCATTATTCCTCCTGTCCCCAGCAAAAGTTATCTGAGTGTATTGATTCTGTGCAGGCTCTGATTAGACAAGGTGTGTGTGAACCTGCTTTTGTTCAACCTGTGCTGCAGGCATGGTCAGATCTCCTGATTCCAGCCAAGCCAGTCCGTTCCAGCCCTACTATTAACCCTCTGCCTTCTCAGGGATCCATCTGTCCATCACCAATGGCAACCCCAGCTCAGCATCCTACCAAATATTACTACCCAGTTTCTACTTGTACCTACCCTGCCTTTAATCCACCTGTCCGCTCCAACCCTGCTATTAACCACCTACCTTCCCAAGGACCTATCCGCCCATCGCCAATGACAACCTCAGCTTTCGCCCAGTTAATTCCACACCCTACCAAATATTACTACCCAGTTTCTACTAATTGTACCTACCCTGCCTTTAATCCACCTGTAACTACTCCACAAAAACCTCCTCCAGTCACCAGCCCTGTGTCTCTGCCATATTCCAATCCTTCCTCCTACTTATTTCCATCCTCTTCATACATCACTTCTGTTAACAAACCTGCAGTGACTAAGTCCAAAAAGAAACGGAAGTATTTCCCAACTCATACCATCGTGCCAGTTACCCAGCCTGTCCCAGTGCCCTCTGCTCAACCTGTTCCAGTGCCAGTCTCCCAGCTTGTTCCTGTACCAGCTGCTCTACCAGTTCCAGTGCCAGCCGCCCAGCTTGTGACATTTGACCAGCCTGCTCCGGTGCCAGCCTGCCAACCTGATGTTCCTGTGCCAGCCTGCCAACCTGATGTTCCTGTGCCAGCCTGCCAACCTGATGTTCATGTGCCAGCCTGCCAACCTGATGTTCCTGTGCCAGCCTGCCAACCTGATGTTCCTGTGCCAGCCTGCCAACCTGATGTTCCTGTGCCAGCCTGCCAACCTGATGTTCCTGTGCCAGCCTTCCAGTCCGCTGCCCAGCTTGATGACTTCCAGTCCGCTGCCCAGCTTGATGACTTCCAGTCCGCTGCCCAGCTTGATGACTTCCAGTCCGCTGCCCAGCTTGATGACTTCCAGTCCGCCGCCCAGCTTGATGACTTCCAGTCTGCTGCCCAGGTTGATGACTTCCAGTCTGCTGTCCAGGTTGATGACTTCCAGTCTGCTGTCCAGGTTGATGACTTCCAGTCTGCTGTCCATGTTGATGACTTCCAGTCTGCTGTCCAGGTTGATGACTTCCAGTCTGCTGTCCAGGTTGATGACTTTCAGTCTGCTGCCCAGGTTGATGACTTCCAGTCTGCTGCCCAGGTTGATGACTTCCAGTCTGCTGCCCAGGTTGATGACTTCCAGTCTGCTGCCCAGGTTGATGACTTCCAGTCTGCTGCCCAGGTTGATGACTTCCAGTCTGCTGCCCAGGTTGATGACTTCCAGTCTGCTGCCCAGGTTGATGACTTCCAGTCTGCTGCCCAGGTTGATGACTTCCAGTCTGCTGCTCAGGTTGATGACTTCCAGTCTGCTGCCCAGGTTGATGACTTCCAGTCTGCTGCCCAGGTTGATGACTTCCAGTCTGCTGCCCAGGTTGATGACTTCCAGTCTGCTGCCCAGGTTGATGACTTCCAGTCTGCTGCCCGGCTTGACGACTTCCAGTCCGCTGCCCAGCCTGCTGCTTCTGTGCCAGTCTGCCAGCCTGCTGTTCCTGTGCCTGCTGCCCAGCTCGATTACCCAGAGCCTGCTGCCCAGCTCGATGACCCAGAGCCTGCTCCCCAGCTCGATGACCCAAAGCCTGCTCCCCAGCTCGATGACCCAGAGCCTTCGTCTGCTGCCCAGTTCGATGACCCAGAGCCTTCGTCTGCTGCCCAGCTCGATGACCCAGAGCCTTCGTCTGCTGCCCAGCTCGATGACCCAGAGCCTTCGTCTGCTGCCCAGCTCGATGACCCAGAGCCTTCGTCTGCTGCCCAGCTCGATGACCCAGAGCCTTCGTCTGCTGCCCAGCTCGATGACCCAGAGCCTTTGTCTGCTGCCCAGCTCGATGACCCGGAGCCTATGCCCTCTGCTGCCCAGCTCGACGACCCGGAACCTTCGTCTGCTGCCCAGCTCGATGACCCGGAGCCTTTGTCTGCTGCCCAGCTCGATGACCCGGAGCCTTTGTCTGCTGCCCAGCTCGATGACCCGGAGCCTTTGTCTGCTGCCCAGCTCGATGACCCGGAGCCTTTGTCTGCTGCCCAGCTCGATGACCCGGAGCCTTTGTCTGCTGCCCAGCTCGATGACCCGGAGCCTTTGTCTGCTGCCCAGCTTGATGACCCGGAGCCTATGCCCTCTGCCCGGCTCGATGACCCGGAGCCTTTGTCTGCTGCCCAGCTTGATGACCCGGAGCCTATGCCCTCTGCCCAGCTTGATGACCCGGAGCCTTCGTCTGTTGCCCAGCTCGATGATCCGGAGCCTTCGTCTTCTGCCCAGCTCGATGACCCGGAGCCTTCGTCTTCTGCCCAGCTCGATGACCCGGAGCCTTCGTCTTCTGCCCAGCTCGATGACCCGGAGCCTATGCCCTCTGCCCAGCTCGATGACCCGGAGCCTTTATCCACTGCCTGGCTTGACACCATGAGCCTTCCCCAGCAACAACTGGTTGGAGCGTCCGGAGGCCGCTCCTTTGAGGGGGGGTACTGTCAGGAATGGTCCCCCCTGTTGGTAAATCTGCCTGTTAGTCTGGCTGCAGTACCGGCCTCCACCAGCGGGGGGTTCCTGGTCTTCTGGAGCTCACAGCTTTTCCTACGTTCAGGTGTGACCTGAACGTAATTAACACACCCCCTATTTATACCCGGCGAGCTCAAGCAGAGCTCGCCCTGGTATCTTCATATCTGCTGGACCTAAGCCTGTACCCTGACCTGTATTCTGACCCTGATTCGGTACCTTGATCCTGTTCTGATCCTGATCCCTGATCCCGCCTGGACTTGTCTGCCCTGCATCCTGATCCCTGATCCCGCCTGGACCTGTCTGCCCTGCTTCCTGTTCCCTGTCTCCCCTTAACCTGAATCCTGCAGCTAGTCCATCCATCCAACCCCTGCTCCGTCCTGTCCCATCTGCTGGTATCCCTTGTGTATGACCTCGGCCTGGCTTGACCTATCTGTACGGTATTCCCTTCTTGATTATATATATATTGTTTGCTATCTTTACTGGTTGTCCTTATTTACTTTATTAAACACCTTTTACTTCACTGATCATATTGTCTGGTCTCTCTGTGCAGTCACACGGGTCTGATCTCTCATCCCTCCTGACACTAAAGCTGCCAATGAGAAGGGGTGATTTTGACCGGATCCTTCTTCAGAAGGAAAAATGGTGGATCTATACCTTAAAATATCTTGCTCCACTGGGTATGAACAGTGAACTCAGTATGCAACCCTTCTTAGAATAAGTATAAGAGGTACCTGGTGCCCGGTAGACCCCAGACTCTATATCTAATTTGAATTACAAATCTATGGTTTCCAGTGTGAAAGGGGTACCCCCCTCTCTCTCACTTCCTTTGTATATTAGACTCTCTCCCTCTACTCTATGTTTCTATTTCTCTATTTCTCTGTAAGCCGGAATTTCTTTTGTATACCTGCCTGCTATTATCTCTCTCTGCCCCTTACAGGGGTCTGCTGGTATAATTTTATTCAGTTAAAATTATCTTCCATTGTGCCTCCAATCCCAGGAAGTCTAGGGAATATAGCAAGTACTGAGACCAATGTCTTGCAGAGGACACAATAATATTTCACCTAGTTATGCTTACAGCAGACTAGTAATTATCATTTCCTCTCTTTATGGTTAACCGTTATTCCAAATCACACTAGGAAGGTTAATATCAAACAATACAAATATAGCAGACAGCCCATATCTATACATAATAATTTGTGCACTAGATAAATAGTTGGCAGTCATTAGTCTGCTACTTTCTACCTGCAGTACCTTCTTTTCACCACAGTGTGTTTTTTACTTTGTGTGTCGTTTAACTGAAATCTATAAATAGCACTTATGTAATGTTTTTGTGTTTTCTGTGTGTCAGTGTGGGGAATGTGGGGGACAATAGACATATAATGCACAAAGCATAGGATGACAGTAAGACTAAAACTCCGTTCAACATCTGATTACCATCATGGAGCGGGCGTGTGGACAGTGAATAAAAGGGAGTACCGCACGCCAAGCTTTACATGTCCAGACGAAGCTACGCAATTTGCCATTGCGAAACGCGTTGACGTCAGACGCTAACGGACGCCACAGTTCCAGACCCCGCACCATAGCGGGAGATTGAAATCCTATTCGGAAGCGATTCTAGGCGGAGAAAGGTCAGGAGTGACTTGCCTTTTCAGGACCCAAGGACTCATCCTATACCAACTATCAGCACCAGTACCAGCAATCGGTGCATATACTGTGCCGAGCGAGGATCCCAGATTGTGTTACTATATCCCATCCATGGGAACAGCATCAGCACAACAGCAGCAGAAGTCTGCCATCAGCCCACATTGAGCTACACAGCTGACTGTTCGGGGACGGAGAGCAACGGCATCACTTACTAGGTGGACTCTGGTAAGATCGTTCCACACTTTATCACCAGCGTTTATAATTTGGGCTAGTGCTGACTTACTGCCATCTTATCATCAAGCTCTATCACTGAGCAGACGAACCCCTCTAAACAGCAGTGTCAGCACTGTGAATACCCTACTACATATTGTAGCTCTTTACATGTGGGCCCACATGCTATTAGCCGTTCTAACTATATTGGGACTGGAAAATATAATTATTGAATTTTTCTTGGCATAACCAGGCCGTTTTTAGGCCATATAGACCATCACTTACCTCTCTATACCGCAATATATTCTTCAAACAGCATTTGGACTTTGGTTTTTCTGGACAGGTGGACTTTATTTAGTTATTTTTCTAAGTAAGTTTCTGGGGCAATAATATATTCTATACCCCTACTCTTCATCTGTATCAGTATATACTAATATAATCCACAGTCCTTTTTTCTGACAAGCTATATATATATTTTTTATTTTCATCCCCCAGGGGGTCCCCCCGTTAACACTTTCCAAATACTTCTATGATATTGCCCCACATTCACACGGCAATATCTTTGGGAATGCTCACGGAGATATCGTACTGAAGCGTCCGGACAGCTGTCTTTTTATTTTTTGTTGGTCTTTGTCTGTCCCTGTTTTTGTCTCGTGTATGTTATGTCAGTACCGGTTAGTGAATAACAATCTTGTTTCCACGGGTGCAGCTTTGGCCAGCTATCACCAGTTGATAACCTTTTCATATCTAGGTCTTAGAATTTGTACCTTTTATATACTAGATTTTGTGTATATTATCTATATACAATTCTTATATTTTCAATAAATTTACAATTTTTATATTCAGTTATTGTCCGTCACTACCTTGATAACCGCTAGGTCCATAGAGGCACACTGTCTTAGTGCTCTCTATAGGACCAAAAACCCCTTTTTTTCATATATGCTTTTTGGTTATGGTGGTGACCTCCATACAGGAGGAGTGACTATCTGTAATATTTATTGCATATGAGGTGGTGTTCGATTTTTGTTTATGTATAGGCTTAGGAGGATCCTCCATGCCGTCAATGAGACCTGCATGGATGGGGAAAGAGTTTTAGTGTCCCATGGTATCCAGATGTCACTCATAAGCATTGATTTTAGGTCCTGAGTAGGGGAAATACATTCTTCTATGTCTACCCAAAGTGGTGTGTTGTAATTCTGTAACCAGAACTTGATATGGTCTAATCTGACTGCCCACAAGTAGTCATGTATGTTTGCCAGTACCGCCCCTCCTACTTTCCTGTGGGAGTAGAGATTATTTCGGGAACATCTAGCTTTTTTGCCTCCCCAGATGTACTGCCAGCACAATTTTGACAGGGTCGTGAGGTAATGGTTCGGTATAGGAATTGGCAATGTACGAAACATATATAAAATTTGAGGTAATATTAACATCTTGAAGGCTTGTATTTTGCCAAACCACGATATTTCCCTTTTTGATATTTCTCTTAGTTGGGTTTCTAGTTTGGTGGTTAGCGGGGTGAAGTTGGCTTTAGCTAGTGCTCTAGTGGTGTTAGTGATAGTTACCCCTAAGTAGGCGATACCTCTTCCGCTCCACGTGTATGGTAATTGCGTTTGTAAGGTGGTTTTTATGGATGGTTGTATATTTATGTCCAGAATCAGGGATTTTGCGTAATTAACTTTATAGTATGAAATATCTCCGAAGGCCGTAAGGATATCATGAGCCTGTATGAGAGAAGTAAGCGGGTTGGTCAGAAGCAAGATAACATCGTCCGCAAATAAGTTAATAGTATGTACGCTAGAACCAAACTGAAAACCCGAGACCCTGGGGTGTGATCTGAGTGCCTCGGCTAGTGGTTCAATCATCAGATTAAATATACTGGGTGACAATGGGCATCCCTGGCGGGTCCCATTCATTATATCAAAGGGGACGGATAGGAAACCTGCTGAGAATACTTGAGCAGACGGACAAGAATACAAAGCCAGTATGGCTGTTAGTATAGAGCCCTGGAAACCAAACTTGGACAGCACCATTTTCATGTAGGTCCAATGGACCCTATCGAATGCCTTCTCTGCGTCTATAGACAGCAGCAGAGAAGGCATCCGATTTTTCTCAGCGTGATAAATTACATTAATGATTCTCCTTGTAGCATCCGAGGTCTGTCTCCCCTTCACAAAACCCATCTGGTCGCGTTTGACAAGAGATGGAATAATATCGGACAGTCTTTTAGCCAGCAACTTGGCATATACTTTGATATCAGTATTGAGAAGGGAAATTGGTCTAAAATTAGCTGGTGTGTCAGCGTCTTTTCCTGGTTTGGGTAGAGTTACTATATGTGCTCTCAGCATCTCTTGGGGAAATGTGGAAGAGTCAGCGGCCTTGTTAAAGACTAGGCACATGTGGGGTGATAGTATTGAATTGAATATCTTGAAGTATTCGTTGGAGAAGCCGTCTGGCCCTGGGGATTTATCATTAGGTAGTGTATTCACATTCGTTCCAATTTCCTGACTATTGATCGGCGCATTTAGGTCTGCTAGTTGGTGAGATGACAGAGATGGAAGGTTCAATCCCTGCAAGAATGAGTCTATTTTCTCTGCAGTTGGTTGAGGAGTATGCAGATCACTGTGTAAGTTATATAGCGAACCGTAGTAGTCAGTGAAGTGATTCGCTATGGCTTGTGGGTTCACAATTTTGTGGTGTAAGGTGTGGTGTTTTAAGTATCCTATTCTAGATTTTGTGCGCGCAGATTTTAGTCTGTTCGCCAAATATTTACCTGCTCTATCAGCATTAGCGTAGTGGGTCAATTTTAGGCGTCTAAGATGTTTATCGTATTGTTGTGAAAGGTGTTCTCTCAATTCTTCTCTAAGTGTATTCAGTTTGTTTGTGAGGGTCACTGATGGCAATGTTTTGTTTTGTGTTTCTGTGATATGGATGTCCGAAAGCAGTGCATCTAATTTAGACCTGTATCGTTTTTTTTCTTTGGCCCCAAGTTGGATGAGTATGCCCCTCATATAAGCCTTGTGTGCATGCCAAAGGACAAATGGGTCAGAGACTGAGTGAGTGTTATCTAAGAAGAAGTTTTGGAGATGCTGAGAGATTGTAGCATGTGTTCTGGTGTCGTGGAGCAGTCTAACATTGCAACGCCAGATGGGTGGTGAAGAAGAGACTCCCTGTTCTAAGAAAGACATAGATATAGCAGCGTGGTCAGACCACGTAATGTCATGTATTTCAGTTGTGTCAACCTGTTGTAGCAGCCACTTATCCGTTAAGAACATATCAATGCGCTAGTATGAGCAATGTCTATGTGAAAAAAAAGTATAGTCTCTTTCGTTGGCGTGATGGCACCTCCACACATCGAACAGTTCCTCAGATTTAAGTAAGTTTTGAAGTGACTTCGTACTATTAGGTTTGCATGCGGTAGTGTCCAGCAAGGGGTCTGAGACCAAGTTAAAGTCTCCGCATAACAACAGGCTCCCGTATTCCAATGAGGTAGGCTTTTGGATGACCTTTCGTATGAATCGAAGTTGATGGGAGTTCGGGGAATACAGCGTAACTATTGTGTACGGTTTGGAGTTGACGTCTCCAGAAGCTATTATATACCGGCCATTTGGGTCCAGGAAAGTCTCCTTAGGTTGGAAGGATAGGGAATTCCTTATGGCTAGTAGGACTCCTCATTTCTTATGGTCCGGTGTACAAGCCATAAGTATATGCGGGTAATCCCTGTGTGTGCAGTTCGGGGCTTTGTTTTGTTGGAAGTGGGTTTCCTGCACACATAGGATATCTGCCATATGCTTGCAGGCCTCTTTCCACAGGGAAAACCGTTTAGCAGGGTGATTCAGTCCCCGTGCATTAATCGAAAAACATGTAATCGTCATAGAGGATGAGGTGTAGCTGGTATGGAGGCAACGTATAGTAGGTACTCACTGCGGCTGAAAGATGCGGTTTGCTCTCGGTGGTGCGATGTGGCAGAAGCACCCCGGATGGAAGATCTTCAGTGCATGGATAGACAGTGATGCGGCCATGTCTGCTTAAATCGAGCAAAAAACTAAAGAAACAAGGAACAAAAAGGATTAACATGGAAAACATAAAAAAAATTGATCTTTCAACGGATCTGTGTGCAGATACAACTGCTAATAACTTGCAGAGGGGGAAGAGGAGAAGAGTAATTGCAATCTCCTGCCTCCGGAGCTGTGTGAGATTTAGCATGTGGGTTCGGCAGGAAAGTCCACCGGCTTTTTCTTTTGAGAGCGCTTGTGGGAAACTAGTTGCCACTCACTCACTCAGTTGCCATAAGTCCCGTCCGCACACGTAACCGGAGACACACAGATATATAGTGGGATATGTAGCTCAATAAGACAGAGGCTATCCCCCCAATGTGAACGGTGTGGTCGACAGTGCAACGGTCCAGCTGGTGGGTAACTTCTCGGGTTCTATCTAGTTTATTCTACTGGATTTGTTATTCCTGGCTGGTCTATGTAATTTTTATTTTAATGGGCGATTCTTTCTATGTTTCTTCGCCCGGATGCCATAATACACTGCAGCCCACTGAGTACTTTCTGGTCCTTTATTGTTTGGAACCTATTTCCTAACTCCTATGGAATTAATCTCCCTCAAATTTACACATGCAGCCTGCTGTCTGCAGCATTTTATTTACCTACAAATCTGACCAGCCTGCTATCTTTTTTGGAGCGTGCGTCTAGGTATGTATCTCTACCTTTGGCATTTAGTGACACTCATATTAATTATATTACTTCACATTTATTTGCTATCAGTTTTTACTGACCTTTCCCCCAGAGGGAGTATTCCTTTCTCGTTACTTACCCAGTTTCCCTTATTATCTTTATGGTTTTATTAGACCTATCCATCAGCTGTGTTTCCACCAGGACCGCCTGTAAAATCTGGACACGTTACTACTATAACCAGTCCCTCCTACCGGACTCCATATTTAACCCTATCCATTACCGTGGATGGTAGGCATAACTATTGTCTCTGGGTTTTCCTTTGCTACCACTCATATATCTCCGTATCACCGGTTTGGTTCCTATTTAATTGCCTGATTTTTACACTTATCCCTACTACTACCACTTTTCCCGGATTATTTCTTGGTATCCTCTGCATCCTGTGAACATGCTTACATTAGTGCTCTAATGTTTCAGCATTGAACCTATACTTTCTTATTTTACAATTTCCTTCCTGGTGTGTCCCTACATCTCCTGCCTATGGTCCCTCACTGTGCTGTCCTGTCGGTGACATTACGGCAACTACGGTCATTGGTGCATTTTTCGCTACGGTGCTCTAGTGCACACACGATATGGTTGATTGTTATCTACAAATGTTTAGCGATATATTCATTTATATTTGTAAACCAATAATAGTCTGTTTTTTCCTTCTAGAAAGTCTATAGCTCCTGAAGAAGCATTCAACTGCGAAACATGTAGAGCTTATGTGCAAACACTTATCAAATACTCACCTTAGCCATCAACAATGTTGATGTCTTCATTGGACCAGTATTGGTCTGTTTTGCTTAATTATTACAAAAATATTCTGTGATAATTATTGTCTTTTTTAATGTATTTTTATGAATGTGTACTGGAATGTTGATCCAATAACCCACCCTTTGGGATTGCATCAATAAAAATGTATTCTGCGTTAACGATTAGTGCCTAGAAAGTCCAATTCTTCCTCAAACAACAAACTCTCCTATCATACTTTAGGACGTGGCACTGCACTATTTTAGGACACCCATAGCCCATCCTGTGGTTTGTGTACTTTTATCTTCTGAAAAAAAGGAACAAATAGTGACCTACGGGAGCAGCTTCAGAGGCACAGCATGGACGGTGATATGAAGAGCAACATTTTAGAATCATTGCAAATAAAGTTGTCAGAGATGGAAGAGTTGGTTATATCTTTAGAAAGGAAATTAGAAAAGGCACACTCCCAGCTTCTTACTAAAGAGCAATATATAGTATCGCTTAATGAGAACAAAGGCACATGTGAATTGGCCAGTATCTGCACAGTCACTGAGGAAAAGAGCTGTGATGAAACACAGTCAGATATTGCACCTATAGCTGCAAAACAGAATAACAGTTTGATTACAATCCAAGAGAAACTTACATTATGCCAGGTTCTGGGTGAATTTAACAGCCTGGAATCGCCAATGAGCCTGTCCAATAAATCTTAGGCTCTAGTACTTAAATTCCACTTGAGTAATGAGGATGCATGCTCTCTTCTAAAAGCATGGCTACCAGGACCTGTGGTAGGCAAGTTCTCGGCACAGGTTAATAATAACTTAGCAGATGCAGAGATGCAGTGGAAAGAGTTGCAGTGTATTGTGGACAGTGATAATGGTATTAGTGATTTGCAACAAATTAAATTTAGGAGAGGAGATGACCCGATATTGTTCTGCAGTGAGTATCTTGCATTGTATACGAAAGTGTTCAACTGTCCTGACTTATTGGAGGATGATGCAAGTTTCATAAACTCAATGGCCAATAAATGTTATGTAAGCTACCCATAGGGAATGCGGGTCAAAGGCAGATTTATCCGTAATAAGCAGAGGTACAGGAAGTCATAGAGAGTTCAGACGTTCTAAATGGAATAGAGCCCCTAAGATTGCTAGCATGCAGCAGGAAGCCCATGAAATACAGGTATCTGCAATGAAACCCCCCCCCCCCCCCCATGATAAGAACAGCCTAGCACAAAGGCCTGATATGAAAGATAGCAGGCGGAACAGAGCACACAATTCTCAAGAGGAGATAATAAATGACAGCCAATGCCCTAATTACAGCCAGCAACAAGACTGGATGAACATTCCAATGTTTGCCCCGTGGGCTAATCTACCCTTCTGGCTTGTATGTAGTTGAACGCAGATGGTTGCTTAGTATAGGAAAATATGGCAATTGTTCCCCTAGCATTACAAAATAGGAAAAAAAAAGGGGGACTTAAAAAGTCAATTGTTGTGATAATTGTGTATAATAACTGTCTTTGTGTTCCTTTTTCTAGAGACCAGGGAAGACGTTAAACTGGTTTGGATACTAATGTTGTTGTTTTTTTGGGATCCTACAAAGTGAGAACAGTGGGCAAATTTAGCAGAGAAGGGGTTGGGATATTGTAAAATGTATAATCGATTATCACATGGTACCATGAGCTCATTAATTAGTAATTGTTTGCAAACAATGAAAACATATTAAACAATAGTTAGACAATGATGGATTATAGAGTTACAAGTGAGGTTACAAATGATTGTGATGAAGTACAGATGTTTGTTTTTTCATTTTTCCCCATTAACTAATTCTCTTTCTCAGGAGAAAAGTCCATGGATGTCTTTATTAAAAGCTGAGGGCCAGATTCAGGTACATCTGCGCATTATTGGACCGGCGTAGCGCACCGCCTTTACGTTAGACTTGCGCAATGTAGCCGCGTAATCACCCTATTCTCGTAGCTTTTGCGCAGAAAATTGTGCATGCGTAACGTTATTTCAGAGGCGTAAGGCGGAGTAATACAAATTGGGAAGGATGTTGGCATGTTACATTGAAATGAGCCGTGACCCCATGCAAATGAAGGGCCGGCCGGCTCGCGCATGCGCGCTTGAAGGAGACCATGGTCAGCACCTCTCTGCGCATGCTCACAACTCAGGAACGGCGCAATCAGTGAAATTGGAAATGGACTAAGGACTACGCAGACAGCATAAATAGACAGAAACAAACGCACTTGCATTGCAAAAGTACATCCCTTTGTCCCTTCCCATTTAACAAAGTGCTTTTGTCCCGTTGTTAGTTGCGTTGTGTTTTGTATTTGTCAGATCTTGTGTTTGTGACTAGATCTTTGAAAGTGTTTTTTGATAAGTGTTTGAGAGACTGTTTGTTTGATATATTTCTGGTCGTTTGTTTTCTTGCATAATTGTTGCTGTTTGTTTTTGTGACTGATTTTTGCTGAGTGCTTGTGTGATTTTTTGGGTGTTAGTTTTCTCTTTGTGTGTGTTCTTGCTTGATTGGTTGTGCTTGTTTTTGTGACTGATTTTTGTTGACTGGGAGTGAGTTTTTGTATGAGTATGACAGAGAGAAAGAGAAAACAAAATTTCACTTTGGGGGAGAAACGAATTCTTGCCCGGGCCATTAGCGATTATGGGCGTTTCCTCCATGGCCCGGACAGTGCCAAAACCACCCCGGCCAGGAGGAGGGAGATTTTGGACATCATCACTGACCAGGTGAATTCAGCGGGGGAGGGGGAGACGAGGAACCGGTCTGGGATTGATAAAAAGATTAATGACCTCTGGCGTCTGGTCAAAAAGAAGTTGGCCAGAATGCTTGCCCATGCCAGGGGCACAGGAGGGGGCCCACCATGCCATGTTAGGCTGACAGCGGAGGAGCGTGTGGTGGCCCTGACCTTTCATCGGCATGAAGTGGAGGGCCTGCCTGGCTTTGACTCAAGTCCGGAGCCCGTGGTGCCAGGTAAGTTTTTTTTTTTATATCAGGTGTGTAGCATGTGTGGGGGAGGGGGTGAAAGGGAATATGTGGCAAGTGTGTGGATCCTCCAACCTGTGAATGTTTTGTGTCATCCACAGATGTGCAGGAGGGTGCAGGGCCATCTGGCCTGACCGCACCATCCCCAGGACAGCAGCCTAATGAGGCCCCCCCCGATAAGGCCGGAGTCCACGGAGGAGGTTGAAGAGGAGGAGGAGGAGGTTGAGGAGGAGGAGTTTGATGAGGAGGAGGAGTCCATGTCTGGCACTTGCCTATTGTTGTTGGAGGACCGTTCCCCTCTGGCTGGCAGCAGCCAGCCCTCCCTAAGGGGGAGCCCCCCCTCCTCCCCCAACATGGCTCCCCTCCCAAGGGCCTCCCCTTCTCCCCGGCCACAAGCATCAGCTGGAGGCAGGAAGGCGACCCAGAAGACCAGGGGGGTGGCCGATCTCCTGCCCGCCACTCTGAGAAGGGACCAGTTCCCCCAGACCCGCCATCTGGGACAGGTCAGCCAGACATTGGTGCGGATGGAGGAGAACCTGTCCTCCATCAAGGATACGCTGGGGAACCTGGACTGCCACTCCCGGGCATTCACAAACTGCCTTAACGACCTGCAGACTACATCAGCAGGCATTGGGCAGGATGTGAGGGCCCTTACCCAGGCTATCCAGGCCAACACGGCAACACTTGGTAAGGAAAGAAAAATGGACAGCCGCACTCCAATGGATGAAAAGACTTAAAAATAGTGCCTGTTTATTCCAGTCAAAAAACTAAAACAGCAAAAACAGCAAACAGTGGGGTAACAAAAGCTGACGCGTTTCACATCGACAACCGATGCTTAGTCATAGCTCTACTCACCACTGAAGAGTGTCGTCTGGAGCGGCGGTTTTCCCTTTATCTTGACGGCAACACTTGGTGCTGCCCTGGACAGAATAGCCGTGGCCTTGGAGGGCAGGCCGCCAGGTGGGCAGATATCAGGGGCTGCTCCTCCTTCCCCGGTTTTCCCCCTCCCCCATGAGTCTCCCCTGAGGAGCCGGGCCGTGGCCGGGGGCGCCCCAGGCGTGGCTCACGTCAAGGGCACTAATTCGTTTTTCCCTTTTTTTTTTGCCCTTTTTTTTTTTTGATGGAATTTTTTTTATTTTGCTGGTAATGTTTTTTTTTTTTTTTTTATTGGAGCCTTGGCGTGGCGTTGCTGCTCACAAGTCCTGCATGGTGGACTGGTGCCAATCCAATTTGATGAGGATGTGGGGTGTGTGTGCTAGGAACCACAGTGGTGTGCATGCATGCATTCTCATTGTGCCATGATTAATCTACGTCATCTAGCCGCACTGCCATTGCCTGAACGTCTCTCCTGAGCTCTGTGATGGCAGAGAAAAGTGTGGCCTTGATATCATCTGCCACTGAACGGAGGTCCTGTAAGCATAAGGGCTGTGAGGTACTTGCTGCCGTAGCCATGGTGTGGGGTTGTGTTTTTCTTCTGCCTGTGGGGCTTAGGCTGGAGGATCGTGCGGCGTTCGGGTAGGCCCGGTTTGAAGCCGGGCCTCGCGTACCTCGCGTGACCGGGTCCGGAAGATGTCCGGGATAACACGGCCGCTTTGTTCTCCGGTTCCTCAGGGAGATCGGGACCTGGTTGGGGAAGTGTCCTTGGAGGTTTTTCCCATTTAGTAGCTGCGGATGGCTCAGGTGGCTGATGGAAACGTCTCCTGTGGACGGGAGCTCGGTACTCAGGCAGCCATTCAGGTCCGGTGCCAAGCCACGCCCCGATTTTTATTAGCACAGTTGTACTAGCAAAATTGCAAGCCATTAATTGGCAGCTGAAACAATTAACCACTTAAGGACCTCAGGTGTTTTTCAGATTTGGTGTTTGCAAGACTAAAACATTTTTTTCTGCTAGAAAATTACTTAAAACCCCCAAACATTATATATATTTTTTTCTAACACCCTAGAGAATAAAATAGTGGTCATTGCAATACTTTTTGTCACACCGTATTTGCGCAGCGGTCTTACAAGCGCACTTTTTTGGAGAAAATTTACTTTCTTGAATTAAAAAATAAGACAACAATAAATTTGGCCCAATTTTTTTTATATATTGTGAAAGATAATGTTACGCCAAGTAAAATGATACCCAACATGTCGTGCTTAAAAATTGCGCCCGCTCGTGGCATGGCGTCAAATTTTTACCCTTAAAAATCTCGATAGGCGATGTTTAAAAAATTCTATAGGTTGCATTTTTTGAGATACAGAGGAGGTCTAGGGCTAGAATTATTGCTCTCGCTCCAACGATCGCAGCGATACCTCACTTGTGTGATTTGAACACCGTTTTCATATGCAGGCGCTACTCGCTTCTGCGCGCTAGCTCGTCGGGACGGGCGCTTTAAAAACATTTTTTTTTTGTTTTCTTATTTATTTTTATTTATTTTATTACTTTTTACAGTGAAAAAAAATATAATAAAAATGTGATCACTTTTATTCCTATTACAAGGAATGTAAACATCCCTTGTAATAGAAAAAAGCATGACAGGTCCTCTTAAATATGAGATCTGTGGTCAAAAAGAATAAAATGCAAAAAAAAAGAATTTTTGGAAACTGTAATTTTTTCAAATGACAAAAAAAATATGTTTTCTTTAGGACGCTGGGCGGGACTGACGTTTTGACTTCACTTCCGCCCAGCAGAGCTATGGGGACAGGTGAAGGACATTTTTCCCTCACTCGCATCCCCAGTCAGCCGCCGAACAGACCCGATCGCCTCCACCGCTACCGACGGCAACGGTAAGCGGCGGAGGGCGCGGGAGAGCGGCGGAAGGGGGGCCCCTCTCCCGCCACCGATAACGGCGATCTCGCGGCGAATACGCTGCGGAGACCGCCGTTATCATGTACAGAACCGCTCACACTAAAGATGGATACCTCGGTTGTGGCAGGAGCTGCTGCCGTTACCGAGATATCCATCTTTAAAGTACCGATGTAAATGTACATGAGCGGGTCCTTAAGTGGTTAATTAGTAAGAAGTTCCAAGCTAACACTACATTCACTTTTTCAAAGTCAGCAATTTCTATATCCTTTGATAAATCAACCCCAATAAGTTTTCACGCATTTGCATTTTAACCGCTTAAGGACCAGCCGCCATCATTATACTGCGGCTGGTTGGCTCTCCTACATGAATCACTATAGGTGTACGTCAGACACTTTAAGGCCACGTACACACGATGAGACATGTCCGAGGAAACCTGTCCGATGGACCGTTTTCATCGGACCAGGCTGAAGTGGTCTGTTTGGTCTGATGTGCGTACACACCATCGGACAAAAATCCCCTCGGACCAGAATGCGGTGACGTAGAACACAACGACGGGATGAAAAAACGAAGTTCAATGCTTCCAAGCATGTGTCGACTTGATTCTGAGCATGCGCAGGATTTTTGTCCGTTGATTTCGTGTACTAACCATCGAACATGTCCGACGGACAGGTTTCCAGCGGACAGGTTTCTAAGCATGTTTAGAAACTTTTGTCCGCTGAAAAATGGTCCGATAGGCAGTACACACGATCGAACATGTCCACTGAAACTGGTCCGCAGACCAGTTTCAGCGGACATGTTCGATCGTGTGTACGCGGCCTTAGAGTGATAGGGGGTGCGCATGTGATGCCGAGCCAATGTGCTTGGCTGGTGGCTGCTATGTCCGCTGGCCACCCGGGATCGCACCACAGAGAGCCAGAATGAGCATCTGGCAATGTAAACAGACAGGTCCCCGTTCTGGCAGGGAAGCAGAGAGAGATCTACTGTTCTCCTGCTGTCAGTTCCGACCCCCACAGTTATAGACACCTCCCAGGGAACATATTTAACACCTTGATCACTCCCTAGTGTTAACCCCTTCCCTAACAGTGACATTTATACCGTAACCAGTGCTTTTGTACAACAATGATTGCTGTATAAATGTCAATGGTCCCAAAAAAGTGTCACAAGTATCCGATCTGTGTGCCGCAATGTGGCAGTCCTGCTAAAAATCACAGATCATCGCCATTACTAGGATAAAAATGCTATAAATCTATCCCTCATTTTGTAGACGCTATAACTTTTGTGCAAACCAATCAATATACGCTTATTGTGATTTTTTTAACAAAAATATGTAGAAGAATACATATTGGCCTAAACTGATGAAGAAATTTGTTTTTTTAATTTGGGGACTTTTTTTATAGCAAAATATAGCTGTAAAAATATTGTTTTATTTTCAAAAATTACACATTATTTTGTTTATAGTGCAACACATAAAAGAATGCAGAGGTGATCAAATATCACCAAAAGAAAGCTCTATTTGTGGGGAAAAATATATTAATTTTGTTTGGGTACAATGTCGCACGACCATGCAATTATCACTTAAATTGACACAGTGCTGTATTGCAATAAATGGCCTGGTCATTAAGGGAACAAATGCTTTCAATCCTTAAGTGGTTAACTATATAACCAATTTTTATTTTTTAGGAAAAAAAAAATTGTATTGCTTGGATATTATACATGTACCCATTGCTCATGATTACAACAATATTGCCCCAGCATGCTCATTAGCTGAATAGACATTTTGTCATTTGTAAAAGTGAGCTAGAGCAATTGATGACAGCCATCTCTTAATAGTCCTAGGGCAATGTCATAATACACCTGCTGATGTAAAATACTGTACCATTTTAAAAAGGATGCTATGGACAAGAATATATGCCAGAATGACATTTGCTACACCTGAGTGCCCTGGGCGTTACAGGGCTTTTGCTTGTCAGTCAAATAAAAGTTAAGGTAACAGTAATTCTACCAGTGAGAAAGAAAGCAAGACAAATCTAGTTCCAGGAAAAATAAATATGTATGAAATGTTTGTGCATCAAGAACAATAATAATAAGCTGCAAGCACACTTTAGTGTGTGAGTAATAAATACAAATTGTTCTGCTTTGCGGTATTGAACTGTTGTATAACACTAGTCAGACAGCTTAACAATAATTCAGAAGTCAAGAAACGTGAGACATCAGATCTGTATGTATTCTTTTTTTTTCTGAATAACTTTGTAAAACTGCAACATAAGCATAAACAAAACATATGTGTCAGTACATTAAACATTATACAGCAGCCTCACTCCATCAGTGAGAGTACTCACAGACAATTCCATCATTAGTTCAGGAAGAGATCGAGATCTCCTCTGCATGAAGTCTGCTAGATTCAGAAGCAGTCATGAAATGGAGGAAATAAATTGATAGTTTCTATGATTCACACTTAGTGGGAATGTCCACAGATACGTGGATATTGGAACAAGGTATTCCATATTATTAGACGGGTT
This sequence comes from Rana kukunoris, assembly GCA_029574335.1. Classification (NCBI taxonomy): domain Eukaryota; kingdom Metazoa; phylum Chordata; class Amphibia; order Anura; family Ranidae; genus Rana; species Rana kukunoris. The sequence goes on along the minus strand of CM056051.1, from coordinate 334,037,442 downwards.
ACGGTTATAATTTGCATCAGTCCCTGGCGATTGCCTTACTGAATGGTTTCTTACCACAGATTCCGAGGATTACCAGAAAACTGATATTGTTTATCCTGACGGGAGCTAGAATTACTTTAGCTGCTGCATGGAAGAAACCATCGGTCCCTGTTCTACATATGAAAAGAAAAGTTACGTGGATAATGGAACAAGAAAAAAGACTTACCTCCATGTTAGATAAATTTGACCAATTTAACGAAATTTGGGAACCCTGGTTGAAATTTATGAAAATCCCTTATTCCTCACGGGTCTAGAATGTGCTTTCGCCTAGGACTGATGTACGCCTTTGGCAGGTTAGCTCTTTATCTTTACCTTTCTTTCATCTCTTCTCTAATCATTTTATCTCTCTCGTTTTTCCTTTTCTTATTCTGCTATCTTTTTCTATCTATCGTTTTTTTTTTTTTCCTATTTCTCTTTTTATTTTTTGGTTTTTGTTACATCTTATTTTTTTGAATGGGGAACATGCTTTAGATATTGGAGTTATTCTTTTACATTGTTTTGGTGAGAATGATATGTATTACCTATTATTCTTTCCATATGTTTCATTTTGGGTGGGTATGGTTTGATTGAAAATAGTTATTGATTTGCCTGAAGTCCTCTTAGGCCTCGTACACACGAGGCAATCGATTTGAACAAATCTGTCTGATAGGATTTTGGTTTGCTCGCGTGTACACACGAGCAAACCAAAATCCCCGCCAGCAGACGGCGCGCTGACGTGTCGGTGACATGGCGGTGACGTTGACGCCGCCACGTCACCGCACCAGGAAGTAAAACACTTCCGCGCATGCGCCGAATCCATTCGGCGGCGGTGCGGGACGACATGTCTGCTGGTAAGTGTACTAACCAGCAGACATGTCGGGCGGACGGATTCCCACCAGATAGATTTCAAAGCATGCTTTGAAATCTGTCGGGTGGCCAAATCCGTCGGCTCGGCCGTACACACGATCGAATCTGTCTGCTGGGACGGACTAGCAGACCGTTTCCAGCAGACAGATTTGATCGTGTGTACGAGGCCTTAGGTCTATAATATGGAAGATGATCTTAAATTGGTCTTCCTTGGTGATAGAATGTTTCTATTTATCTATACTAGAGGAGGTTGGGTGGAAAGGGATATTCTACCTCTTAAGAAGCTGAGTGATCCCATTAGGGGTGTCAAGGGGGGTGAGGTTTTCCCTAGACATCCACCTTCTTAATAGACCTGAAAAAATGATCTGAATTTTATTATCTTCAATATGTTTATTTTCTATAGTTGTTCATTATTACCTTTATATATGAATGATACTTTGGATGCGAATTGGAAGGGGAGGTAAAGAACTAAATGTACCTTATTGTTTATGACTTTTTGTCACGCTGTGATATTTTCCTTGATGTTCATTTTGATGTACTGATTTTTTTCCTGAAAATAAACTTAAGTTTGAATGGAAAAAAAAACAGAAATGGAGGAAATACAGTTCCAGGTTAAAGGTTACCACTTCCTGTCAAGCTCTGGCAAAATAATAACTAACCACTAGATGGCAGCAATGTCAAACTAACATTACAGTATAATCTGTAAAAGAACATTGCACACATTTACTATGAACAATATGGGCAGAACACTCTGGCCCAGATTCACAAAGACTTACGCCGCATATCTACTGATACGCCATCATAAGTCCAAATGTGCACCATTGTAGCTATGCGCTGATTCTTTAAATAGGATACGCCTGAATTTTCCCAAGATATGACCGACGTAAGTCTCCTACGCCGTCGTATCTTGGGTGCATATTTACGCTGGACGCATTCGGAGTTCCCATTATAAATATGCAAATGAGCAAGATACACCGATTCACGAATGTACGTACGCCCAACGCAGTAAATCTACGATGTTTATATAAGGCGTTTTGCCGGCATAAAGATAAACCACCAAAAAGGTGGCGCATCCCATGCAAGGTATGGACGTCAGAACAGCCGTCGTTTACGTAAGTCGTACGTGAATGGGGCTGTGACGTTCACGTCGTAGGCAGTGTTCGGTGTGTATCTTAGGCATTCTATTCGACGTGATTCTGAGCATGCGCGCGCATGCGCCGTTCGTTTGGCCGCTCATTTACATGGGGTCACGGTTCATTTAAATGAAGCACGCCCACTACCTGCCTACTTTGAATTAGGCGGGCTTAAGCCGGCCTATTAACACAACGCAATGTATGGCGAGACTGCTTTGAGAATACTGTTCTGGACTCCCTGTTTTACGTCGGCGTAGCGCATATGAGATGCGCTACGCCAGCCAAAAAATACGCTGTACCTGAATCTGTGTAAAAGTAAGGGAAAAGGGAATGGGAATAATTGCGCTTAGTAAAAATGTATATTAGTGAAACAATTAAGATAGGGTCCTGAGAAGGACGTCCTGCTGCTAAACACTACAACTTAAACATAAAGTGTAAAGAAAAATGTGCAAAAACAGTGTAGCGCTGGACAGCATATACCACATAAGTATATAAAGTAACTGGTGTAAACAGTGTTAATCTATAATTGGTAACAATCAAAATGTGAATACACAAAAGCTATAAGTGCATAGGTTGTTATAACACGGTGCCAATCAATATGGCACTGAGCATAAAGTACTTATAAATATCAACAGATAAATAAACAGTGTAAAAATAAAGTGACCAATTCAGCATATGAGGTGCAAAACAAATAGAGTCCACAGAAAAAAGCTGGGAGTTATTAGCCCCTTCCAATGCAGGTGATGAAAACAATGAAAGTCCAATTAGGAGATCCACAGGTGAGAAAGGAGGGAGATTTCAGACATCAGTGGCCCAACACCAGTAGAAATAAAGGCTTACCAGAAAGCCTGTGACTATCCCTTTCAGGAGTAGTCTAAACAGGCATAGCAGGAAATTCTGATCCTTTGGAGTGTCAGGAACAAATCCGCATCTCTCCACAGATTAGATGGTAGAATCCACAGCTCCTCATGGGGTTAACCACTGCTTCCAAATGGAACTTGCATAGATGTATGTGAGCGTGTGTTTATCAAACACCATGTGGGAAAAAAGAAAGGGACAATCCCCGCCAATTTCGTCTGAGACGCAGAAATTGACCCTTAGGGACCGCTTTCAACCATGAAGGATGATGGCATGAGTCAAGTGGTATGTAACCATTTCTATCCGTGGGTTTAAAGAATGTCGACGTGACAATCCTACCCTCAATGATAGAAATATCTAGATCCAAGAAGTGAATCTTGCTAGAACTTTTCTCATGGGTCAGGACAATACCCCTAGCGTTGGAATTAAGGGTGGAGATGAATGAGTCAACCGAGTCCTCATCGCCATCCCAAATGCATAACACGTCATCAATAAATCTTCTCCAGAAGATGAGATTTGGTGATCTATCAAGGAGTATAGTGTCCTCCTCCCACTTAGACATGAAGAGGTTGGCCATGCTGGGCGCAAACTTTGCCCCCATGGCCACACCCCTAATTTGTCTGTAGTGGGTACCATTATGCCAGAAGTGGTTATGCTCCATAGCAAAATCAAGTAGCTCCATCACAAATCTACAATGTGTGTTAGTTAACCACTTAAGGACCGCCGCATGTACATTTACGTCGGCACAATGGCCCGGCAGGCACATCAACGTATATATACGTTGGTGCCTTGGGGGGGATCGGGGGTCCGATCGGACCCCCCCCCCCCCCGTACATGCGGCGGTCCGCGCGGCTGCAGGAGCGATCCGACAAGAGGGGGCGGCTATCCGTTTTCACCCGCCCCCTCCGGATCACTCTCAGCCAATGCGCGCGCCCCCCCGCCCTGTCACTTCCTCCTCCTGTGTAAACACAGGAAGAAGGAAGCTATCTGATCTCTCCCTCTGCGTTTGTTTCAAGCGCCGCTGAGGAGAGATCACAACACAGCAAGTAAGTCTGCACCAACAGCACACTTACACACAGACACAAACACATTTAACCCCCGCGATCACCCCCCCCCCCTCCCCCCTGTCACAGTGTCACTGAATGCAGTAATCATACATGTATGATTACTGTATTTAGTGTCAGTGTGACAGACAGTGTGACAGTCAGTTAGTGTTAGTGTCAGGGTAGCCCCCCACCCCCCCAATAAAGTTTTAACCCCTTGATCACTGCCCTAGTTAACCCTTTCACTCCCTATTGCCAGCATCACTAAGCGATCATTTTTCTGATCGCTGTATTAGTGACGCTGTTCCCGCTAGGTAGCTAATTTTTTTTTAATGCGATTTTTTTTTTACTAAAGACATGTGGCTAAATACATTTTGGCCTAAATGTTTGAATAAAATTTAGTTTATTGGTTTTTTATTATAACAAAAAGTAAAAAATATTGATTTTTTTTCAAAAATGTCGCTCTATTTTTGTATATAGCGCAAAAAATAAAAATCGCAGAGGCGATCAAATACCACCAAAAGAAAGCTCTATTTGTGGGAAAAAAAGGACGCGAATTTTGTTTGGAAGCCACGTCGCACGACCGCGCAATTGTCTGTTAAAGCGACGCAGTGCCGAATCGCAAAAACCCCTTGGGTCATTTGCCAGCGTATTGGTCCGGGTCTTAAGTGGTTAAAAGAGAATTCTGTGACAAAAAATATTGAACCGCTTCGTGCCCTAGATGGTGGGAGATGGACGTGTACAGTGATGCCACATCTGCTGTGACCAGCATATAGGAGGGTTTCCACTCAATGTTGTCAAGAAGGTTTATGACATGTTTAGTATCTTTTAGAAATGAGGGGGTGCCCATCACCAGTGGTTGCAAGTAAAAATCAATATACTTGCCTATTCTTGAGGTAATAGAGTCAATACCACTGATGATGGGCCTCCCCGGAGGGTTTAACAGGGTTTTGTGTATTTTTGGTAAAATATACATCACCGGTAGCCTCGGTGCTAGAGGGATTAAATGTTCTTTTTCTTTTTGATTGAGGATACCCATATCATAACTGTAACGGTCACCACCGCTTACGACCTTCCATCCAACCACGACAAGCTTATCTGACACACTCCGACAATATTGCATACGCGATCCATATCCTTTCCCAGAATAAGACAAGACAGAGCTCCGTTCTTGCTTCCAAAGATATGACAATTTATTGGTATTTTCTCAGCTTCTTATACAGTCTCAAGCATAATGCAGTTTATCACAGGACAATGCAATCTCCACCCCCCTATTCACTCACTGAGGATAATTCTTTAATTGGTAGCTAGACATGACGGCACCGTATCATCAATAGGGTTCAATTAACCTTGAATAATAACACAGACATCTAGTTGAATAAGTTCTCTAGACAGCTTTATCACACAATGGCAGAGTCTTGTGAGAGTGGGTCCAATCAACACCTTCAATGGAATGTCTTTACAGTGAATAGCCAACACCTTAAGATATTTCAATAGCCTATTATACAAAGGTATGACTCGCTGGCTGACCTGGTCATGTCATCATGAACTCCTTGTGATATCTCAGTCCTGAAATATGAAGTATTAATAATGTCCCATCTCATGTAATATATGAATTATGATTCTTTGTCACCCTATGGTCCTAGTGGACATAAGGTGACCCTAGACATAGGAATATCTCAGTCTGTCACGGGCCATTCCGTTAAATAACCCTTCAAAATGAGAGCTTTCAACTCCCGTTTGAAGGGTATAGTAGGGTTCATAGGAAGGATTGCGTAGGTCTCAGAGTCTGATAGAATTCTCGTCATCTCTGCTGGTAAGAGGTTTTGTCAAGAATGACAATGGCCCCCCCCCCCTTATCTGCAGGGCGTACTACAATATCCTTCCTTTCACACAGAGATTCCATTCCTGTTTTTAAATTGGAATGGAGTTGAACGGGTTTAACCCTTAGTTCCTCGAGATCTTTCAGTAGTAGATCTCGAAAGACGTTTAGATTAGGAGCCTGGGTACTCGCTGGATTAAACAGAGAGGCGTTAGCCATTCCTGAGTGCATAACCACAGGATTTTCTCTGCTTAGTTGTCTAGCAGGGTTGCTTAGGTTGTATCTCTTCATATTAAGTTTACGGGTGAATTTCTGTATGTCAATAAATGTCTTAAACTTGTTCAAATTCCGTGATGGAACAAATTTCAGACCCCTGTTCAAAGTTGTCAACTCATCTGTAGTGAGTTGTTGTGAACTAAGGTTAATGATACCATTATTCACTAGGTCCTCCTCTGTCTGTTTGGGGTGTAGTTTCCTCCCCCCTCTGCACCCTCTCTTGCGTCCCCGTTTCTTTTGTTTCAGTTTCGAGTGGCTGGCCGAAAATCCCAAGCAGAGAGATTTGTCTCATGCTCATTTTGACGTGAGCGGGGCAATTCATGACTGTCACCAGTATTCAGAGGCCTTCCCTGAGAATCACTCATTAGGGGCGCAAATCTATTATTAACCACATTAATATGACCATTGGAATTATCATTCCTAGTATGCGGGTGGGCTCCTTGGTTGGAGTAGTCAGTTCTTTCTGAGCGATGTCTCCAGGCCGGGGATTGGTGGCGATTAGGGCGGGGGGGATGGTTTCTACCATTTCCTCTGCTCCTGGTGTTAGGGTAATGTTGAGGACCCCTTCTACCAGAACCAGGGATTTGCAGGAGGTGGTAAACATATTGTGTCACATGTTGATTAGAGTGATCCCCAGGTTCAGGTCCCCTTTGGTCAGTAGCAGCTGGTTGTGATCCTGCTGCATTTCCATTTGGTGAAAGGGGAGCGGTAGTGACCTGCCATTTAAAGACCACTTTGTCTTTGTAGTCCTTCAAATCCCTATTATATTTTTTCTTTTTCTTTATTTTTTGTTCCATTTCCTCCTTAATCAGAATGGCTTTTAGCGCATCCGATTCATGTGAGTAATCAGGATCCGATTTGTAAGGGGTAAGTTTGTTTTTAATGATATAAATCTCACAATCAAGCATGGCAAGTTTCCTTTTTTTCTTTGCTATGAGAAAATGTAAAAAATTAACCCCTGCCTCAATGAAGTATTTAAACCATTCGGCTAATTCGCTGTCATCCTTTTGGGGATTGATCTCCCACCTAAGACTCCGAGGGACCATATCAGCTTTGACATATTCCTCCAAATATGCTACATCCCAGCGAGTGTGGAGCTCAATGACAGTGAGATTTTTTAGTTTAAAGAAACAGCCAATCAGATCATCTCTGGGATCATCACTACCATCAAAAACTCCTACAGTATTGAGGGCAATTTGTGATCTGTAATCAAAAATATCCATTATGGGTGCACCAGCAGCAAATTTGGTATATCAAAAATAAAAATGTGTAAAAGTAAGGGAAAAGGGAATGGGAATAATTGTGCTTAGTAAAAATGTATATTAGTGAAACAATTAAGATAGGGTCCTGAGAAGGACGTCCTGCTGCTAAACACTACAACTTAGATATAAAGTGTAAAGAAAAATGTGCAAAAACAGTGTAGCGCTGGGCAGCATATACCACATAAGTATCTAAAGTAACTGGTGTAAACAGTGTTAATCTATAAATGGTAACAATCAAAATGTGAATACACAAAAGCTATAAGTGCATAGGTTGTTATAACACTGTGCCAATCAATATGGCACTGAGCATAAAGTACTTATAAATATCAACAGATAAATAAACAGTGTAAAAATAAAGTGACCAATTCAGCATATGACAACATTGAGTGGAAACCCTCCTATATGCTGGTCACAGCAGATGTGGCATCACTGTACACGTCCATCTCCCACCATCTAGGGCACGAAGCGGTTCAATATTTTTTGTCACAGAATTCTCCTTTAACTAACACACATTGTAGATTTGTGATGGAGCTACTTGATTTTGCTATGGAGCATAACCACTTCTGGCATAATGGTACCCACTACAGACAAATTAGGGGTGTGGCCATGGGGGCAAAGTTTGCCCCCAGCATGGCCAACCTCTTCATGTCTAAGTGAGAGGAGGACACTATACTCCTTGATAGATCACCACATCTCATCATCTGGAGAAGATTTATTGATGACGTGTTATGCATTTGGGATGGCGATGAGGACTCGGTTGACTCATTCATCTCCACCCTTAATTCCAACGCTAGGGGTATTGTCCTGACCCATGAGAAAAGTTCTAGCAAGATTCACTTCTTGGATCTAGATATTTCTATCATTGAGGGTAGGATTGTCACGTCGACATTCTTTAAACCCACGGATAGAAATGGTTACATACCACTTGACTCATGCCATCATCCTTCATGGTTGAAAGCGGTCCCTAAGGGTCAATTTCTGCGTCTCAGATGAAATTGTACGGATCTGAATGAGTTCTATAGAGAAGCAGAGATTCTGAAATCCAGATTTCTAGCTAAAGGCTATGATGAGGCAAACCTTGATCTTACCATCAGAGAAGTAGGTCAGAGAGATCGTCATAGTCACCTGGCTGATAAACCACCAGAGGCCATTACTAGGGAAGATTTCGGCCTGGCTTTCATAACAACCTTCTCAAGCCAACATTGGGCCATTAAAATAATTATTAAAAAACATTGGCCAGTTATTAAAAATGACAGGATTCTGGGCCCACTCCTAACCACTAATCCGAGAGTTCTTTTCAGGGGTGCTCCAAACCTCAGACACTCATTGGCACCTAATGTGTTAGATATCCTGTCCCAACCTACGTTCTTTGGTGACCTTAAGGGCTTCTACCCCTGCAGAAAATGCAGGGCTTGCAAAATAAATGCCCTTCAGGGAAGACGACACACTGATTATACCTCTACAGGCACTGGTAGAACCTACCCAATTAAAACTTTCATAACCTGTAGTACTAAATGTGTAGTGTACCTTCTGAGGTGCCCTTGTGGGTTAGAATACGTGGGACGCACCACGCGCAAACTGCAGGTCAGATGGGGGGAACACATCACTAATATCCTGGCAGGATTTGACAAACATAGTGTGTCCAAACACTATGACCTAAAACACAACAAGAACCCCAAGGTCTTCATAGCCTTGGAGAAATATGTTCCCCATTGGAGAGGTAGTAATAGCAAGAGAACAATCTCCAGGGCCGAAACTAATTGGATACACAAGTTTGGCTGCCATGTACCTGGGCGACTCAACGTTGAGTGGGACATCAACTGTTTTATCAACAACAGATGAGGGTCTCACTCACATGGAGTCAACTCCATTCCCTGGGGATTGTTCTATTGCTCGTCCTCTTATTTTTTCCTTTTACATTTGCACTTTACCAATGTTTTTCATTATTCTATAGCCTTTATTGTACTTTACCACTATGTGGCACTAGCGTCATTGATTCTCCATGGCATTCTGTGCAGGATATTCAATCTCCATGGCATCTTGTGTTCATTCACACCCCTTTTTAATGCATTTTTTAGCCTTATAGTTGTCATGTTTTTATGTTTATATTTTGCTCAACAATGAGTATTAAATATTCACACCAATGCTGAAATTGATCATTAAGGTTAATAAGTTTAATTCCATAACAAGGAATATTCATATTCAGGGAATTTTTGGCTTATTGCTTTTCCTGGAGCGGCAATACGCCTTTTTCACCACAAGATGGCATAATGATTTCCATTTATAATTGAGTGGTCATACTAGCCTATTATTCCTATTGCTTTTCTTTGAGCAGCAATACGCCTTTTTCACCACAAGATGGCATAATGATTTCCATTCATAATATCAGCCTATTATTCTTTGAGCGTTAATACGCTTTTTTAACCACAAGATGGCATGGTGATTTCCATTCACAATATAGTGGTTATATTAATCTGTCATATGCTCCGTTCTATCCCCGCCTCTACTCAATGGTTTTGCCATACTCTTCCTCTGGGCTGTATAAATAGCGTGTGTGCAATGGCGTACGTGTGCCCCTGATGATGTCATTACGACGAAACGATCGTCGGGCAGACACACTCGTATTGCGCATATGCTAACGACCATAGGCGGTCTGATATTCATACGGAGCTTTTTATCCTTGCAAGGACTTTTGTATCACTCTCTATGAATGAGAGTATTTTAAGCTGTTTCAATTTTTTTAGTTTTTAAATAAACCCTCTCGTTTTTTACGCCTACACTATGGGATTGTCCCTTTCTTTTTTCCCACATGGTGTTTGATAAACACACGCTCACATACATCTATGCAAGTTCCATTTGGAAGCAGTGGTTAACCCCATGAGGAGCTGTGGATTCTACCATCTAATCTGTGGAGAGATGCGGATTCGTTCCTGACACCCCAAAGGATCAGAATTTCCTGCTATGCCTGTTTAGACTACTCCTGAAAGGGATAGTCACAGGCTTTCTGGTAAGCCTTTATTTCTACTGGTGTTGGGCCACTGATGTCTGAAATCTCCCTCCTTTCTCACCTGTGGATCTCCTAATTGGACTTTCATTGTTTGCATCTTTTCATCACCTGCATTGGAAGGGGCTAATAACTTCCAGCTTTTTTCTGTGGACTCTATTTGTTTTGCACCTCATATGCTGAATTGGTCACTTTATTTTTACACTGTTTATTCATCTGTTGATATTTATAAGTACTTTATGCTCAGTGCCATATTGATTGGCACAGTGTTATAACAACCTATGCACTTATAGCTTTTGTGTATTCACATTTTGATTGTTACCATTTATAGATTAACACTGTTTACACCAGTTACTTTAGATACTTATGTGGTATATGCTGTCCAGCGCTACACTGTTTTTGCACATGTACCTGAATCTGGCCCTCTCTGCCTGGCATAATTAATTTGATCACTACCTAAATAACTACTGCTATGCAGAAAAAACACATAAATAGGAAAATGGAATCCTAGCTAGTCTGAGGTCAAAACTATAATGTCAGTTATAGGTCTGAGATAAATTCTGGCGGTCTCATTTTTTACAATCTTGACCTCCACCTTTCTAACCTTGCCATCCCTGCATGGTAGAGCATTGACAATAAGTCCTACTGTCCACTCATTCCTGCGCTCTTGGTTGTCGTTCAACAGAACAACATCACTTACTTTTACATTTAGGCGATCCTCAGTCCATTTCCTACAGCGTTGCAGATTTGCCAGATACTCTCTCTTCCATCTTTTCCAAAAGGTGTCTGCATTGTACTTGCTTCCATTGTTTCGCATGAACTTGTGTTGTACTTATGTTTCCAAATGGAGCAGACAAAGAATTCACCTTTTAAAGTCAACAACATTGCTGGGGAAAGGACCATAGGTGTATCTGGGTCTGAGGACACAGGAACTATAGGCCTGGCATTCATAATAGCTGCAACCTCTGCCATAAAGGTGCTTAAAGTCTTATGGGTCAAGTGGGCAGGTTTGGCTTGTAGCAACATAGCATCCAAGATTTTCCTGGCAATACCTATAAGTGTTTTCCAGACACCACCCATGTGTGAGGAGTGTGGAGGATTAAAGACCCATGTACATCCTCTGTCTTGGAGAAAGTCTTGCAATTGTGATTCGCTGTCACAAATGTTAAGCCCTTGGCAGGCTCCCACAAAGTTAGTTCCTCTGTCAGAACGGAGCAGTTTTGCTGGGCCACGAATTGAGAAAAAACTCCTCAAGGCATTAATAAAGCTTGATGTTGACATGGCTTCAAGTAGCTCAATGTGTACAGCTCGGGTGGACAAACAAGTGAAAAAGCCTGCCTCTAGTGCAATGGGTTAAAACAGACCACGGACAAAATACATCTAAGCCCACATTGGTGAAAGGTGGTTAAGCAATTACTCTGTCCTCTGGTAGCTCTTCCATCTTTTGACTTTGTAATCCTTCTGGAAATGTTTGTTTTGAACAGAAGAAATTATAACAGACTTTGCCTGAGCAAGTTCTACTAGATTGACCTGTTCATGGAAACCTTCCCACCTTCTGACCTGATCGCTATTGGTTTCTCTCCAGGAAAGTTTTAGCGACATAGATGAGTCTGGCTAGGATCTTAACTAACATCTTCCAGCAAGAAAATCTTTCAAAGCAATGTGAGTGAAGAGTGGCTTCAGAAGCTTTGGTACTAAAACTCATAATTTCTTATCTGATTTCAGGGTCAGATTCAGGCTCTATGAGTGGATAAACACTAGCAGTGTCTATCTGCTTACAGTGTGGTTGGTACAGAAAGGATGGGCCTGAGAACCATATAGAGTTCTGAAGGCATGCTGCTTAACCACTTACCTACTGTGCACCTACACCCCCTTCCTGCCCAGACAAAATATAAGCTTCCGGCACTGCGTCGCTTTAACTGACAATTGCGCGGTCGTGCAACGTGGCTCCCAAACAAAATTGGCGTCCTTTTTTTCCCACAAATAGAGCTTTCTTTTGGTGGTATTTGATCACCTCTGCGGTTTTTATTTTTTGCGCTATAAACAAAAATAGAGCGTCAATTTTTAAAAAAATTCAATATTTTTTCCTTTTTGCTATAATAAATAACCCAAAAAATATATAAAAAAAATATTTTTTCCCTCAGTTTAGGCCGATACGTATTCTTCTACATATTTTTGGTAAAAAAAAAATGCAATAAGCGTTTATCGATTGGTTTGCGCAAAATTTATAGCGTTTACAAAAAAAGGGATAGTTTATGGCATTTTTTAAATTTTTTTTTTACTATTAATAGCGGCGATCTGCGATTTTTTTATTGGGACTGTGACGTTATGGCGGACATTTCGGACACTTTTCTGACATTTTTGGGACCATTTACATTTATACAGTGAACAATGCTATAAATATGCATTGATTACTGTATAAATGTGACTGGCAGTGAGGGGGTTAACCACTAGGGGGCGGGGAAGGGGTTAAATGTGTGTCCTATGAGTGTTCTAACTGTGGGGGGAGGGGGGGTGACTGGGGGAGGTGACCGATTGTGTCCCTATGTACAAGGGACACAATCGATCTCCTCTCTCCCTGACAGGGACGTGCAGCTCTGTGTTTACATACAGAGCTCCACGTCCCCGCTCAGTTACTGAGCAATCGCGTGTGCCCGGCGGCGATCGTTGCCGCCGGGCACTCGCACGGGATCCCCGCAGAGCGGCGGATGCGCGCGCGCGCCCGCCCGCGGCTTTAAAGGGACATCACGTCATATGACGTGATGTCAGGATAATGGAGTCGTCTGCCCGCCGTCATTTGACGGTGGGCAGATGACAAGTGGTTAAGGAGGTCTAGTGGCATAATCTGTAGGGTTTTGCTGTGTAGATACATACAACCACTGATCTGGGTATGTAGATTGCCTGATTCTATTCACTCTGTTTGAGACATACAGATAGAACCTCCTAGTGATGTTGCAAATGTACCCTAGGACAGTCTTGTTATCTGTGAAGTATTTAGCTGAGACATTTTGACTGCAAGTACAGCAGCACACAACTCTAAACGAGGTATCGTGTGGGCTGCTTTAGGGCTTAATTTGGACTTTCCCATGAAAAATCCAACATGACACACATTTTCTGCATCAACTACTTTCAAGTAAGCTACTGCACCTATAGTTGTGGTGGATGCGTCTAAGAAGATGCACAGTTCTTTTCTGCAAACTGATGATAGAGACACGGGCACATAGCATCTGTCTATTTTTAGGTGCTCCAGCACTAGCAAGGATTCTGTTCATTGAACCCCCTGTAGAAGCAATGCATCCCATTCACTTTTCCCAGATGACAGTTCCCAAACTAAGACCTTACCTCTTATTGTCACAGGTGATACAAACCCTAGGGAATCATATAGAGGCTATTTACGGTGGATAGAATGCCTCTTTGTGTAAAAGGCTTTTTCCACTGAGGAAACTCTGAAAACAAAATTATCTGTTTCTAGATCCCAACTTAGGCCTAGGCTTTTCTTCAGGGGAAGAGTGTCTGTACCTAGGCAAAGATCTTTAAGGTCCTTAGCTTTGTCTGCTACGGGGAAGGCTTCCATTACTTTTTGGATGTTGGAAGCGATTTTATGAAGACGCAGGCTGGATTCTGACAGTATTTGCTTTGCTTTACTGAGGATGGAAATTTCATCTTCAGGTGTGCTAGCAGAAGCGAGTCCATCATCTTCATAGAAATGTCTCAATACAAAGTGTTTGGCTTCTTGTCTATAGCACTTTGCATTTTTTTTTGGGCAGCCTTTTGCATGCAGTATATAGCGACAGCAGGAGAGGAGCTATTGCCAAATACAAGATGTTTGCTGTCAGGTGAACGCCTGTGGCCGTGGGCTAATTATTGGGGCCTGCAATGGCTGACACTTACTTCTGTATCCAGTGAATGCCTAATATACCACCAGCCACAGAATACAAAGTTGTTTGCTGTCAGGTGAACGCCTGTGGCCGTGGGCTAATTTTTGGGGCCTGTAATGGCCGACACTTACTTCTGTATCCGGTGAATGCCTATTGTACCACCAGCCACAGAATACAAAGTTGTTTGCTGTCAGGTGAACACCTGTGGCCATGGGCTAATTTTTGGGGCCTATAATGGCCGACACTTACTTCTGTATCCGGTGAATGCCTATTGTACCACTAGCCACAGAATACAAAGTTGTTTTCTGTCAGGTGAACGCCTGTGGCTGTGGGCTAATTTTTGGGGAATGTACTGGCCGGCACTTACTTCTGTATCCAGTGAATAGCTTAATGAACCTCCATTTACAGAATACAAAGTTGTTTGCTGTCAGGTGAACGCCTGTCGGCTAATTTTGGGGCCTGTAATGGCCGACTCTTACTTCTATATCCGGTGAATAGCCTAATTTACCTCCGGCCACAGAATACAAAGTTGTTTTCTGTCAGGTGAATGCCTGTCGGCTAATTTTTGGGGCCTGTAATGGCTGGCACTTACTTATGTATCCGGTTTTTCACTTAATACTTCTGGTAGGTCAGTGTCCATGTTGTGGGACTATTTGTGCACAGCTAGTAAGTATTTTGTGGCTACAAATATGACCTGCAGGTTTTTAATGTTCGCCTGCCATTAAAGTCAATGAGGCCCGCAGCGAACTTTTATGAATGTTTGCGGTTAGCTTTTGGGGACCGTCAGATGTTCGTCCATCACTAGCCATTATCTTTTATGACAGGATGTCAGGTAAATCTGTGGATGTTGTCACAGACGGGAGATACATTTCTGCCTTGTTTAAACAATTCACCAATTACTATTAGGTGTCGGCTGCAGAAATAGCCAGAAAGGTTTAGGGCGTTGGAAAACTTTAGCTGTTTAGAATGAGGCAATTAATGCCTCTATAAGTTATTCAAGGGATGACTACTTATTGCTGCATCCTGAGGCTTTTTGAGTTAAGGAGAGCAGTCAGAAAGACTTCTGAAGAGGTGAGGTGGTTGTTGATTTTTCTGTGTGATAAAAATCAAAAAGACTATTGTTTTTCTGCTGTCTGACCAGCAGTGTCTGTCCAGTAGTAGGCTGTGCCAGACTCCATAGGTAGGTTACTGTATTGTGAAGATAGATGCCCCAAGTGGCAAGGGTTTATTTTATGTTTTGTTTTGTTTATGCTGTTTTGATGCTTGCACTTGTATCCAGCAATATGGAAGAATAAACCATATCCTTTGTTTTTAACCATCCTCAACTGTATTTCTGTATAGTTCAGCGTGTAGTGAACCCATCCAGGGGGTCACACACTAATGCTACTGAGCAAATCCCTCACACTTTATAGTTGAGCTTCTGCCATCTGAAGGTTGTACCGCTATCTTTGTGGTAGTGGATTGCATTTCTTACCCCTGAAATGTATGCCATCTGCTATTGAGACTGCTTGGGTTTTTGTCAAAGACATTTTCAGACTTCATGGACTTCCTGCAAACATCATGTCAGACCATGGGGTCCAATTCACATCATGTTTTGGAAAGCATTTCATCTTTGAAGATTGAGCTATCCCTATCATCAGCTTACCATCCCTAGACCAATGGACAGACAGAACTGACTAATCAAACCCTGGAGCAATTCATCCAATGTTTCACGTTCTTTGTCCAGGGTGACTGGGTGCCGCTATTACCGCTAGCAGAGTTTGCAACAATGTCAGTCATTCTGGCATTTAGCAGTCTCCATTTTTTGCTAACTATGGATTTCTTCTTACCTCCTTACTGTATCTTGTCCCTGAATCCAGTTGTCCAGAATACTCTGGATTTTCTCATAATAACATGTTGTTACAGGAATCCATCTCAAAGGCATCCATTTCAAAGGCTAAGGAGGACAACACAAGGATTTTTGACAAGAAAAGAATGGGCAAAGCTTATGTTACAGCCAGGGGACCAGGTATGGCTCGCCACGCCAAATTTTAGGATGAGTTGCCCTTCAAAGAAGTTGGCACCAAAGTTCATAGGACCATTTCCGGAAAGGAATTGGGCATCTGGTGGTTGCCCATAGGGAGGGGGCAATATCAGGGAAGGCATGTCCGTGCAGTTAGAATTGTATGGCGCACTCGCGCATTGCCACACACACATGCACACTCACGCATCGGCACTCACGTGTCTGTCACTAGTGCTTGTGCCAAGCGGGCTATCTAAACTGACTGCACTATGGACTACTACCAGCCTGCCTGCTGCACAGCCACCTGCTAACTGCCTGCCAGGTGGACTACCAGACTGATCACAGGAGCTTCAATGTCACTGTGATCCTGTGGCTGCTGTCTCATTATTAGTAATCCCAGAGCCGGTGTGGTAAGACAGGCTCTACTTTACAGGTAGGCTTAAGTTCCAAGTACGTGACAGTACCTTTGTCAGAAATCTTGAGGGGAGCACCTGGTCTTGGTCGGTTTATGATGAAAGTATGTTCTTTCCAGTTTCAGATTGTGGCCCCAACAGTGCTCACTTGAACATTCAGAAGTTTAGAATACCTTTTGTAATCAATTCCATCAGTATGTTTTTTTTTGCTACAACAAGGTTGCAAAGGTATTATGACATGCTTTTTATAGGCCATCAGTTGAGACTGAACCAACTGATATTAATTTGTACTGACAAGGGTCAGGATTGCTCTCTAATTACTGATAGATTTCCTTGTGTCCTTCCATGCTTTTTTGGAGCTCCCTCTCTTCATGTGTTCAATACTTTTTTCCCTGTGTCATTCCATTTAATAACATGTTACATATATTTTTTTGTATGTATTGATTGCATGGGCTGTTACCGACATATGGTGACAATTTCTTGTCAATAGCACCTTTAGAAATATATTTACCTAGAACAATTGTTACACATTCAATACTTATTTTACCCACTGTATACATATACACATTGTACACATGTATACATATATGTTTATGCATATGGTTTATTAGGAACTTTTATAGATTTTGAGGGTTAATATGCATTTTTTAGTTGAAGTAAAGGGATCGCTTTACATATTTAGACACTTAGGGCCAGATTCAGGTAGATGCGCGCATATTTTATCCGGCGTAGCGCAGCGTATATACGTTACGCTGACGCAAACTAGTGAGTCAAGTACAGTATTCACCAAGCACTTGTTTGTTACTTTGCGACGGAGTAACGAAAATGCGATGGCGCAACCCGACATAAGTTTAAGTGGGTGTGGCCATATGTAAATGATGGGCGGAGCCCAGCGCAGAGACTTACGTTCAGCGCATCATCCACAGAGCATGCGCAGTGAGGGAGGGCTCCACTCGCTCCCCTGTGCGCATGCTCACAACTTCCGTCGGCACCACTTCATGGGAAACGTCAGCGCAATGTGTTCCGTTGCGCGTATAAAAGCGGCCGCAGATGCGCCTTTCCGCCGCAAAAGTATATCCGGTTCCCCCCACCCCAGGGAAGTAACTTTTGCTGTGCGATGGCTGCTCCCGTTGCCCGCAAAGAAAGGAGAAACCTCAACTTTAATGCCAGGAGCTGTCTGTAGTCATCTCGGCGATGGAGACCTACAATGATTTCCTCCATGGCAGGAAAAGTCACAAGACAACCGGGGATAGGAAGCAGGCCATCCTGGAGAGCATTGCTGGCAGGGTCAACATTTTGGGCTATTCCACCCGGACTGCTGCGGACATAGCCAAAAAAATAAACGATTTGAGGCGCAAAGTTCGGGGCAAGGTGGCCACTATCAGGAGGCATGAGAGGGGCACAGGGGGTGGACCCCCATGTGCGGTCAGCCTGACCACGGAGGAGGAGGTGATCGCCCGCTGCCTGGAGAGGGAGCAGTTGGAGGGGGTACCGGGATATGATTCCATGGAGGAAGGCTACAGGACAGGTAAGTGTTTTTATCCCCTATTTGGTGTGTTGCATGTGGGGGGGGGTACATGTGCCAAGTGTGTGGGACCACCAACATGTGTCTGCTTTGTGTCATCCACAGATGACAAAGCTGGGCCATCATCTGCCGGCGGCCAGTCCACCCCATCCCCCCAACTGCATCCTGAGCCCGACCCCCTGGGTGGTGAAGACACCGAGATGGAGGGGAGTGCCCACACCTCACCTTCTGAGGTGGTTGAGGAGGAGCCTGTTGTCCCCGAGCAGGAGTTTGTTCTATTTTTGGAGGAGTCCTCCCCTTCAGCAGGGCCCTCTCAAATCCCCTCTCCCATCCTAGGAAGCCCCTCAAGGGTGACTCAATCCCCCCGGGGACTACCATCTCCTGGCCCCAGGAAGGCGACCTGGAAGACCAGGGGGGTGTCTGATGTGGTCCATGACCAGATGGCGAGGGACCAGGCCAGGCAGACCCAGCAGATGGGGGAGATAGCTGGGCACCTGGACCGGGTAGCTGACAGCCTGGGCTCAGTGTCCCAGATGACCAACGCAGTGCAGGATGTCAGCTGCAACTGCGCTGCAGTGGTGACCAGCCTGGGGGAGGTGCAGGCTGATCTTCGGCACCTCACTGCAGCCGTCCAGGCCAACACTGCTGCCATCCAGGACCAGGGGAGGCAGAGGCAGCGGGCCCATCATTATCAAGTGACCCGGCAGCTGAGGATGCAGGCCCACACCAATTCCTACCTCGGCCAGATAGCCATGGCCTTGGAGGGCATGCAGGCCACACCTGCCAGGAGTGGCCCACCCAGGGATCAGCCACAACTTCAGATGCCCCCCCACCCCCACCCACTCCCTCCAGGCAGCTGAGGAGCCAGAGAGAGCCCACTAGAAAAAGAGTCCCCGTCAGCCCAGATGAGGGCTTTTTGGGGTGTTTTTTTTTTTTTTTTGCGGCTCAGGTTATGAGCTTTTTTTTTCTGTTGCTCAGGTTATGAGCTTTTTTTTTCTGTTGCTCAGGTTATGAGCTTTTTATTTTTTGTTGCTCAGGTTATGAGCTTTTTTTTCTGTTGCTCAGGTTATGAGCTTTTTATTTTCTGTTGCTCAAGTTATGAGCTTTTTTTTTTATTTAAACTGCACACGGTCAGTAGTGCAGGGGACAGTGTGAATGGTGTGTGAATGTGAGGGGGTGGCACTCCTGCCAGTAAGGGGTGTCACCCTCGGCCGTTGGGGAGAAGTTATCCCCACGGCTGTGTGAATGACGTGTGAATGGTGTATGAATGGACAGCGATACCATTGGGGCCTTGACGCGGCGTTGCTGCTCCCAAGTCCTGCATGTTGGACTTGGGCTAATCCAATGCGATGTGGATGTGGTGTGTGTGATCTAGGGACATCAGTGGTGTGCATGCGTGCATTGTCCGTGTGATCAATGTTTTGGTTTATTGTCCAAAGATGCCTACGGCGAGGACCCTCCTGACTGCTCTTCCATCAGCTGACTGGGTCTCCTCTGGCAGGGGGGAGCTGTCTGGTTGGGGGGTCAGGTCATCACGTATGTCAATCTGCAGGCCCTTTCTCATGGCAAAGTTGTGCAGAATGCAAAATGCACCGATGATCTGACACACGAAGGTAGGGGAATACAATAGGGCCCCCCAGACTTATCCAGGCAGCGGAAACGGGACTTCAGGAGCCCAAATGTTTGCTCCACCACTGCACGAGTTTTGATATGTGCCGCATTGTATCTTCTCTCTCCTCTGGTTTGGGGGTTCCGGAAAGGAGTCATTAGATGGGGTCCCAGTGCATATGCAGAGTCACCTGTAAGGGAAAAGACAGGAGGATGTTAGTCATGCATGTGCCCCTTGTGATGTGTGCATCATGGGGGGGGGACAGTCATGCCTGCCACCCATGTCACTCACCAACCAGCCAGCTGTCCCCATACACGTTCTGTTCGAATTCCTTTGGGATAGGGCTCTGATTGTAGATGTAGCTGTCATGGCTGGATCCGGGGTGTTTGGCACGGACGTGCCATATGAGGCATTGGGCATCGGATATCACCTGTAGGTTGATGGAATGCCAATGCTTCCGATTGCGGTATATGTGCTCTGTGGCACTGGGGGGCTGTAGGGCCACATGTGTGCAATCAATGGCCCCCACGGTGTGTGGGAATCTGGCAATTCTGTAGAAATGTGTCATTGCCTTCAGCCGCAGGTCCTCAGTGGTGGGTCTGATGATGTGGAGGGACATGCGTCTGAGGATTGCGGGGACAACCTGTGCACACATCTGCTCATGGTGGACTGTGACATCCCAGCCACCACTCCACTTGTACGCTGGAATGATCCACTTGCAAGGAAATGAAGTGTTGCCATTACCTTCACCAGTAGCTGCACTGCTTGTGAGCGGTGTGTCTTGCTGGTGATGTCATCCTGCAGGGTTGTGGTTAGTTCAAGGATTGCATCTGCGCTGAATCTGAAGAGGCGATACACCTCCTCATCACCCATGCCAAAGAGGCTCATGCGCGTGCAGTATATCCTCTCACGTGCCCGCCTCCTCCGTACCGGGGGACCCATTAGTAGTGCTAGGACCACGGCTGCCCCTGGCATGTTGGCACACAGAGGTGTTGTCCTTGCAAGTGTGGTTGTTCAGCTTGCTATTTTCGTCGGTAACGCTGCTGCTGTAGCTGCTCTCCTGCTGACCTGTGGCCGTCAGGAGTAAAGATAAAGCAGCTATTTGTAGGAATAACTTTGCGACAGACGGACGACTTACGCGCGGCGCATGTAGCCAGCGTCTGGTGCTAATCCGTTCGCGAATCAGCATATCTCCCTCATTTGCATATTTGAATGGGAAATCAATAGGCGCGACGGATGCGCCAAGCGAAAATATGCGCTTACGATACTCTGGCGAAGGAAAGTTAAGCCGGTCGGAGAAAGCCCGTTTTCTGTCGCATCTAGTTTGGTGGGTATGGCCGCATAGATACTACGGCGCATCTTGACAGTTACGCGGCGCATAGCGATATACTCCAGCGCAAGTCTTTCTGAATCTGGCCCTTAGTTATTTTTATAGTATAAAACATAACATAGTGGTAGCAAGATAGTGATGGAACATCAATAGTTATACATAGCTGTTTATATAACATTGTCTTTTCTAAATTAGCTCATGTATGTGTATGTGTACCCAGGAGATAAGAAATTTAGCTCCTTGAGGACTTTCTCCAAATTGTCAGCACTACCTGTAATAAATAATTCCCACTTTCTTTACCAGGTTATATTCATAAAGATTAAATTATAATACCAATATACAGTATATACATGTTGTAAGGCAACATGAGTTAATATAATATTTCTGGAGGTTCTACATATCTGTTTCCCCTTCCCAAAGATCCTTCAGGCTGATACTTGCAGCTCCATGGTTTTAAAATGTACAGAGGGATTTGGCCCCAAAGAAAATCTGCATATCATATCTGCATATTGTCTAGGACAATAAGATGAGGATCAGTGATTTCCACTCTACAAGCAAGCTTCAAATAGAACCAGGGCTCATGGAGTTATGGGCAATACTGCCCCCAGAGGCCAATTATGGCAAGACGGTCAGTAATATAATCTGCTTATTAAGACTGCCCTGTGAACACTCTGATTCTTCCAAAACTGAATGGGGCTGGCAATGGGGGGGATTTGGGTGAAGTGCAACTGAAGTTTTTGTAAAAAGGGCTGGTGCAAACAGAGAGCTCTGCTCTCTGCTCTGGATGCTGACTCGGGCCAAAACCATGAGGTCCAGACTCTTTAACATCTGAGCTCAGCCAGCGAGGAGTCTACCTAGAAGAGGCGATAGGTATCTTTGATAAATGGTGTTATATGTTGTAGATATCTGCTGTTTCGTGTGTAATATCCCTATTTTCTTGGGAAATAAATAAAATACTGTTTCTTGAGCAGATGGGTCTGTCTTCATAGCTAACATTATATCATTAGGCCTAGCATACTCTGATAGACTAGCTAATTATAGGGGTATACAATCTTATATTGCAATCTTTACTTAACTATATATATATATATATATATATATATATATATATATATATATATATATATATACACAGTATATATATATATATAGATATATATATATATATATATATATATATAGATATAGATATAGATATAGATAGATATGAAATGTGCAGGATATAAGATCAATTAGCACCTAAAGATAACTTGTTCACATATAAATATTTGCATAACAGATGAGGAAAAACAGCCGACAAAGTAATTACAAGATCAAAATATGACTTGGAAAGGCTACAAAACACAGAATATATGTGAATTTACTAAGCTAAAAATAACAGCAAAAGGGAATAATCCTCTGAGTGTGCATATATTACTGAAAAAGCTGTCATCATTTAAGAACAAAGGTCTACTGTATGTTATACAATGAACTGTTAACATTACTGAAAGAAAAACATCTTGTTAAGCAGCAATGATATTGCTACATTCTTATAAAAAATAAAGACTATGGCCCAGATTCACAGAGCGATTACGCCTGCGCAACTGGTGTTGCGCGTGCGTAAGTCTAAATGTGCGCGTGCGTTTAGATGCGCGCGATTCAGAAAACGATTTACGCCAGAAATCTACTTTTTTTTGTCCGGCGTAATTTCGTTAGACAGACGCATCTGTCCGCGCAAAAATGCGCTAGACACACCATTGATTTGCTAGTCAAATATGCTAATGAGGGAGTTGCGGGGATCCACAAAAAAACGCAGTTGCTGCGCAGGCTATGCGATGTGCGCAACAGCAAAATGTCCTGTCTAAAGTTAGAGCACCTAAAAGCTGGTCTAAATTTTGAAAAAAACGTCTACATCTCACAGAAAGCAACACCGTTACTGAGGAGCAGACCACACACACGTGTTGCACTACAATTTGACTGCCAACATGCCAGGGGCATCGTCGCTCATAGCTGCACTAGTGAATTTAGATGACCAAAGAAGGAGGAGGGCACAGAGGATGGCACGGGAGAGGATATACCGCACACGCATAGACCTCTTTGGCATGAGTGATTCTGAGGTGTATCGCATCTTCAGATTCCCCCCTCATGCCATCCTGGAATTAACCACAACCCTGCAGGAGGACATCACTAGCCCAACACAACGCTCACAAGCAGTGCAGCCACTGGTGAAGGTCCTGGCAACACTCCATGTCCTTGCCAGTGGCTCTTTTCAGCGTACAAGTGGAGTGGTGGCTGGGATGTCACAATCCACCATGTGCAGATGTGTGCACCAGGTTGTCCCTGCAATCCTCACACGCTTGGCCAACCAAATCATCAAACCCACCACTGAGGACCTGCGGCTGAAGGCAATGACAGATTTCTACAGAATTGCCAGATTCCCACGCACCATCGGGGCCATTGATTGCACACATGTGGCACTCCAGCCCCCCCAGGAGACAGAGCACATGTACCGCAATCGGAAGCATTGGCATTCCATCAACGTACAGGTGATAGCTGATGCCCAAGGCCTCATATGGCACGTCCGTGCCAAACACCCCGGATCCACCCATGACAGCTACATCTACAATCAATGCCACATCCGAATGGAATTCGATCAGAACGTGGCTGGTTGGTGAGTGACATGGGAGTCAGGCATGACTATCCCCTCCCGTGATGCACACCTCACAAGTGGCACATGCATGACTAACATTCTCCTGTCTTTTCCCTTCCAGGTGACTCTGCATATGCACTGGGACCCCATCTCATGACTCCTATCCGGAACCCCCAAACCCCAGGGGAGGAAAGATACAATCAAGCACACATCAAAACCCGAGCAGTGGTGGAGCGCACCTTTGGCCTCCTGAAGTCACGTTTCCAATGCCTGGATAAGTCTGGGGGTACACTGTTGTATTCCCCAAACTTCGTGTGCCATATCATCGTTGCATGTTGCATGCTGCACAATCTCGCAGTGAGGAAGGGCCTGCAGGTTGAGCTACGTGATGACCTGACCCCCCAACCAGACAATCAACCCCTAACCGAGGATACCCCGTCTTCTGAGGGAAGAGCAGTCAGGAGGCAGCTCATATTGGGCATCTTTGCACGTTAAACACACACATTAATCATGGCACAATGAGAATGCATGCATGCACACCACTATGGTCCCTAGCACACACACCCCACATCCTCATCAAATTGGATTGGCACCAGTCCACCATGCAGGACTTGTGAGCAGCAACGCCACGCCAAGGCTCCAATTATGTCACTGTACATTCATACACCATTCACACGGACCTGGGAATCACTTCTCCCTGGTCCTGGGGAACCCTTCTCCACCAAAATTGAGGATGACACCCCTTTTCCAGCAGGAATGTCACCCCCACATTCAAACAGCATGCACAACCCAAAATTTTAAAAAAATGTCAGCAAAAAAAAAAAAAAAAAATGCAAAAAATGTCAGCCAAAAAAAAAAAAGGGGAAAAAAAAAATTAGTGCCCTCTGCGTGAGCCACGCCTGGGGCGCCCCCGGCCACGGCCCCGGCCCCTCAGGGGAGACTCATGGGGGAGGGGCAAACCCGGGGAAGGAGGAGCAGCCCCTGATATCTGCCCACCTGGCGGCCTGCCCTCCAAGGCCACGGCAATTCTGTCCAGGGAAGCACCAAGTGTTGCCGTGTTGGCCTGGATAGCCTGGGTAAGGGCCCTCACATCCTGCCCAACGCCTGCTGCTGTAGTCTGCAGTTCATTTAGGCAGGTTGTGAAAGCCCGGGAGTGGGAGTCCAGGTTACCCAGCGTATCCTTCATGGAGGACAGGCTCTCCTCCACCCGCCCAAAAGTCTGGCAGAGCTGTCCCAGATGGCGGGTCTGGAGGGCCTGGTCCCTTCGCAGACTGGCGGGCAGGAGATTGGGCGCCCCCCTGGTGCTCTGGGATGACATCCTGCCTCCAGCTGATGGTTGTGGGCGGGGAGAAGGGGAGGCCCTTGTGAGGGGAGCCATGTTGGGGGAGGAGGGGGGGGGCTCCCCCTTAGGGAGGGCAGGCTTCTGCCAGCCAGAGGGGAAGAGTCCGCACAAACCACTCGTCCAGTGCCTGACTCCTCCTCCTCATGATCGTCCTCCTCCTGATCGTCCTCCTCCTCATGATCGTCCTCCTCCTCTCGAACCTCCTCCGCGGACTCCGGCCTTGTTGGGGGGGCCTCATTAGGCTGCTGTCCTGGTGTTGGAGCGGTCAGGCCAGATGGCCCTGCACCCTCCTGCACATCTGTGGATGACACAAACCATTCACAGGTTGGAGGATCCACACACTTGCCACATATTCCCTTTCACCCCTCCCCCACACATGCTACACACCTGATAGAAAAAAAAAACCTTACCTGGCACCGCGGGGACCGGACTTGTGTCAAAGCCTGGCAGGCCCTCCACTTCATGCCGGTGAAAGGTCAGGGCCACCACATGCTCCGTCACTGTAAGCCTAATACGGCATGGTGGGCCCCTTCCTGTGCCCCTGGCATGGGCATGCATTGCGGCCAGTTTTTTTTTCACCAGACGCCGGAGATCATTTATTTTTTTGTCGATCCCAGACTGGGTCCGTGTCTCCCCCTCCCCCGATGAATTCACCTGCTCCGTGATCCTATCCAATATCTCCCTCCTCCTGGCCGGGGTGGTGGTGGCACTCTGCGGGCTGTGGAGAAAACGCCCATACTCGCTAATGGCCCGGGCAAGAATTCTTTTTTCCCCCACAGTAAAATTGAGCTTTCTTTTTCTCTCAGTCATACTTCCAAACAAACTCACTACCAGTCACCAAAAATCAGTCACAAATACAAGCACAACCAATCAGGCAAGAACACACACAAAGAGAAAACGAACACCCACAAATCACACTAGCACTCAGCAAGAAACAGTCACAAAAAAAACAAAAAGAAAAAATAAAGCAAGAAAACAAACGAACAAAAATATATCAATCAAACAAACAGTCTCTCAAACACTTATCAAAAAACACTTTCACAAATATACCAACAAGAACTTGATCACACAGAACACTAATCTGACAACTACAAGACACACTGCAACGAACAACAGGAACAAAAGCACTTGGTTAAATGGGAAGGGACACAAAGGGATGTACTTTTGCAATGCAAGTGCGTTTGTGTGTGTCTATTTATGCTGTCTGCGTAGTTCACAACGTTGCCCTAGTCCATTTCCAATTTCACTGATTGCGCCGCTCCCGAGTTGTGAGCATGCGCACAGCGGAGCTGACATGGTCTCGTTCAAGCGCGCATGCGCGAGCCGGCCGGCCCTTCATTTGCATGGGGTCACGGCTCATTTCAATGTAACACGCCCACGTCCCTCCCAATTTGTATTACTCCTCCTTACGCCTCTGGAAAAAACCTTACGCTTGCGCAATTTCCTGCACAAAAGCTACGTGAATCGGGGGATTACGCGGCTAGATGGCGCAAGTCTAACGTAATGGCGGTGCGCTACGCCGGACCGATAATGCGCCGATGTACGTGAATCTGGGCCTATACATTTACTTAAAAATGAACTTCAGTGTGTGCACAAAATTTGTAATAAAAACATCATTACCATTCTGAAGCTTCCCTCCAAATACTTTTGAATATTTTTTTTATATATACTGTGATTCTGTACTTGACAAATTCGCTGTAGAAATCTCCCTCCACCAAGTCTGGCTGCATCTATTTTTTTTTTTATCAATAATAGTTTTATTTCGAAAATTCCAATACACGTATACATGTAAGATCACTCACATAAGCAACATCTAGTGGAGTGGTCATTACTCTACTTGACAAAGTCCAAAGCTTTATCTGACCCGCTATGTACCTTCATACAAGGCAGCTGAGATCTCCCTCCACCAAGTCTGGCTGCATCTATTTTAACTGTGGGCAGCTGAAGGCTCCAACCTGGAATTATATCTGTGTGAATAGTCTGATATATGCTCAGGTTTGGATGGACAAAAACAGGACTCAAGCTATGTTATAGCGGTTGAACGACTGAACAGATCCCAGGGGAGAAAACCAGGCAGCCTTTTTGAAGTTTGGAACTTGGATACCTATTAGAAAAGAGCCTGTTGCCCCTGTGGGGGTGATTGGATCCGGTGAGTGCGGGACCATTGGGGGAGAGCACTGAGTGATCCACTGATGGCTGTACTTGCATGAAGCACCTGTCACTTTATTTTATATGAAGAAAATCTTGCAAATATTGCCCTTGGACTATTATAAACATCAATTTTATTTATGGAATTATTAACTTTTGTAAACTAGAAATTGGATTTTGATTGGATTATATGGACTATCACCACTAGTATTTCTATATTTTATATTTTTCATATATCATTTTGCACACATTTTTTCTATTTTTATGTATTGTAATATGGAAAATTGGCACCACTACAAGGATTAGCATTTTTAGCACCAATATTGATCACAGTACTATATTTTAATTCATATATTTCTATTTATATAATTGACATCACTACACGGAATAGCATTATTAGCACCATCTGATCACAGGATTACCATTGATTTGGATACACTTGTGCACGTAATTTTTAATTAGTAGTAGGCGCCATTACCTCCTATCTTCTACCTTAATCACTCATTCCCACCTAGGTGGGTTTCTATGCAGGGGCCGCCACTAAATACTTAATCACTTATTATTTAATTTAAGTTGTCTGTGGCGCAGTTTCATTCTTTTTTTCCAGCTGAAGCTGATGCCTGTTCACTTCCTGGATTACACAGACACACAGGAGGCACACCTCAAGTTCTGCAGCCCTGCAGCTCTCATTGGCCCTCTTATGGCTGACACCCTCCCTTCCTGGCAAACTCTTGCGAGAGTTAGAAAAGGAGCTGTGCATGATGTTATAAGCCTAGGTTAATGACCAGACAAGAAACAGGAAGTGAGCTGTATAAGGTATTTACTGGCAGAAAATAAAATGTTTTACTATCCAAAGTTAAAACAACAAGGGCAGAAGATTTAATAGATGGAAAGTAAAAAAAAAAACACTGAAGGTCTGCTTTAATTGTTTTAAGCATTATTGATTTATGCATTATATCAGAAAACACTGAGCAGAGAGCAGATATACAGCTACCAGTCTGAATACATATTTTATTAATTTCAGGGCAGTAAAATAGAATATGAAGTTTGAGGTGCTGCAAGCATTAAAGCCCCATACAAACTATTAGATTTTCTGCAGATTTTTGTCTTCAAATTTTTCAAAACCATGTAGTGCAGGGGCCTGCCTGATTGCATACAAATTGGCACCTATTAGATGGTTTTGGTAAATCTGAAGACAAAAATCTGCAGGAAATCGAATAGTGTGTATGGGGTCTTATTCTCTGCACTGCCTTATTAATAAAGCCCAAATGAATATGTTCAATTAACTGTAATATATCATATAATACAGTTGGCAAAATGTGAAGCCACAAAGTCCACTGTGTCATTATCTGGAATTGCAAAACAGAACACGCATGCAGTGCATGTGTGCGCTATAGTCTGTTTTGTACTATCTTTGGTCTTATAGCAGCACCATCTTAGATGTATAGCATTCTAGGGTGTGCCCCCCAAGTATGTCTTTGTATTTTCTATAGACCCTGACCAGGTCTCTTGGGCTGGAGCACTCCTCCCCTTCTTTATTACCTAACATTAGTGGCCACCAGTGGATAGGAGGAATCCCTTCAGTTCTCCCACATAGTTTATCTCCCAAGGTTGAGACACTAGGTTCTTTCATTCTATTAACCAGTTAGGACCTACTAATTGGGGGTACTTTGTCGCAGTAAGTGGGCTTAGCACTATATAACCATAAAGTGTGAACAAACCCCCATATTTTTTAATATGTTTAGGTGTTTTTAACTAGCCTTGCAGGATAAATGTCATATTTGCATGTGTGCACTATAATCTGTTTTGTCTTGTCTTTGGCCTTTTAGCAGCACCATCTTAGATGTATAGAAATTTTTGGGTGTGCCCCCCAAGTATGTCTTTGTATTATCTGGAATTGCACTGGGGTTTATATGTTCAATCAGCATCTTTTATTTGAAGTTTTAATTTATGCCCATAAGCACCATTTTTAATATATATCACACTCATTCAGACAGTTAAAGATAAAACAATGCTGTTCAAGGGAACATAACTGAAAATTTCACAATATGTATGTCTAAATTGGAAAATATATTTTCTACATACAAGTTACCTTGATCTATAAAGATTTTAAATATTTCTCAATATATCATTTTTTGCTAAAGAAATGTTATATATTCTAAGCCATCAACTCCAACACAGTTTATATTTATGTTTAGGGTCCATATATGACTTTTTGCTGTGCAGAGTTTTCTTCCACACAGTGTTTTTGTTGAATATTCTTTCATTAAAATTGACTAAGATTTCACCCAAATAAAACTTCTAGTGCACTTTTTAGCCTAGCCTTCACAATAGCTTAAAAATGCCAGTGCCAACTGTCAACCCCATCTGTAGGTAATTTTCTTCAAAAATGTAAGGTTTAATGTAAGCACACATTTGTTTAAAAGATACAAACAAATTCCTTTATGTGTTTTAGGCATTAATTATGTGCTTGATAATGTAGTAACAAGCAAAATCAGGAATATTGCTTCACTCCTTGGTATCTTCATTGAAGCATCACAGGACAGGATATGACAGGATAATATTGTTGTCTGTGATGTTGATGATAATAGACTAATGTGTGCCATTAGGGGAAATTATTACATACCATTCTGAAATAGTATAACACATACTTTTTACCTAGCTGTTTAGAGTTAATCTAACTCATTCTGATGGAAAGACATTTTCTATATTCACATATAGGAGCAACATGACTAGCCAGTAGCACCATACTTTGCTAATCTTTTCTGCCTGATTTGGAATGGAAATCATTAATAATTCTTAATTATACAGACTTTATTTTTGGTTATTTCAGCTTTGTCAATGATGTTCTGCAAAATTGGAAAGGCCCTGAGGAGATTTTCAACAGAATGCTAGAGGTGGCAAATTTGGGCCGTGATACAATTAAATTCACTACAGAATGTTCCCAGGAGTCCATTAATTATTTGAATGTCACTGTTTCCAGCATGAATGGTAAAATTGTTAAAGACATATTCTGAAAAGCATTGGAACCATATAATTTATTGCACAATGCTTTTTTTTTTACTGATAATAAAGGGACGGCCATTCCAGGAGGCAGTTCCTCAGGGCCTGCAGATTTACATCCACTGATAAAGGTTAAAAAATGTCTCCTCACAATTTAAGTAAAAACTTATGGACATTGCCTCATCAATCTACATTTAAAACCTAATGATTAGGTGAAAAATGTTAGAGGGAGGATTTTTAATTTCAGCCAAAAATAAATAAATAATTAAATCAAGGATAATAGTCATGACCAATTGGTTACTAGTGATGAGGCGAATACGCCATATTCGATTTCGCGATATTTCACAAATATATAGAAGAATATTCACGAAATATTCGTTAATATCGAATATTCGTGATATTTTATAAAAAAAAAAAAATGTTGCGAAATTTCGCTAATGCGAATGCGAAATTTCGCTAATGCGAATGCGAAATTTTGCTAATGCGAATGCGAAATTGATTGTGAAATTCTCGTCAACACGCGAAAACGGAGATCATTTCCTGGATTACTAAACTAATATGCACTAAACACTAACTCTACTTACACAAACTTATATGACTAAATTAAAGCTAATTTTTTTTTTTTTTATACACAAAACACAGAAGGTCTGCCCTTCTGTGTTTTGTGTATAAAAAAAAAAAAAATAGCTTTAGTTTAGTCATATAAGTTTGTGTAAGTAGAGTTAGTGTTTAGTGCATATTAGTTTAGTAATCCAGGAAAGTATTCGCGAATATTCGTAATACGAATATTCGCATTGCGAATATTCGGCAACATAAAAGGATCGCCTCAGCTACTCGGCCCAGGGTCTCTAATCATACCAGCAATGCTTTTAGACGTCGATGGAGATCACTAGGATGTAATCTGTTTTAAAAATAAATTTGAAAAAATACGAATATTCGCAATAGCGAATATTCACTGCGATATTCGTTTTATTCGCGAATACTGGAATATGCAATATTCGTAACGAATATTCGCAATGCGAATATTCGTGAGCAACACTATTGGTTACCAGCACTGTGGGTTCTCAAGAAACTTTATGGAGAATTACTAGCCACTATTAATGCATAATAACACTTTTGGAAATTATTTGTTAGACTAAAGCTGGCCTAAAAATGTGAGGAGGACAGAAAAAAGGCTCTGCATCTTTTAGAGTTGGCTACAAAAAATGCTATATGAAGCAAATGTAAGGGATGCATACTTCATTTGGGGAAATGGCTACCCCATTGCTTACGGATTACACTGTGTTGCAGCAGCACACTGACCACAGGCATGCAGCCAATATCATTAAAGTGGAGGTCCACACAAAAAGTGAACCTCAGTTTTTCTGAACCCCCCCCCCCCTCCGGTGTCACATTTGGCACCTTTCAGGGGGGAGGGATGGTGCAGAGACCTGTATAATACAGGTATGTACTCCCACTCCGGAGATAGACTCTCGCGGAGTCACAACGCCTCTCGTCCTCCCCTTGCTGTCTTCTGGAAAACACACTGGTCCCAGGAGGAAGCGGGGACCAGTGAGGATGGGCCGCGCCGCTTGTGTATGTGCAGTAGGGAACCAGGCAGTGAATGCGTAAGGCTTCACTGCCTGATTCCCTTACCGAGGATGGCACTGGGGGCAGCTCGACCTCGGCTGCCGACATTGTGGGTGCGCTGGACAGGTAACTGTGCATTTTTTTAAAGTCAGCAGCTGCAGTATTTGTAGCTGCTGGCTTTAAAAAAATAAAAAATAAATGGGCGGACCTCCGCTTTAAGAACTATCTTTAGTGTAAAAAAGTACAAGGAGTACAGAAAGTGATGGTTTGGCCCCTAATAGAGCTCTGATCTCAACATCATTGAGTCTGTCTTGGACTTTATGAGGAGACAGAAGAATTTTAGGTAGCCTACATCCACAGAAGAACTGTGGTAAGTTCTCCAAGATGTTTTGAACAAAGTTTTTGGTGAATTCCTTTAACCACTTCAGCCCCAGAAGAATTAGCTTCCCAATGCCCGGGTCATTTTTTGCGATTCGGTATTGCGTTGCTTTAACTGACAATTGCGTGGTCATGCAACATTGTACTCAAACAAAATTGACGTCCTTTTTTTCCCACAAATAGAGCTTTCTTTTGGTGGTATTTGATTATCTCTGCGATTGAATTTTTTTGCACTATAAATAAAAAAAGAGCAACAATTGAGAAAAAAACCCCACAATGGGCCAGATTCACGTACATCGGCGCATTTTTTGACTGGCGTAATGCACCTCCTTTACGCTAGACTGCCTCAATGTAGCAGCACAATCACCGTATTCTCGTTTGATTTGCGCAGAAATTAGCGCCGGTGCAACGTAATTTCAGAGGCGTAAGGCGGAGTAATTCAAATTGGGAAGGACGTGGGCGTGTTACATTGAAATGAGCCATGACCCCATGCAAATGAAGGGCCGGCCGGCTCGCGCATGTGCGCATGAAGCAGACCATGGTCAGCACCTCTGTGCGCATGCTCACAACTCGGGAACGGCGCAATCAGTGAAATTGGAAGTGGACCCGGGCAACTTTGTGAACTACGCAGACAGCATAAATAGACAGACACAAACGCCCTTCCTTTGCAAAAGTACATCCCTTTGTATCCCTTCCTATACAGCAAGGTGCTTTTGTTCTGTTGTGTGTTCGCGTTTGTTGCGTTGTGACTTGTCTTTGTGATATTTGTTGACTGTTTGATCTAGTGTCTTGTAGAATATATTTGAAAGTGTTTTTTGGTGACTGCTTGTGAGACTTTTTGGTTGATAGATTTTGGTTTGTTTGTTTTGTTGCTTGATTTTTCCTGCACGACCGAAAACCTAACTCCCAGAGGCGAGAATTGACGCCTGGATATGTCTAGAGCCCTGACATCCGACACTCGTTTGATGGAGATCAGACACAAGAGGACAGTAAGTTTGAAAGACAATAACTTCAAAGACAGAGTATCATTGTCCCCCCAGTCCGAGAACATGGTTAGGACCCTGGTCACGTCCCAAGTATGCTGATACTTGGGTCGTGGGGGACGTTGAAATCTAATGCCCTTCAAAAGACGGCACACCAATGGGTGTCTACCTACCGGCAACGAGTCAATAGGAGAGTGGTAGGCTGAAATCGCCGAGCGATAGACATTCAGAGTGTTATAGGACTTCCCGGATTCAAAAGAATCCGCCAGATAGTTAACCACTACCGACACAGGTGCTTGAGCGGGATCAACCTGCCGTTGATCACACCAGCGAACCCAGAGCCGCCAGGCCGATCGATATGCCAATCTAGTCCCGGGGGCCCAGGCCAAGGAAAGGAGGTCCCTAGCTGTTCTTGAAAGGATACTGTCTGCGATCGGCTCCCCGAGACCAACCATGCGAGGAGAGGCAGGTTGTGGTTCGTGATTAGAGGATGTAGATCTCCGTTTGGACTGGTGAGGAGATGAGGAGAGTGAGGAAGTAGTCTGGGGAGGTCCACCGTCATTCCTAGAAGGAGGGGAAACCATGGTTGTGTCGGCCACCACGGAGTGATCAACACAACTGATGCTCCCAGGTTCGCTATGTGAAGGAGAACCCTGAGAATCATAGAGAACGGAGGAAACGCATAATGAGTCCCCTGAGGCCAGGTCTGGCGGAGGGCGTCTATCGCATGTGCCTCCGAATCCGGTCTCCAGCTGTAAAAGCGCGGGAGATGATGGTTGAGACGGGAGGCGAACAGGTCCATAGAGAGGGGGCCCCATAAGAGATCGAGGGCTAGGAATACTGACCGGTCCAGTCGCCAATCGCTGGAGTCGGATAGGTAGCGAGAATTCCAATCTGCCACCATGTTCGAAGCACCCAGGATATATTCCGCGATCGGAACGATGTTGCGTTCCAGGCAGAAGTGCCAGAACTCTTTCGCTAGATCCGCTAGGATCCTGGACCTGGGGCCCCCTAAGCGATTGACGTATTGGACTGTGGTTATGTTGTCCATACGCAGCAACACGCAGCAGTTGGACGTGTGTGGCAGAAGACTCCTGATGGCAAAGAAGGCTGCCAGGAGTTCCAGTGCGTTGATGTGCAGTAGCGACTCCTCTGCGGACCACGTCCCTCCTGTGGATGAAGGGCCGCACCGAGCACCCCAGCTGTGGCGGCTGGCATCCGACTCTATGATGAAGTCCGGATTGGAACTGAAGATGGTCTTGCCGTTCCAATCGACGGCATGCCGTAACCACCACCGTAGTTCCACTATGGTTTCTGTGTCCAGGAAGACTTCGTCCGCATAGCGAAGCCCCTGACTTAGATGTAGAGTCTTGAGCCTCTGGAGGGCTCGATAATGAAGTGGAGCTGGAAAAATGGCTTGGATCGATGCCGATAACAGGCCGACTAAGCGAGCTAGACCGCGTAAGGACACCCGTTGTTTGTCCAGCACGGTAGTGATTTCTCTGCGGATGGTAATTAATTTTGATTTGGGTAGTCGGAGGACCGCTCGGTTGGTGTCCACCAAGAACCCCAAAAACTCCATCTCCTGAGATGGGGAAAGAATGGATTTCTCGTGGTTTATGAGGAAACCCAGATCCTGAAGTAATCCGACCGCCCAGGAAGCATGCTCGTTTTCTTGGTGGGAAGAACGAGCCATTATGAGTAGGTCGTCCAGGTAAATGATCAACCTCACTCCCCTGCTGCGCAGGGCCGCCGTCGCCGGCTTCAGTAATTTGGTGAAGCACCACGGGGCGGAGGAGAGACCGAAAGGAAGGCAAGTAAATTGCCACATCCTGTTTCTCCACAGGAAGCGGAGCAAGTGTTGGGAGGTTGGATGAATGGGAACTGTGAGATAGGCGTCTTTTAAGTCCACCTTCACTAACCAGTCCCCAGGACGTAAGAGATCCCGCAGGCAGTGGATTCCCTCCATTTTGAAATGTCGATATACGACATGTTGATTGAGGTTTCTTAAATTTATCACTGTGCGGTAACCGCCACCCTTTTTCTTGACTATGAATAGGTTGCTGAGGAAACCCGGAGAGAGTGGGTCCACTTCTACCACCGCTTGTTTGGTCAGAAGGTCCTGTAACTCGTTGTCCATGAGAACGGTGTTCAAGTTTGAAAACCGGATGGGGTGAGGGACCAGATCCATGTCTGGCAGAGAAAATAACTCTATCTGATAGCCCGCTACTGTATTGAGTATCCATGCGTCTGCTGTTATCGCAGACCAGGCGTGGATAAAATGTTTCAGTCTTCCCCCTATAGGTATGTAAGAAAAATGGAGATGCGTTGTACTCACCGGTGGTCGGTCGGGAGCGGGGGTAGCCTCTCCCTCCTCGGCTTCTCCAGGGGCGTCCGCGGGGAGGGAAGAAGGGCGCCGGTTGCGCCATTGGTACTGGGTAGGGCTGCGGCGCTTGGTACTGAGCAGGGGGCCCTGAGGAGTGACCTGTTATAGGAGTAACGGCCGGCAGAGCGGCCCTTGTATCTGCCGGCCCTGGGAAAAATCCGAGTGGTATTGGTCTTTTTCAAAGATGTTTGGGCCTTATCCAAACTGGAGTAGAGCCCTACCATTTTGTTGATATCTTTAATGAGTGAGTCCCCGAATAATAAGCCGTCTGCGGCTGGGCCGGGTTCTGATTCGGCTAACTGGGACAGCTGGGGGTCAAGCCTCATTATTTGAATTGAGCGGCGGCGCTCTATTGAACATGTAGTGTTCGCGCAGCCCAGGAGGCACACTGCTCTTTGGGTCCAGCCTCTAAGCTGGGAAAGGTCCACCGGCTGTCCAGAGGCGGAAGCCTGTTCACTAAGGTTCAAAATTTTTGTAATCGGACCAAATAGGTCTAAAATCCTGTCCTGAATGGTTTTAAAGGACCTCTCAATTCCCTTTTTTGAGTATTTCCCATGTTTTGTGAGATATCTCAGAAGTATGGGGTCCACCTCGGGAGTGTTAACCACTTTTTTGGTGATGCAGGGACGGGGGCATTCTGCCCTCAACTTATTACGGTTGGCTTTATCAACCGATCTTCGGGCCCAATATTCAATATACTGGGCCACCTCGGGTAGAGGTGCCCAGTCACCGGAGCGTGGGTGGCTAATAGCTTCCGGATCAAAGAAGGGCTCTCCGTGAGAGTCCAATAAAGTCTCACCCTGGGGTACAGGGTTGGCGCCGTCTTGGGTCGCCATGTGCCCACTGCCTTCATACTCATCATATTCATCCTCAGACTCATAAGCGTTAGACGCTTCGGACTCCGCGGACGACTCTGGAGAGGAGTCCACAAAAGAGTCCGGTTTAGTCCGCCAGAGTTGCCTCTGCATATGCATCTCCCCGAGGCTCAGGGGTCGATCGGAGTCTGGGAAAGCAGTGGGTCGACAGTCCTGGGAGGGTACTGTCTGGGGCATGATTTTTACTTCCCCTGCCAGGGAGTCGTGAGCCACCTCAATGTGGCGGAGTTTCTGTGACGCTTTGTCCTGTTTTCTGGGCGGCATGCCATTGTTAGATGGTGTGGGTACAAGGGGAATAGGCTGGGGTATAGATGGGGTTGGCGTAACCGAAGCCATTGCAGCCTGGACTGATCTACTGATCAGGTCTTGGATTTGGGCAGCGCTGAGGAAAACTGGAGTGTCTGGTTCCAGTAGTCCCTCAGGAGCATTAGGGGGGGATCCTATCCTCAGCCATAGTAAGAGTAATTGTATGTATGCAGCACTAATGACCAAACTGTGGCAGGGAGGTGTAACGTTTGGGAATACATTTCCTGACTAAAAGATTGAGGGAGAAGTAAATAAACCTGTATGGGACCCGCGCTCCGTACCTCACAGCGTTCGGTAGTACTCTGATGTGGCTGTGATGAGGAGCGCGGGATAGGAGGCAGAGAGCGTAGTCTCGCGAGACTACGGGCCTCCGTGCAATTGGTCGAACGACCGAATGGTCTGTCACGCCCCCTGAATGACGCGCCGAGAAGAAAGCGCGATACGAGAGAGCAGGCGCAGATTGCGCAAAATGGCGCCGCCTCTCGCGAGGATTTGTGAGGAGAAGTCTCTCCTTCTATCAGGGTGGAACCGGTCAGAGCGCCAGAGGGATGCGCGCTGACCGGGGAGAAATCGGGATTTTTGTGAGGAAAAAAAAGGGGGGGTCACAGACCAGAATGCATGAGGGTAGTAGCGGGGGAATCCCTGAAAAACCCAAATGAGGGAAAAATGAGAAAGTATACACCCAAGGAATGGGAGATACCGATGAAAAAAGACAGAGAAATGAAATTTACACTGCTGTAAATACAGACTAGTAAAAATGAAACACAAACGTTGTACTTACTTATCTGAGTCCTGCTGTGAGCAGAAAGAAAGAGGAGGATCCTAAAGAGGCAGTCCCTTATATACCTGCTGACCTGCTCTATGATTGGCAGGTCCAGCCAGAGGGCTGCTGGGTATTGTAGTTTCTTTTTGTTTTCAGTTTTTTTAAAACGTTTTTCTATTTGAACTCACTGATAAGTTTGTTTTCTGCTGTGTGCATTAATAAAGAAAGATAATGCATAAGATATGAGCCTCCTGTCTGATATATAATTACCCGGGCCATTACCCAATATGGGCGTTTTCTCCACGGCCCGGAGAGTGCCAACACCACCCCGGCCAGGAGGAGGGAGATTTTGCAGCACATTACTGACCAGGTGAATTCAGCAGGGGGGGGGGGGAGAGACCCGGACACACGAGGGGATCGAAAAGAAAATCAATGATCTCCGGCGTTTGGTCTGAAAGAAGCTGGCCAAAATGGTAGCCCATGCCAGGGGCACAGGAGGGGGCCCACCATGCCCTGTTAGGCTGACAGGGAGGAGCGTGCGGTGGCCTAGACCTTTCATAGACAACAGGTGGAGGGCCTGCCTGGCTATGACTCCAGTCATGAGGCCGTAATGCCAGGTAAGGTTTTTTTGCCCTATCAGGTGTGTAGCATGTGTGGAGGGGTGGGGAAGGGAATATGTGGCAAGTGTGTGGATCCTCCAACCTGTGAATGTTTTGGGTCATCTACAGATGTGCAGGAGGGTGCTGGGTCATCTGGCCTGACTGCACCATCCCCAGGACAGCAGCCTGATGAGGACCCCCCGACAAGGCCGGAGTCCTCAGGGGAGGTTGAAGAGGAGGAGGTTGAGGAGGAGGAGTTTGAGGAGGAGGAGGATGTCATGTCAGCCAGTGGATTGTTGTTTTTGGAGGATTCTTCCTCTCTGGCTGGCAGCAGCCAGCCCTCCATAAGGGCTAGCCCCTCCCACTCCTCCCCAACAGGGCTCCCCTCTCAAGGGGCTCCCCTTCTCCCCGGCCACAAGCCTAGGCTGGAGGCAGGAAGTCGTCCTAGAAGACCAGGGGGGTGGCCAAGGTTCTGCCCGCCAATCTGAGAAGGGACCAGGCCCTTCAGACCCGCCATCTGGGACAGGTCAGCCAGACTTTGGTGCGGATGGAGGAGA
This sequence comes from Rana kukunoris, assembly GCA_029574335.1. Lineage (NCBI taxonomy): Eukaryota > Metazoa > Chordata > Amphibia > Anura > Ranidae > Rana > Rana kukunoris. The sequence goes on along the minus strand of CM056051.1, from coordinate 333,998,864 downwards.
GCCTGTCCTCCATAAGGATACGCTTGGGGACCTGGACTGCCACTCCCGGGCTCTTACAAACTGCCTAAACGTACTGCAGACTACAACAGCAGACATTGGGCAGGATGTGAGGGCCCTCACCCAGGCTATCCAGGCCAACACGGCAACACTAAGTGCTGGCCTGACCAGAAACCAGGGGCTGCTCCTCCTTCCCCGGATTACCCCCCCCATGTGTCTCCCCTGAGGATCCGGGGCCGTTGTGAATGTTTTTGGAATGTGGGGGTGATATTCCTGCCGGAAAAGGGGTATCAACCTCAGTTTTGGTGGAGAAGGGTTCCCCAGGACCAGGGAGAAGTGATCCCCAGGTCCGTGTGAATGGTGTATGAATGTACAGTGACATAATTGGAGCCGTGGTGTGGCGTTGCTGCTCACAAGTCCAGCATGGTGGCTTGTACTAATCCAATTAGATGAGGATGTGATGTGTCTGTGCTAGGGACCACAGTGGTGTGCATGCATGCATTCTCATTGTGCCATGATTAATGTGTGTGTTTAACGTGCAAAGATGCCTAATGTGAGCTGTCTCCTGGCTGCTCTTCCCTCAGAAGACGGGGTAGCCTCGGTTAGGGGGGGATTGTCTGGTTCAGGGGTCAGGTCATCACGTATGTCAATCTGCAGGCCCTTTCTCACTGCGAAGTTGTACAGCAGGCAACATGCACCGATGATCTGGCACACAAAGTTTGGGGAATACAACAGGGTACCCCCAGACTTATCCAGGCATCGGAAACGTGACTTCAGGAGGCCAAAGGTGCGCTCCACCACTGCACGTGTTTGGGCATGGGCTTCATTGTATCTTTCCTCTCCTGGTGTTTGGGGGTTCCGGATAGGAGTCATGAGATGGGGTCCCAGTGCATATGCAGAGTCACCGGTAAGGGAAAAGACAGGAGGATGTTAGTCATGCATGTGCCCCTTGTGATGTGTGCATCATGGGGGGGGACAGTCATGCCTGCCACCCATGTCACTCACCAACCAGCCAGGTGTCCCCATACACGTTCTGTTTGAATTCCATTGGGATGGGGCTCTGATTGTAGATGTAGCTGCCATGGCTGGATCCGGGGTGTTTGGCACGGTCGTGCCATATGAGGCCTTGGGCATCAACTATCACCTGTACGTTGATGGAATGCCAATGCTTCCGATTGCGGTATATGTGCTCTGTCTCATGGGGGGGCTGGAGTGCCACATGTGTGCAATCAATGGCCCCCACGGTGCGTGAGAATCTGGCAATTCTGTAGAAATCTGTCATTGCCTTCAGCCGAAGGTCCTCATTGGTGGGTTTGATGATTTGGTTGGCCATGCGTCTGAGGATTGCAAGGACAACCTGGTGCACACATCTGCTCATGGAGGATTGTGACATCCCAGCCACCACTCCACTTGCTCTTTGAAAAGAGCCACTGGCAAGGAAATGGAGTGTTGCCATGACCTTGACCAGTGGCTGCACTGCATGTGAGCGGTGTGTTGGGCTGGTGATGTCCTCCTGCAAGGTAGTGGTTAATTCCAGGATGGCATGAGGGGTGAATCTGAAGATGCGATACACCTCTGAATCACTCATGCCAAAGAGGTCTATGCGGGTGCGGTATATCCTCTCATGTGCCCTCCTCCGTGCCCTCCTCCTTCTTTGCTCCTCTAAAGTCAGTAGTATAGCTATGAGCAAGGATGTCCCTGGCATTTTGGCATACAGATTGTTGTGCAACAAGTGTGACTGCTCAGCTCCTCACTAACAGTGTTGCTTTCTCTGACATGTAGACGGATTGTCTAATTTTACACCACATTTTATATGGTCTAATTTTAGACATGACATGCAGCTGTTGCACACAGCCCGTAGCCTGCGCTGCAACAACATTCTTTTGTGGATCCCCGTAACTACCTAATTTGCATATTTTAATAGCAAATCAATGGTGTGTCTAGCGCAGTTTTGCGCGGACGGATGCGCCTGTCTATCGAAATTACGCCGGTCAAAAAAAAGTAGATTTCTTGCGTATCTCGTTTTGGGGATGCGGCGCATCGAAGCGTATGCGCAAATTTAGACTTTTGCCGCGCATCTCCTGTAACGCCGGCGTAATCGCTCTGTGAATCTGGCCCAATATGTTGTACTTTTTGTTATAATAAATATCTTTAATTCTTTTTTTTTTTGTTTCAATAGTTTTTATTGAGATTTTCAGCTTAAACAGGGAAAATACACAAATACCAAAAATAACACCAGGAATATGCATAGTCATGAAATACAAGCAGTAACTTTAAATCGGTCAGTACACAATAACGTTGTTGCAACAATTCAAAATAGTATAACCATCACTGTAGCAGAGGGTTTGAGCATATTCTTTCCTAACAAATGGCCATAGCCAGCCACCCACGTTCTCTCTACATGGTCGCGGCAGCCAGCATCAGAAATGCTTAAAGCGAAATGCCCCCTCTTGGCTCAGTTACACGTAGTATTTTACCTGAGGTATAGTGGTGGAGTGCGTAACAAGTAGTGGTAGCAAAGGAAGTAGGAAGTAAGAGAGAAGAGAAAGAGAAGAGAATAGAAGTCAAAATATAGTACAAAGAAAGGAAGTATGTAAAGAACACTTTAACAAATAAACAGAAAATTCTAGGCCCTCGTCTCGCCAAGTCGCTCACTTTACACAGTCATTGTTAAAAGTTAACTGTTCCCTCTGTTAGAATACCAATCTTGCCACGGTCTCCATAGTATCGACACCCTCCCAATTTTCCCCATTGCCGACGCATGAAGAAGTTCATAGGTGGCAAGGGTTTGTACAGTACAGTACCTATGATTTCAGCGAATGGAGGAGGAGCAATGTCTTTCCAGTGCCTAAGAATGACCAGTCTCGTGGCCATAAGAATGTGTGTTATCACTGTCCTGTGTGAGACGGGTAATGAGTCAGCCCCTATGGAGAGGATAGCTAGTGTGGGAGATTAGCTCGTGGGGATCACTTTTCTGAAACACAGTCTGTAAACAGGCACTTTCTTTTTAAGTCTGGCAGCTGCCAGGTTTATTTCACAAAACAGTAAACTTAAATCCTTGCCGTCTGGCGCTAAACTAAACATCAGGGTCTCCTATCTATACAGTGTGGGGCTGGTCCCCACCACCCACAAAATAAACAACAACGCAAACCTTTTTCTTGCAATGTCTTTAGAGAGCTCCTCACACTCAGGTTCCCTCCTCAGTGTCCCAAAACCAGAGAGCTCCCTTCTGATCTCTTCCTGGTTGTTTTTAAGGTCCACCTGACATTTAACTCCAGTGGACCCAAATATCCGGACCGGAACACCAGAGGCCGTAAAACCCGGCCCGGATTCCGGTTCAGCTTCTCAAAATAGAACGTATGCGCGGTGAAATATATCTATGGTCAAGTATCTCACCTCGCATACCGTCACATATCCTCCCCCTCTGCTCAAGCCCCTGCGGCTGAGCACTTGCCCCAACCATAAAGTGTACCCGGGAGAGAGCATCTGCATTATTTTGGAGTTTTCCTGGCCTATTCTCCACCGTAAATTTAAAAGGCTGTAAAGCCAGGAACCACCTTGTCACCCGAGCATTTTTCTCCCTGTTATCACACATCCACTTCAAGGGAGCATGGTCTGTGATCAGCTTAAATTACCTCCCCAGTAGGTAATACCTCAGGGAGAGGGCGTGGCTTGGCGCGCGGCACGGATGGCAGCAGTGTGAAGAGGCTCCTGCTATCCGTGGGACCTTGGAGCTGAAAACAGCCGAAATACGGACGATTATGCCCTATCAGACTAGGAGAGGATCTCACTGCCGCTCTATGCGACCCCTGGGCACTCCTGGCCGGAAAATCACCCCCACGAATCTCAACAAATTTCGCTATAGCGGCGGCAACAAGGCCTCCAAGATGGCGCCGCCACATAGACTGATTATGGAGGACGAACGGGATGATGATGAGATCTCCCTCCCTGCTTCCGAGGACTCCTCAAAAGGTAATGCTGCGGCAGATACTCCCCTGACATACGCAGCAATGACTGACATAGCAGCTGACATTAAAAACTCCTTTGCGCTAGCCATAACAGACATCAAGTCTGAGCTGCTTAGGCTCTCGGAGCAGATGGCTGTATCTGACCGTGCAGGTAAGAGGAGAGACAGGGCCCTACTCAGGCTGGATGACATCTCTGCCAATCACTCCCAACATCTGATCGATATGAATAGACAGATTGAGGACCTGGACAACAGGGGGCGGAGACATAACATTAGGGTACGGGGGATCCCCGAATCCGTGCCCCCTGAGCAGGTGAGACCGACCCTAACCGCTATCTTTAACAACCTGATGGATAGGCCGGAGCAATCTCCTATTGACTTTGATCGAGCGCACAGGGCTCTCAGACCCAGAGCTTCAGATGCAGACCCCCCCAGGGATGTCATCTGCTGCATGCCTGACTATAGCTTAAAGGAAGAAATCCTACACAAAGCGAGAACTACTGAACGGATCCTGCATGGTGACGCCACGATTCAGTTGTTCCAGGACCTATCCCCGATCACCCTCAAGAATAGAAGAGCTTTGAGACCCCTCCTAGCTGTCCTCAGAGAGAAAGGGATTACGTACAGGTGGAAGTTCCCGTTCGCTTTGCAGGCTACCTTCATGGGCAAGCAACACCTGCTCAGGTTCCCGGAGGATCTTCTGAAATTTTGTGAAACCCTGCAGATAGCGCCTGTGGATCTACCGGAATGGTACGAGGAGTTCCGTTTGCCACCTCTCGTCAATAACCCCCACCATCTACCGGGTCCCTCGTCATTACTCTCCCCTTCACAGCAGAAGAATCAACGCGGCAACACCAGCAGACGATACAATGACTCCCCAGCGCCCTCAAAAAGCTCAAAAAGCCCCAGAGTGAAAACAAACCAGCATCTGTAAAATACCACAGCAAGCTGTCTGGGGTCCCCTGTTGTTTCTTCTTGCCCTGCATGCTACCGGTTCACCTATTTTTGCTTTGCTGAGACTCGCTCATCTCCTTTGCTCCCTATTTCCTGCCCTGGTTGGGGTTGCAGATCTCATGCCCTTCCCCTGGTGCTGTCCATTTTATTTTATTTTATTTTCTTCTTATACGTTAATTTATTTTTTTGACACTCGTTCCCTTCTCCTTTACATGAAGACGATGACCTTCACCGTCCTCCCACTAGATGGCGCGGCAGAACTATTTTTCGCTCCATTGAAATTTGTCTCCCCATTTATTTTTTTTCTTTCTTTTGTTTTGATTCCTTTTTTCGCTGCCGCTGAACTGTTGACTGCCATGTGGCTATGGCGACCAGCCTTCATAATGTGGAGCACAGACCCGAACATTGCTTTGTAACCTTCTTTCTCCCAACAGGTTTAAGACATTGAGTGTACTGTTTACCCGGGTTGTACGTTTCTTCTTAATGTTGTTAATTTAGTTACAAGACAGGACATAGACTACAAGAGCAACACAACCCCTGCTCATACGATGGACTCGGTTAGTCCCCTGCCCACCACCGCCCATGGCTCGGCGAGGCCCTCCGGGCAGGTCTAAATGTGAGTACCACACCGCATTGTTTAGCTACCTTACAAAGTCCTGTTGGTTATCTGGCCTATCGGATGGTGAGATGTGAACCCTGAGCCTGACCTCCATCTAAGAACATGCCTGGGTCCTTTCACAGAATAACCTGAGTTTACATAGTGTCCAAAATGGTTGCATAGTTTGTTCGGCATAGGTAGGAATTAGGTTAACTTGTTTACTAGGAATGTTTTCTTTTTTTTTGGTTTTCCTATGTCTGGGTCGCTCGGGCGGTTTCCCCAGCTGGGGGCTCCTCCAGACTGACCCAACTGGGACTTATGGTGTTTATAGAAGTTCCTGCTCCCCCCATTGATGTTTCTCTCACCCTGGTTGTCATGCCCATCGCACACAATCTCCCGCCATTGAAGACCGACTGGAGAAGTGCCATCTCCACTTCCCAATTTTTTGCTTTTATTCTTTATTTTTATTATTTGTTGCTTTTCCCCCCTTTCCCCTTTTTTTCCTTAGATTTTATTTTTTGCATCTCCGTATTAAAGCCAAAGACTATTTTGACCAGTATCCAAGCGTGTTATCTCTAAGGTCCCACGGCCTAGGTCTCCCCACAAAGTTTCTTTATTTGTGACTTTCTAGTGAACGTCATAACTTGGGTTGGTCACTAGCACGCTGGTGACGGACCCTGATCTGCTGTGGTCCCTGCTCGCACCTCCCACTCACCCCCAAGAGTACGTATTAGTCCTTTAGTAAATAAGGTACTACTTAACTCTCCACCCGTCGGGTGTGCACTTGAGTTAAACTCACCCCCACCCCACCCACCTTTCTTTCCTCTGACTCACCCACCCCTTCCCCCCCCCCCCTAATCACACCCTGTCCCACCCTCACTCCTCCCTTGCATGCATTCCCAGCTGACATATCCATCCACCTTAGACCCAACATACAGGTTTTAGCTCCAAGATGGCCTATGCATTCCTAGGGAGGTCGCCCACCATTATTTCACACAACGTCAACGGTCTAAACATTCCAGAAAAGAGGACAAAGCTGCTAAAAGAACTTAAGAAGGCCCGTCCCTCAATAGTTTTCCTGCAGGAAACTCACTTTAAAGGACAGAACACACCCAAACTCACGGACAGTTTCTTCACGAGGGCTTACCATGCCACCAACCCTCTAGCCAAAACCAAGGGAGTCTCTGTCCTGTTTCACAAAGACTCGCCCTTTGTACTTCAGCACCAAATCTCGGACCCAGATGGTCGCTATATTCTTTTGAAAGGCACATGGGGAGGCTCTCCAGTTACTCTGGCCAATGTTTATTTTCCGAACACTGCACACATCACTTTTTGCCGCAAAATCATTGATGAACTTAAATGGTTCGCAGAAGGCTGTGTGATCCTGGGCGGGGATTTCAATATCCCCCTCTCCCCGTTGAAAGACACTTCAACTGGACACACGCACATTTCCTTTAAGATACTGAAACGCATAAAGATTATGCTTCAATCCCTCACGCTTGTTGACTCATGGAGGGCAACCCACCCCTCGGAGAGGGACTATACCTTCTTCTCCCCCCCCCCCACAAAAGATACTCACGAATTGATCTGCTCTTCGTCTCTCAGAGGGATTTAGGTAATATTTTTAGAGCTGATATAGGCATCATTTCCCTCTCTGATCATGTCCCCACTGCCCTCTCCTTGCATTTTAGCCCGCCCAAACAAACTACCTTTAATTGGAGGCTCAACGCTACGTTACTTACTGACCAACTGATAAAAGACGACATCCACCAAACGATTACGACGTTCTTTGAAAATAACCTTGCTGAGGACACGAACCCTCTTAACAATTGGGAGGCGCACAAAAGTGTAGTTAGGGGGGAACTGATGAAATGGGGCGCCAGGAAAAAGAAAGAGAGGGATAACGAAATTACCAAACTATCGCGCCAGATAGCTAATCTAGAAGCGCAGCATAAACAGTCACTGTCGATTGGGGTGGAAGAAGAGTTGATGAGATGTAGATCCTCCCTTAAACAAATACTGGACATCAAAATTAAAAAATCCCTTTTCTTCAAGAAAAACATTTTTTATGAATTAGGGGACAAAAGTGGGAAGTTACTCGCTAAGGCCCTGAGGGAAACCCAGTCAGCAAATCACGTTCACGCTATCAAAGACAGGGAAGGAGTTTTAAGACATGACTCAGGGAAAATAGCTGAACTCTTCTCTAAGTTCTATGATAAACTTTATAATCTCCCTGACCAACACAGGCCCCATCATGTCTTATGCCGCGTACACACGGTCGTTTTTTGCGATGAAAAAAACAACGTTTTTTAAAACGTCATTTAAATTGATCGTGTGTGGGCAAAACGTCGTTTTTTGTCTTAAAAAAAACGACCAAAAAAAAATTCCAACATGCTTGAATTTTTTGTGTCGTTTTTCAAAACGTCGTTTTTTGTTTCACAAAAAGTCACCGTGTGTAGCAAAAACGTCGTTTAAAACGACGTTTTTCAACCCGCGCATGCCCAGAAGCTAGTTATGAAGCGAGCTTCAATGGAAAAGTGTGGTGAACGTAACCTCGTTTTTTGTGAAAAAAACGATGGTGTGTATGCAACATCGTCTTTGAAAGTGACGTTTCAAAAACGTTGTTTTTTACTTCACAAAAAACGTCGTTTTTTTCATCGCAAAAAACGACCGTGTGTACGCGGCAGTAGGCACCAAAAAAGAAGCGATATCAGACTTCCTAAATGAATGTAATCTTCCCACCCTATCCCGAGAAGACTCTTCCAAACTGGAGGAACCCATAAATTTGTTAGAATTGCAATCTGCCATTAAGGACCTAAAAGCAGGGAAGAGCCCAGGTCCGGATGGCTTCTCCTCCCAATACTATAAGATTTTTTCCAATACCATTAGTAAACCTCTCTTGTCTTCCTTTAACTACCTATCAAAGAACAAACATGGCTCTGGCTCCTTCCTTATGGCTCACATCGCGGTAGTCCCCAAGCCTGATAAAGATCCTACCGATTGTGCCAACTACAGACACATTTCGTTGCTAAACGTGGACCTAAAGCTGTTGGCCAAAATCCTGGCCAATAGACTGAAGCCCCTCCTCTCTAAAGTCATCGGCCCTGAACAGGTGGGCTTCATGCCAGGTCGGGAAGCGCGTGATAATATCACAAAAGCACTGAACCTGATCCACTTCGCCCAAGATTCTAAGACAGAGGGGATGCTACTTTCCACTGATGCCGAAAAGGCTTTCGATCGGATCTCCTGGGAGTACATGTTCTCTACCTGCTCACACATAGGGTTGGGAGGGAGCATGATGTCCTGGATATCAGCTCTGTACCAACACCCACAAGCCAGAGTCAAAGTAAATAACGTATTTTCTGACCCGATAAACATACAGAATGGCACACGCCAGGGTTGCCCCCTCTCCCCAATACTATTTATCATCTCCCTGGAACCGTTAATCAGAGCCGCCAACCTGTCCAAGGACGTGCAGGGATTCAAGGTAGGCAGAAGGGAATATAAAGTTGCCGCCTATGCGGACGATTTACTATTCTTCCTCACAAAACCCCATCTATCCATTCCCAACCTACAAAAGATATTTGAAACATTTGGCTATATCTCAAATTTTAAGATAAATAAGTCAAAATCAGAAGCCCTTAATCTGTCACTAGCCCCTGCCCTACTTGAACTCCTGAAATCCAATCACTCATTGTGGGTCCCTACCTCCTTAAAATATTTAGGAATTCATCTGACCAACAGCCTGGACTCCATCTATCACGCTAACTGCACCCCATTGCTAAAGTCGATCTCCAGTGACCTTCTTAAATGGACTCCCAAAATGTTCTCGTGGTTTGGTAGAGCCTCAATTCTTAAAATTACCATCCTTCCTAGACTCCTGTACATTTTTAACGCCCTCCCCGTCCATATCCCTGACTTATTTTTCACTAAACTACTCAAATTGCAGAGACGCTTCCTGTGGGCGGATAAAAACCCCAGACTGCATTTTAAACTTCTTTCTTTACCCAAATGCCACGGGGGAATAGGCTTACCAGACTATAAGAAATACTATCAAGCCGCCCACATCACCAGATTGATAGACTGGCACTGCCACAGCGGGGGAAAGGATTGGGTTAATTTAGAGCAGCAATTAGCCCCCCACCAGCTCCTGTTCTTCCCATGGTCCCGACACTCAAAATCAACCAGACTGATTAAGAACCCTCTGATAGCGAACACGCTCAAAATATGGCACAAAATTGCAACAAAGTACTCCTTGGCGTCAATACCCGGCCCACTCACACCAGTCTTTGACAACCCGGACTTCTGCCCAGGATTGCAGGGTAAAAAGATTCCTGACCTCCTGGCCTTTAATTGCCTTTCCGGGTCCAGAGTGAAATCATACAATGATATGCAAACAGAATATGGCGATATATTTCCTGGTTTTTGGTTCTACCTTCAGTTGAGAGACTTTTTGGTGAATTCTAAATCCCTCTCTGCTTTCTGTCGGCCATTATCACCCATTGAAACGCTCTGTCACAAGAGAGCCCCAGTCCCACACACTACCTCCTTGGCTTACTCGTGGCTGATTCAGCCACCAGATGCAGACCTTAACAAACACAAATTGAGGTGGGAAAGGGACCTGGGATTTCAAATAGAGGATGTACAATGGGAAAAGGCCTGCATAATGGCACACAAATGCTCCCTCAGCACCAGATACCAGGAAATTTCATACAAAATACTCACCCAATGGTATATAACACCACAGAAGGCCAGGAAGTGGTTTCCCGCGACGTCTGACACATGTTGGCGCTGTGGATCGGAGGTAGGATCTTTCCTGCATATCTGGTGGGATTGCCCCCCTATCTCCGAATTCTGGCGAAATGTGACTGAGTGGATTGGTCGTATCACAGAAACGACTATACACACGAGGGGATATGTCCGCTGAAAACGGTCCGATGGACCGTTTCAGCAGACATCTCCGCTCGTGTGTATGGGCTAGCGGGCAGATTTCTCCACCCGACAGATTTCAAAGCATGCTTTGAAATCCATCCGGTGGAATCTGTCCGCCCGACATGTCTGCTGGTTAGTACACTTACCAGCAGACATGTCGTCCCCCTCCGCCGCCGCGCCGCCGCCGAATGGATTCGGCGCATGCGCGGAAGTGTTTTACTTCCTGGTGCGGTGACGTGGCGGTGACGCGGCGGCGTCAACGTCACCGCCGCGTCACCGCGCCGTCCGGCGGCGGGGAATTTGATCCGATGGATATGTCCGATCGTGTGTATGGGGCCTCACACTTGATGCCGCTGCTTGCTTGCTCCATATCAACCGCCTCTCAATCAGCACATACAAAAAGACCCTCACCAGACACCTATTAAATGCCGCCAAAACTCTCATACCACTGCACTGGAAGTCAGCTCGGACTCTGAGTATTGGGGACTGGTTAGAGAGGGTTGACTACATTTTTAAAATGGAAGAAATTTCAGCAATGAAAATGGAGAATAGCACATCTTTTAACGACGTGTGGCAGCCGTGGTTTTTGTTTAAATACTCTGCTGATTATCTTACGATGTGTCATTGAAATCTCCCAACACCCAAAACCTGCTTTATCTGTTTATATTGGACGACTGTTGTACTCCCTTGAACTTGCAGCAATGTATAAGTCTCTCTTTATATATCACATACTTGACCTTGTTTAGGACTAGACGCAAATGTATTGTTCCACCCTCCCCCCATCCTGGCTTCCTCCTATCCCCCCCCCTTCCATTGGTCCTTATCCTGCCCCCCTCCTTCCCTCCCTGGCCCTTCCCTTTTCATATAATTGGATTACAGTTATTATATTTTCAATTGTGCATTAACTAGACTTTATTGTCCTGACCCATGCCTCATGTTGTTACGCCTTGACATATGTTTGTTCCCTTCGTTTTTTCTGGATCTACAAACATTCTGTTACTGTTATGTCACCTGTATACTTTGTTTAATCTTAAAAATAAATCTTGATTGTGAAAAAAAAAAAAAAAATACCTCAGGGAGTCTAAAGCCCACTTAATGGCGAGACACTCCTTTTCTACGATGGCATAATTTTTCTCGTGCTTGTTCAGCTTCCGGCTCAGGTATACCACTGGGTGCTCCTCACCATCCCTGTTCTGTGAGAGTACGGCCCCTAGGCCCACCTCAGAGGCGTCCGTCTGTACAACAAACTCCTGGCTAAAGTCCGGGGTTACTAGTAAGGGTACCATACAAAGAGCCTGTTTCAACTTCTGAAATGCCTCCTCGGCTTCGGGGTTCCACTTGACCATGACCGACCCCCTACCCTTCGTCAAATCGGTCAAGGGGGCAGCAACAGTGGCAAAATTGGGTATGAAACGTCTGTAATACCCCGTAATGCCCAGGAAGGCACTCACTTGTTTTTTATTGACTGGTTGGGGCCATTTTTGAATTGCCTCAATCTTATTGGTCTGCGGCTTGACCACTCCCCGGCCAATAATGTACCCAAGGTATCTGGCCTCCTCCAGGCCTATGGCACATTTTTTTGGATTGGGCGTGAGACGTGCTTCCCTAAGGGAATCTACCACCGCTTGTACGCGGGGCAGGTGCGATTCCCAATCTGGGCTGTGGATGACCACATCGTCCAAGTACGCCGCTGCATACGAGCGATGTGGTCTCAAAGTTTTGTCCATCATTCGCTGGAATGATGCAGGGGCTCCATGCAGACCAAACGGCATCCGCTTATACTGAAACGAGCCCTCAGGAGTGGAAAAGGCAGTCTTCTCCTTGGCTGATTCAGTAAGCGGTATTTGCCAATAACCTTTCGTTAGATCCAGGAACGTTATGTAGCGAGCCTGTCCCAACCTGTCCACAAGTTCGTCGACCCGGGGCATCGGGTAGGCGTCAAACTTGGACACACTGTTAAGTTTTCTAAAGTCATTACAAAACCTGATACTGCCATCAGGTTTTGGGACCAGCACTATGGGACTTGACCACTCACTGTGGGACTCTTCGATCACATCCAACTCTAACATTTGTTTTATTTCCTCCGCAACCGCCTCTCGCCGGGCCTCTGGAATTCTATAGGGTTTTACATTTACCCGAACCCCTGGTTCCGTCACTATGTCATGTTGGATCGTGTTGGTCAGTCCGGGTAAGGGGGAGAAAAAGTCTCTATTTTTCTGCACAAATGCCCTAACGTCATTTTGTTGTGCTACGGACAGGGAATCCGTGATGGGAACGTCAGGTATCACGGGTATCCGGTCTGTTGGAGGTGAGGACGTGGTCAATAAAGTCTCTCGGTCCTTCCAGGGCTTTAAGAGATTTACATGGTAAATTTGGTGGGGTTTCCTTTTGCCTGGCTGGTAGACTTTGTAGTTTACCTCCCCCACCCTTTCGACAACCTCAAAGGGACCCTGCCACTTGGCTAAAAACTTACTTTCTACTGTGGGAACCAGTACCAGCACTCTGTCCCCCGGGCTGAAAGTACGGACCTTGGCACCCCGGTTATAGATCCTCCTTTGGGCCTCCTGGGCTCGCTCCATATGTTCCCGTACTAGGGGAAGGACGGCTGAGATTCGGTCCTGCATCAAGGAGACATGTTCTATGATGCTCCTATATGGGCTGACCTCTCCTTCCCACGTTTCTTTAGCAATATCTAGCAGGCCCCTGGGATGCCTACCATACAAGAGCTCAAAGGGGGAATAGCCTGTGGAGGCCTGTGGAACCTCTCGTATGGCAAACATGAGATATGGTCGCAAATAATCCCAGTTTCTCCCATCCTTGTCGACCACTTTTTTCAACATACTCTTCAATGTTTTATTAAACCTTTCGACCAGACCATCTGTCTGGGGGTGGTAGACAGAAGTACGGAGATGGGAGATTTTGTACAATCTACACAATTCCTTGGTAACCCTAGACATGAAAGGGGTGCCCTGATCAGTTAAGATCTCTTTCGGGATCCCGACTCGACTAAACACCTGGACCAATTCCTTGGCAATAGCCTTAGCGGAGGTGTTACGCAAGGGTATGGCCTCAGGATAGCGAGTCGCATAGTCCAGGATCACCAGAATATGCTGGTGACCTCGGGCAGATTTCACCACCGGCCCGACCAGGTCCATGCCAACCCTCTCAAAGGGAACCTCAATTATTGGTAGAGGGACAAGGGGGCTGCGAAAATGGGGCGACGGTGCTGACATTTGGCACTCGGGGCACGATTCGCAATACTCCTTGACCTCTGCATGCAACCCGGGCCAGAAAAATCTTTGGGTGATTCTCTCTTTGGTTTTTTCGACCCCGAGAAGTCCCCCCATTACATGACCATGAGCCAGGTCTAGCACCACCCTGCGAAAGGGTTTGGGAACCAGCAGCTGTTCTACTTCTTCCTCTCCGTGTTTTATCACTCGATATAATAAATTGTTTTTAATCGCCATGTAGGGGAAGGACACCACCCAATTAGGATCCACCGTTTTTCAAGGTGACTCTGATCTAGCGCAACACATGCGACCTGTGCAAACAGAGAAATGTGTCTTTTCCTATCAGCATAACACATTGCATAGGTTCATCATTTAGAGGGCAGTTTGCAGCAATATGGCCCAATGCATGGCAACGAAAACACCGTATTTGCCCCACCCCCAGTCCTTTAACGGTCCCAAAGACCTTCCTGGCCTTCGTGGCCAGTCTCCAGGTCTAGGACCCACAGTCTCATCTGCTGTAACAGCAGTCTTATCCACTCTCCCCAAGCTCTTGAACCCCGGAACAGTCTTACCCGAACCGCTGGGAGATCTTGCACCTCTAGACACACCGAAGTGGGGCGTAGGTGGGTTTACCAAGTCCTCAGTAGCACTGTACTTCTCCACTAGGTCCACCATTTGGGCTGCAGTATTGGGGTCTCCCTGTCCGACCCACCTCCTCAGGGCAGCAGGAAGCGCACGTAGGTACCGGTCCATTACCACACGCTCCACAATCTGCGGGCTGGTCAGGGTCTCTGGCTGCAACCACTTCCTGGTGAGGTGGACCAGGTCAAACATTTGTGATCGGGGTGGCTTGTTGCTGGAGTAGGACCACGGATGCACGCGCTGGGCCCGAACTGCCATGGTGACACCCAAGCGTACGAGTATCTCTGATTTGAGAGTCTCATAGTACTGTGCCTTATCTGATTCTAGGTCAAAATAGGCCTTTTGGGGTTCTCCAGTTAGGAATGGGGCCAATAGTCCTGCCCACTGCTCTTTTGGCCATCCTTCGCTGACAGCGACTCTCTCGAAAGTCGCCATGTATGCCTCAACATCATCCGCTGGTGTCATCTTTTGCAGGTGGTAGGAGGCCCGTAGTATCTTTGGTTCTGCTGCCACAGGAGGTGCGGACCCTTTTTCAGTTCCACCAGAGCTTCGGCAAACTGTCGGTTCATCTTCTGTTGCGCAGCCTACTGTGCTGCAGCGGCCTCTGCGATTTGGCGGTGTATATCCTGTTGTGCTGCAGCGGCTTCTGCGACTTGGCGGTTGGTTTCCCGCTGGGCTGCATTGGCCTGTAGCAGGGCTTTTAACATTTCCTCCATCTTCAGAAAAGTTGCCCGCTGAATCCACCACGTGTGGGAGATTAGCTTGTGGGGATCACTTTTCTGAAACACAGTCTGTAAACAGGCACTTTCTTTTTAAGTCTGGCAGCTGCCAGGTTTATTTCACAAAAGGTTTGCAGGTTAAAATAAACAAAACAGTAAACTTAAATCCTTGCCGTCCGGCGCTAAACTAAACATCAGGGTCTCCTATCTATACAGTGTGGGGCTGGTCCCCACCACCCACAAAATAAACAACAACGCAAACCTTTTTCTTGCAATGTCTTTAGAGAGCTCCTCACACTCAGGTTCCCTCCTCAGTGTCCCAAAACCAGAGAGCTCCCTTCTGATCTCTTCCTGGTTGTTTTTAAGGTCCACCTGACATTGAACTCCAGTGGACCCAAACATCCGGACCGGAACACCAGAGGCCGTAAAACCCGGCCCGGATTCCCGGTTCAGCTTCTCAAAATAGAACGTATGCGAGGTGAAATATATCTATGGTCAAGTATCTCACCTCGCATACCGTCACACTAGCTTTAATAATTTTTTTTAAAAAGCAATGTAGACCGATATGTATTCTTCTTCATATTTTTGGTAAAAAAAAACACAACAAAAACGAAGCAATAAGCGTATATTGATTGGATTGCGCAAAAGCTTTAGAATCTACAAAATAGGGGATAGATTTATAGCATTTTTATTATTATTGTTTTGTACTAGTAATGGGAGTGATCTGTGATTTTTCCAGGGATTAAATGTGTTCCCTATTATGTGTTCTAACTGAAGGGGGGATGAGACTGACTAGGGGAAGAAAGAGATCGGTGTCCATACATTGTTTGAACACAAAATCAGTCTCTTTGCCCTAACGAGCATATTTCCATATGTGTTTGACCAATCACAGCTGATCATCGCATGAACCAGGAAGTTAATGGCTTTTCTCGGTTCACGCTGATGGAGAGCCGATCAGTGGCTTTCCCTGTCAGAGAGGGGTCTGTGATAATAATCAGCACATTGATTATCAGCACAGCCCCCATCAAAAGGTGCCCATCAGCTGCCAATCAGTGCCCAACACCTGCCAGCCTATCCTTGTAATAAATGGATGTCAGTGTCGATCAGTGCCCACAATAGTACCCAAAAAGGTGCCAGTCAGTGCCCCATAATTAATGCCTGTCAGTGCCCCATCAAAGTGCCAATCAGTGCCACTCAGTAATGCCTGTCAGTAGTTCCTCATCAGTGCTGCCTATCCAGTGCCACCTATCAGTGCCCATCAGTGCCGCCTATCGGTGCCACCAGTGCTGCCTATCAGTGCTGCCCATCAGATACTGTTTTTTTTTAATTGTCAGTCTTTTTTCATTTATAGTGCAAAAATTCTAAACCACAGCGGTGATCAAATACAATCGAAAGAAAGCTCTATTTGTGGGAAGAAAATTATAAAAATTTAGTTTGGGTACAGTGTTTCATGACTTTGTCATTCAAAGTGCGACAGCGCTGAAAGCTTAAAATTATTCTGGGCAGGAAGGAGGGAAAGTGTCTGGAATTGAAGTGGTTAATGAAGCCTAATGTGCAACAAAAAATGTTTTTTTGGTGTGGCAGATGGCGTGATTGACAATGATTTACATCAGGAGGGACTGTTTTTTTTTTTTTAAGTAAAGGAATTGCCAAGAACTGCGTGTGTTTTTATAACTTCTTGACACTTCTTTTGTGAATAGGTAGGGGTACTACTGTATATACCCAATACTCATTCACATATGGGGGTCTGGGATCTGGGGGCCCCCTTGATAAAAGATCCTGATAAACCCAAGAGTGTATTTAGGTTTTGTGCTGCCCTAGGCCTGACGAAACTCATGCACCCCCTACTTTATATGACGCACCCCTTCCTGTCAAGACTACAAACCTTACTTTTTAAGACCCACCCTGTCATTTTTATTGGAGGAGGACAGAGGGACGCAGTGGGATAAGGACAGAGGCACAGGATGGAATGAGGACAGGGGGACAGGGTGGAATGAGGACAGGGGGACCCCACACCGCTTTTGTTTTTTTTATTTTGGCGTGGCCCATTCTTTTACTTTTTTTACCTGCAATTTTAATTTTTTTACTCAGTTGTTAAACAGGAGGTCCAGGCTCCTTCAGAATAACAAATTTAAGTCAGCAGCTACAAATACTGTAGCTGCTGACTTTTTATATTGGGACACTTACAGTACTTGTCCGGAAATCCAGCAATGTCGCCCCCCCGGCTGATTTTTCCATTGGCTTTCGGTTGCTGC
This sequence comes from Rana kukunoris, assembly GCA_029574335.1. Classification (NCBI taxonomy): domain Eukaryota; kingdom Metazoa; phylum Chordata; class Amphibia; order Anura; family Ranidae; genus Rana; species Rana kukunoris. The sequence continues at coordinate 333,981,570 of CM056051.1, read as the reverse complement.
CACCGCCATTCCTTGTGGTTTCATAGCTGGTCCCCTACTGCGCATGTGTGAAGCGTGCTGGCCTGGCGTGCCGCCTGGCGGCGGAGAAAGGAGAACCAGGTACCCACTACCGCTCCCCCCAAAACGTGTCAAAGGTGACATGAGAGGGGGAGGAGACAGATAAGCGGAGCTTCCCCTTTTCAGTTGACATGTATATGGACATACAAGAATCTATCTGTCCTGATCCACTCCCCCCCTTTTATATACAATTTAATTTGTTGGCCTATATAGGTACTGCATGTGTCCCATGGGGTGGAAGGGATACTGAAAACTGGAGATTTTGGTTTTCTCTCTCTCTCTCTCTCTCTCTCTCTCTCTCTCTCTCTCTTTATATATATATATATATATATATATATATATATATATATATATATATATATATATATATATATAAAAAGATATATATATATATATATATATATAAAAAGATATATATAAATATATATATATATATATATATATATATATATATATATATATATATATATATATATCTTTATTTATATATTTTTTTCATTTTACACAAAACACTTTAACCACTTGCCTACTGCCGTATTGTAAAATGACTGCGGCAGGCACCCTTCCTCCCTCCGGGTGGACATCATATGGCGTCTTTGTCTTCCCTATATTGTGGCGAGTGTGCATGCTAGCCACATCACTGTGGACCCGATGAGTGTGCCGGTGGCCGCTATGGCTCATCACAGAGCAGGGACGTGGATCTGTGTGTAAACCAGTGTTTCTCAACTCCAGTCCTGAAGGCGCCCCAACAGGTCATGTTTTTAGGATGTCCCTCAGATAAAACGGCTGTGGTAACTACTAAGGCAGTGAAATTGATTAAATCACCTGTGCAAAATAATGGAAAGCCTAAAAACATGACCTGGTGGGGTGCCTTGAGGACTGGAGTTGAGAAACACTGGTCTAAACACACAGATCCACATCCTGTCAGGGTAGAGGAGAACTGATAGTACTGTATGATTCCTTATATCCATTCCGTATATAGGAAATCCAATCGGTTTCCTCCTCTCATCAGTCCCCACCCCCCCACAGTTAGAATCACTCCCTAGGACACACAATTAACCCCTTGATCGCCCCCTAGTGTTAACCCCTTCCCTGACATTTTTATAGCACTGTTCGCTGTATATATGTGAATGGTCCAAAAATAGTGTCAACAGTGTCCGATATGTCTGTCACAATGTCACAGTCATGATAAAATTCACAGATTTCCACCATTAGTAGTAAAAAAAATACAATAATAAAAATAAAAAAAAAGATCAACATGCCTGGACAGTAGACATGTGCAGGATGAAAAAAATTGTTTTGTTTCGTTTCGATACATTATTTAATTATATTTGTTTAGTTAAGTTTGTTGCATTCATTACATTTGTTTTCGGGATTCATTTTTGTATTTCGTATTCGGAAAAATTCGACCACATTCAAAAAAAAACTCTACCGCATTCGAAAAAAACTCTACTGCATTTAACATAATTCGAACGCATTCGAAAACAAATTGTCAGTCTTTTTTCATTTATAGTGCAAAAATTCTAAACCACAGCGGTGATCAAATACAATCGAAAGAAAGCTCTATTTGTGGGAAGAAAATTATAAAAATTTAGTTTGGGTACAGTGTTTCATGACTTTGTCATTCAAAGTGCGACAGCGCTGAAAGCTTAAAATTATTCTGGGCAGGAAGGAGGGAAAGTGGCTGAAATTTAAGTGGTTAATGAAGCCTAATGTTCTCTCTCTCTCATAACAGAATAGAATAAAATATATTATATGTTTTTCTAGTTTATTATTTTCTATTCTATTCTAATCTTTTCTATTCAAATTCAAATTCATTCTATACAAAATTAGAATTTCGGAAATGGATATATATATATATATATATATATATATATATATATATATATTGCGTCATAGGGCTTGGGTGTATGAATACAAAAATCGCTACCCATGGAAGCAAAATAAGAGTAATAAAAAACTAAGAAAAAAGGAAATAAGTAAACAACTATACAGATTATAGTAATGCTCATGAATTGACACCCTTAAAAAAGGGGAAGGGGAGGCTAAGAGGTAGGAACTCATTAGACTAAGTGATAGTAGTTTTATAAAGGGAGCTTGAGTATATTGTAGAATATATGTTTATGTGGGAGACCACGCATGTCTTCACAGAGACAATGGGCCACCGGCAAGGTCCAGGGACAGAGTGGGAAGGACAGTTTTCTGCACAATCCACATCTCTTTAACGACGCAAGTATAGACCCAAAGGTCATCCACGCCTAGAAGACGTGTGACGACCAGGTCAAAAATAAGCTGTCCCCTGAGGAGGGGGCGGCTTACGTGCGCCGGGCTTAGTGGACACAGAAACCCCAGTGATCAGATCTGTACCAAGGGCAAGAGACCAAAATGAAATACAAGGGCAAAAGAAAATGAACGCAAAAACACAGTAATGGTTGCAAACCGTGGACACATAATATACAATGCCCATATTAAAATAGACAGAGATAACTGCAAAGCAATCATAGCATAAAATAAGCAAAATACCAAAAAACCAAGGACAGAAAAGAAGCTATACTTCAATCTTTTTCACATCCACCAGAAGAGAAGCCCTCCAAAAAAGGCCTAAAACTTATTTGTTCATTAAGGCCAGGGGGAAGATTAGCCTCTAGATCAGCAATCCAGCGGGTCTCATATTGTAACAAAATTTTGTTCCAGTCTCCACCTCTAGGGTTGGGATGAACCCTGTCTAAAATCAGAAATTTCACCCCCGAAAAGTGTCTATCATGCTGTAGCAAGATGTGACGCCCTAGCGGTAGGTCTGGATTTGCTGTCCGCATGGCATGCAAGTGTCGGGAGGCACGTTTGAAAAACGGCAGTTTGGTTTTGCCAACGTAGAACCTTTTACAGGTGCAAGTCAATAGATACACCACACCAAGAGTTCTACAGTTGGCAAAATGTCTTGGTTTATATAGTCGTCCATTGGGTAAGGTGGTTTTTTGATCGGTATTAATATAGCAACAAATAGAGCATCCTCCACAGGTATAAGTGCCTTTCCTTTTGCATGGGTCCTTTCTAAAGCTCCCTTTAAATTCACTGGTTACCAGATGGTCCCTGAGGGAACAAGCCCGACGATATGTAATCGCGGGCTCCTCAGGGACAAATGGTCCCAAATTGGGGTCAATAGACAGCAAATGCCAAAATCTTTTAAGGATCTCTCTAGTTTTTCGATGCTGGGTGTGATATTTGGTGATTTTTCTCGTAATATCATTATCATTAGTAGATTTCTTCTTTGATTGACCCAGCAGAATCTGTCTGGAGTGTCCATTAGCGCGTTGGAAAGATTTTTTAAGGCATTTTTTGGAATAGCCCCTTTGTAAAAGTCTGTCCCTGAGTGCTGCTGCTTCCAGTAGGAATACTTCCTGGGAGGAGCAATTACGCTTGAGATGCAAATATTGACTATATGGTATAGATCTAATCAATGATGTAGGATGAGTGCTAGTGGCGTGTAAAACCGTATTGCCTGCTGTAGGTTTCCTAAAGAGGCCCGTAGATAAGGATCCATCTTGGTTTTTGGATAAAATTACATCCAGGAAAGTAATTTGAGTATCACTAGATGTCACTGTGAACTTCAAATTAAGATTGTTACAATTCATGATAGACATAAAGGATTCAAGATCATCAGTCGATCCTTCCCAGATCATCAGGACATCATCTATATAGCGAAACCATGCCGCCACCTGGTGAATAAAGGGCTGGACAATGGTACTGGTGAGAAAGGATTTCTCCTACTCCCCCAGGTACAGGTTGGCATACGATGGGGCACACAAAGTCCCCATCGCAACCCTCTGCACCTGGAGGAAGTGGGAGCCATCAAAGGAAAAAATGCCATGATAGAGTATAAATTCCAAGGCCATAATAATAAATTTCCCAAGCTTTCGGTCAGTCCGAAAGATGGGAAAGATGACATTTCTAATTGCAGCCAGACCTAAAGTATGTGGAATGGAACTGTAGCGGGCTTCTACATCAATGGCTACTAACAATGCTCCCGGAGAAACCGTGAGACGTTCAATTTTCTGTAGGAGGTGAATGGTATCCTTAATATAGGATGAAAGATGTATAACAAAATGTTTCAAATACGAATCAACAAGATTTTCAGTTAGGGCGCCATTGCCCGACACTATGGGTCGCCCAGGTGGATCTAGCAGATCTTTGTGGACCTTGGGCAGACAATAAAAAGTTGGTATTTTGGGATATTTGGTGCGGATAAATTCCCATGTGTCATGATTCACAACACCTTGGGAAAATGCTCCATCTACTAGAGCATAAAACTCTGTTTCAAATTTGATGATAGTAGATTTGGAGATCGGTGCATACCAATCGCTGTTAGAAAGAATTTTTAGGCACATCGACCTATATTGATCATTGGTCTGGATGACAATGTTGCCCCCCTTATCAGATGGCTTAATGGTGAGCAAATGACAATCTTTTAATTTGTCCAGGGCATCACTCGATTGATGCAATTGCTGGCTAGTGTTACGTGGTTTGTGTGATTTTTTGATTTCGGCTGTGGTGAGTGATACAAATGCTGCTAAATTGGGATTAATTTGTAATGATGGAAATTTGTCAGACTTATTTTTTAACACATTAGCCGGTTTTTCAGACACAGTAGTTGTCATCAGACCGGAAGGCAAGTCATCCAGGTCCAATGTTTTGTTGGAATCTGAAAAATCTACCTCATAACAGAGTGATAATAGTAAGTCTATATCTTCCTTATGCTGTTGGGTAGTAATACTAAGGGCTTCAATTTTTGGTTTGGAGTATAAGCTTTTAAGTAGCAACTTCATAGCGAACAAATGAATATCTTTTATAATTTCAAATGTATCTAGGTGTGTCTCTGGACAAAATGTTAGACCTTTGGTCAATAGGGTCTTTCCCCTACCGAAAGTTCGTAGTTTGAAAGATTTATAATTACAAGGCCCAAAGTGCTGCTGGGTGCATCGACCAATTGGACGATGGAATCTATGTTCCCTGAAGTGTGTGAGCAGCCTGGGGAAAAAATCCTGTGTCGCTGGTTTCTTTGATCGTAGGTCTTAACCCTTCAAGGGTAGCTTGAGTGTTTAATTGCTGAGCAGTGGTGAAAACAGAAAACAATTCAGTTGGCTGTGCTAGAGCATTGCTTGGTAGTCTGTGTCTGTCAGGGCCACTCGGGATGTTGGTCAATCCGGGTTGTTGTACAATGCGTTTCTTGGTAGCATTGTCATCTTCACCTGACAGAGGTCGCTTTGGCTTGGAGTTTCGGTTTCTAGAGGAATTTTGTGAAGGGGCATTAGTGGGGACATTAGATTGGGCCTTCTGACCTTTTTTAGGGACAAAGGACGTGGTTCCTTTAAAATAATTTTGTGAAGTGGGATAGGCTCCCTGCCATTTATAGGCTTTTCCTTCTTGGAAAGAACGTTTGTCTCTCCAGAACTTGTTTTTCTTTTTATGCAGAGTTTCTGATATTACCACGTCAAGTCCCTTAATTTTTGTCTCATGATCCTTAAAAGCTGGAAGTGCCAGAAAGGGTAGAAGTTTCATGTAAATTTCATCTATGTCCTTTTCAACTTGCCCTGATCTAATCTTATATTCATCTATCAGCAGCCTCATCATATTGGCCGTACATATTTGAAGATTCTCCTCGCATTTTTTACGAAAATCTAAGTTTACGTTATCTAATAGCGGGAAAATCTAAATTCGGAGACCATATGGATTGATATCTTCACGTAGATATTTTTCAAAGCTGTTAATGTGCCAAAAGAGGGCTGCTTTTTTCTCAACAAGTCTGCGAAGTTGGCTGCACAAAGAGGAAAGCTCTGATTGTAGAGCCTCCCCCTTGTGGTGACAGGCAGAATAACCTTGCATAAGCTCGTCCCATTCCTTGCCTTGAAACATGGTAACTTTTCACTGTATGAAATCGCACTAGACAGTAAAAACCACCTAGTCTAATAGCAATAAGAACAATATATACAAAAAATAATAAACAGAAAAAATAATGTTTATAGGTTTCCACAAGGGAATAATGTGTAAGAACATCAATCAAAGATGTAATTGGGGGGAGAAAGAGGGGGTAAGCCACTTTTGTGGGTATCTACTACCCTAAATACAAATGTATAAGTGGAACATCTTTGGTATATGATCTTATGTTGGTTGCCACCACCCCTGATGAACAAGGAAAAGAAAGCACGAGGAGTCCCCCGATGTGGGGCTTTAAAGGCAACAATAATAGGGAGTAAGAATGTTGTATACAAAAATATATAATTTTATTAGTAAATAACAAAAGAACATAATAATTTAAAATGAACAATAATGAAAATTGAAAGTGATCTACAGAGTAAGTACCAGGCCCTACGCGTTTCGGGTGTTCCCTTCTTCAGGGACCGAAGTCTGTGTGGAATCTAATACATTTTACAGAAAAATAAACATAATATAAATAACTTATAATGCATAGACAGATGGCATTATACATATCAAGATGCGAGATAACAAATTCATACCAGTCACGATGCTTTCAAAATTGCAAAACATTAAAAGATATCTCGACCATGGCGCAGAAACTCCCAAGATGGAATGGGAATTAGGAAAACTGGGATGCTGTATCTCACAAAGCCAACCCTGGACCAAAGCTGTCACAAAAACATTTGCTGCCCTACAAATAAAGGACAGTGTATATAAATAACAACTCACTTGTAGGCGTGTATGAAAAAAGCCATATCGTTTTTACCCTAGCAAAAGTAGCAGAAACAACAAAAAGCACATAGCTAAAAATAAAGGCCCAGATTCAGAGAGAATTGGATTCTCGTAGCGTATCAGAAATACACTACGCCGCCGTTTTTTACCTGGCTCTACGTGGAATCGAGGTAGATTTTGTCCAGTAAACGACGGCGGCGTAGTGTATTTCTCCCGTCGCAATCCATCTACACGAGTAGGGGGCGTGAAGGATTTAAAATAGGCGCGTTCCCGCGGCGATCGAACTGCGCATGCTCCGTTCGCAAATTTCCCGCCGTGCATTGCGCGAAATCACGTCGTTACGTCATTTGTTGTTTGAGTAGCGTCGTTTACGGACATTTCTATTCCCGAACGAGTTACGCAAAAAAAAAAAAAAAATTAAATTCGACGCGGGAACGACGGCCATACTTAACATGGGCTACGCACCGTTAGACCAGCAAAAAGCTGGTCTAACAGTACGTAAAAAAAAAACAGACGTAAGCGATTGCGAAGACCGCTCGTATCTTCGTGGATCGCCGTAAAAATAGATTTGCATATCCTGACGCATCAAAACGACGCGAACTCCTCCCAGCGGCCGCAAAAATATCGCAGCGTAGATCCGAAGGCTTACGAAGCCTCTCGGATCGAAGCCCGAAGCCGCCGTATCAGGATTGAGGATTCAAACTAGTGATACGGCACGCGAAATTTGAAATTACTCCTGTCTAACACCAGTTAGACAGGCGTAATTGCTCTGTGAATCTGGGCCAAAGAGTGCAATTCATGGATTAGCCAGAGGGGGGTCAGGAGCGAGCATAGACACTAGGAATCTGTAAGTAATGAAGCAGGGAGTAATTAAATAGGATGGGAAAATCCATGGTAAAAAAAAAAAAAAAGGAACAAAATACAAACTTCATTGATCCAAATTAAGTTACTTACATAGATATATAGAGAATGATGCACCCTGGGAGCGAGATTACTCCTTTTATTCTGTCCCGCATAAGACATACTCGCGTATTGACTATTATTTTGTACCGCATAATCAGCTCCATGCGGTCAAAGAGGTCGGTATAGGGGAAATTACCTGGACTGACCATGCCCCAATTCTTTTGAAATATAAATTAGGGGACCTTTCTGATCCGGAGCCTGGAGATTGAACGAGAGACTGTTACAGGAAGAGGTGATGGTGGAAGACGTGCGGAGGGAATTAAAATGGTATTTTAAGACTAATGATACCCCAGAGTGCAACTTGGGGGTAGTATGGGAGGCCCATAAGGCGGTGATTAGGGGGGTCCTGATGAAATACGGGGCAAGGATTAAGAGGGAAAGAGAACGAAAAATAACAACCCTTATGACAGAGATCACAGACCTAGAAAGAAGGCATAAACAGAGACCTAACCCCGAGGTAGAAAGAGATCTTATGGCGGCTCATAGACGAATCAATGAATTACTCCTATATAGAGCAAAAAGGGCGATACAGAATGGCAGGAGGCAGAATTACGAATATGGTAATAAATGTGGGAAGCAACTGGCGAACTCGTTGAGAGAACAAAAAGTAAAGACTTTTATTCCTATGATTAAGGGGAGGTGAAGAATTTGTTTTACCTAGAGAGATTGCACAGAGATTTAGTGACTTCTACAGTACACTATATAATCTGCAAACAAGTCCCCAACACCAAGAGGCAATGGGAAACTATATAGCAACATCAGGTATCCCGACCCTAACATCAGAGATGACCCAAGAGATGGAAAAACCTATAACCTTAGCAGAAATACAGGAGGCAGTGAAAAAAGGGAAAGGAGGGAAATCACCGGGATTAGACGGGTTCACCATTCAGTACTATAAACTCTTTCTCCCAATATTAGGCCCTTTTATGGTTAGAATGTTCAACTGCCTAGGCGATACATGCTCTTTTCACACTGAAACTCTGAAGGCGGTAATAGTGGTCATACCTAAGGATGGAAAGGATCCCTCCCAATGTGGGAGTTATAGACCAATCTCATTGCTTAACGAATATCTGAAGATTTTTGCTAAGATTCTGGCTGGACGGATACAGCAATACATACCTATAAAGACCAGGTGGGATTTGTGCAGATGCGTGAAGCTAGGGACAATACGGTCAAGACTCTGAATCTGAATCTGATCCATTTGGCAGGAGCTTACCGAACCCCATGTGTCTTTCTTGGTACAGACACGGAAAAAGCCTTTGACCGGATCAACTGGTAATTTATGTTTATGGTTATAAGACACATGGGGTTCGGGAACAAGATGCTACAATGGATTGCAAGTAAGGCCGCGTACACACGAGGGGATATGTCCGCTGAAAACGGTCCGATGGACCGTTTCAGCAGACATCTCCGCTCGTGTGTATGGGCTAGCGGACAGATTTCTCCACCCGACAGATTTCAAAGCAAGCTTTGAAATCTATCCAGTGGGAATCTGTCCGCCCGACATGTCTGCTGGTTAGTACACTTACCAGCAGACATGTCGGCCCCCACCGCCGCCGCGCCGCTGCTGAATGGATTCGGCGCATGCGCGGAAGTGTTTTACTTCCTGGTGCGGTGACGTGGCGGTGACGCGGCGGCGTCAACGTCACCGCCGCGTCACCGCCACGTCACCGCGCCGTCCGGCGGCGGGGAATTTGATCCGATGGTGTGTACACGCCATCGGATCAAACTCCCGATCGGACATATCCGATGGAAATGGTCCGCGGACCGTTTTCATCGGGTATGTCCGATCGTGTGTATGGGGCCTAACTATACTCACCCAACAGCACAGATCAGAGTGAACGGAATATTGTCGCCACCCTTTAAGTTGTCAAACGGGACAAGACAGGGCTGTCCTCTATCCCCTCTTTTATTTGCGTTATCCGTAGAACCTTTACTGAGCAGGATTCGATTGAACCCAGATATTAAAGGAGTGTCTTTTGGAGGTACAGGATATAAGATTTTGGCTTATGAGGATGATATGATGTATTCTTTGTCGAACCCGATGGAATCCCTCCCTAATTTGTTACACGAACTACAGCTATATGGAGACGTATCAAATTTTAAGATAAACTATGATAAGTCCGAAGCAATGGGAGTGGCGATCCCGGGGGAGGATCTACGGTTTCTGAAAACTAAGCACGGATTTAAATGGTCGGATACGTCACTTACATACTTGGGTACCTCCATCCCAGTGGACCTGACACAGGTTTTTAAACTCAATTTCATGCCACTTCTGATTAAAACAAGGGCCCTCCTGGATGGATGGCAGAAGGGGTTCCATTCGTGGTTCGGATGATCTAATATCATTAAAATGAATATACTGCCAAAATTTCTGTACCTCTTCCAGACACTCCCTTTTGCAATATCCAAACCCTTCCTTAAACAGACGCAAACTCTTTTTAATAGGTTCATATGGGCCAACAAAAGCCCAAGAATTAAGAGTCTATATTATCTTTATCGAAACGAGATGGAGGCGTGTCGGCTCCAGATATTTACAGATACTATGAGGCGGCTATACTGATCCGCCTGATAGACTGGAGTAGACATGGGGGGGGGAATTATGGCCGGGCCTGGAGCAAGCCCAGTGTAGCAGTATGCTCCTCCGGGCAGCGTGATGCTATAGGGAGCTGCCGACAAATATTAAAAAGCGTCCACTGATAGGCCCTACACTGCAAGTGGCCTACAGGCTATTTGCGAAGGGGAAACTGTCCACTTTGGATTCACCACTTTATCCAATCCTGGGGAACCCGCAGTTTGCACCAGGACTGGTGAAGGGGCCCTTCAGTGGACTAATAGAACAGGGCCTGGTACAAGAAACCCATTTTTTGAAAGAGGGCTCATGGCATACCATGCAGCAGATGCTATCAGGTGGGATGCCCTACCAACTGGATTTCTGGAGGGCAGTACAACTGCGACACTTCTTGGACACTTTGAAGCCCCCCACTAGATACGAGCGCAAATTAACAAGGTTTGCGAGGTACTGCAGTGGGAGTGGAGTGTTTCGGCACTCCCTCTCAAGAATCAGTGAACTATTGAATGAGCCGGCGGAGGACTCCCAAACTCCCTTTTTCAATAAGTGGGAGGCGGAGCTGGGAAGACCCTTTACAGAAGAGCAAAAGAACAAAATGCACCGGAATATATTTGAATCATCAGTCTGTGTGAAGACACAGGAGATGAATTATAAGATACTATCTCAGTGGTATCGTACTCCAGTAGTACTAAAGAGGTGGTTCCCAGATACCTCGGACAGATGTTGGAGGTGCAGGAGGAAAGAAGGAACCTTATTGCATATTCTATGGTCCTGCCCCAAGATTGTAAGTTTCTGGTCAGAGGTTCAGGGAATAGTGCAAAAATTTATCAAAGAAGAACTGCCAGATGAATGGCCCTTTTATCTATTACAGGACACGGAGCTATCGGTAAAGCGTTATAGGAAATCTGTGGTTTGCCACTTTTTAAATGCAGCCGTGCCTGCATCCCAGGGATGTGGAAACAGACACAGCCGCCAACTGTTAAGATGAGGCTTAACAGAGTGGAAGATATGAATAAAATGGAGGACCTTGTGTGGACCTCAAGGCAGAGACGGAAGGTGTATCTTGATACATGGGCCGAGTGGAATGCGTTTAGATACTCAGAAGAAGGGAAGGCTTTGATATATATATATATAACAACGGAGGGACCGGTCAGTTTTTTGGGTTTGTTTTGTTTTGTTTGGTAGGGCGGGAGCGGTTAGGAATGGCAATATTGAGAGTGACTTAGTATGGAACGGTCCAATTGCCCCATCCCCTAGGGGACATCGGACCCCCTGGAGGAGGGGGGTTTATTGGCTTGAGGGAGTGAAGGAATGGTACCCACAGACTTAAAGGGCCACAAAAGGAGTGGATGTTGGATTAGTGTGTTAGAGATAGAAGTGATATAAGAATATCTATACTTTTCTTTCCTCGCTCCAAATTATGTTATTATGTACCACGTGGGGATTTTGGTTAATCTTATTTTTACATGATGTTATGACTTCATGGCCAGAGGAATGGCCTTTACCTTGTATGTTACTTTATTTGCTTGAAAACAATAAAGAAAGATTGAAAGAAAAGATTAGAATGGAATAGAAAAGAAAAACAAGAGAATAGAATAAAATATAATATATATTATAATTGATTCTATTTTGTTCTATTGTTTTTCTAGTTTATTAACTTTTCTATTATTTTCTATTCTATTCTAATCTTTTCTATTCCAAATTGATTTCATTCTATATGCAATTCGAATTTTGGAAAATGGTTATATGTAAAAAAAAATTGAATGTGCTAGTTTTTTCTAATTTAGTAGATTTTTTTCAAATGTGGTAGAATTTTTTCAAATGCAGTAGATGTTTTTCTAATCTAATTACATTTTTAAAATTTGATTGACTTTTTAGGAATTCGGTAAAAAAAGTTTATACATGTTTCTATTATTTTCTATTCCATTCTAATCTTTTCTATTCCAATTCAATTTCATTCTATATGAAATTTGAATTTTGGAAAATGGTTTTATGTAAAAAATAAGTTTCATGTGGTAGTTTTTTCTAATTTAGTAGATTTTTTTCAAATGCGGTAGTTTTTTCTAATTCGTTCGATTTTTTTCAAATGCGGTAGAATTTTTTCAAGTGCAGTAGATGATTTTCTAATCTAATTCCATTTTTCAAATTTGATCGACTTTTTCAAATTCTAATATGAAACAAATCTTTTATAATCTTTTCTATTCAAATTCGATTTCATTCAATAAAAAATTCAAATTTTGTATAAAATGAATTCAAATTCTAATAAAAAAGATTAGAATGTAATAGAAAAGAAAAACAAGAGAATACAATAAAATATAATACATATTATAATTGATTCTATTCTGTTCTATTGTTTTTCTATTCTTTTATATTTTAGTTTCCATACATTTGAATTATTTTCCAATCTATTCTAGAATTCAAATTTATACTATTCGAATTTCGGAAGACTGTCATGTTCTATTTTAATACATTCTATTAACTTCTATTCTATTCTTTTTGATTCTATTGCTTTATTGTTTTATATTCAATTTTATTGTAGTTTTTAGAAAATCTATTTCTATTTTTTCAAATTCGATTCAAAATTGTTTTCAAATTCGATTCGAATTTGTTTTCTAATTCGATTCGAATTCGAATTTCGTTCGCATTTTTTCGAATTTGTTTAAATTCGTTAATTTTGTATTTCGGAGATCCGAATTTCCGAATAATGAAATATTCGTCCGAATTCAAAAACGTAACAAAACGAAATGCACATGTCTACTGGACAGTAGTACCATATGTGAGACAATGCACCTCTTGCGTTATGATATCTCCAGCACTTTCTTTCTTTCTTTTCTTTCTTTATTTCTTTATTTTATGCATATCTACAGGGCATCTATACCATCTTTATAGGATTTTATAGTTTATTTCCAGATGTCTACTTGACACTGATAGTTTATGTGTCAGTAGGAAGGATTTTTCCCATTGCGACCTGGGAATGGTCCTCCCCAACTCTTCCTCCCACATCTCTACAAATGTTGACTCTTGTTCTTTATTTTTTGGGAGCACGTATTTATATATGTAGCACTGACCCCCGAAGAAGCTGCTGGTTTAATTTGGGCCTGCACGCTACCAATAAACCCCATTAACTTAGCTCAGCTGTGATACAATGCAATACAATACAATGTAAGACAATACAAAATACCTGTATTGTAACCCCAGGATCCACTGACTGCACCTGGAGGGAGAAAAACAGTACACCACAACAACTGGATACTTAATCAGAGATATAGTTTATTGTGAAATATGCAAAGAAATTATTACAGTAATTGTGCTGTCATCCCAACGTAAGACAACAGCACAATGGATTTCAACATAAACAATTTGAAAACAGTATACATATATGTAGGTTTATACCTGGGAGCTCCCCCTACTTTATAAGCTATGTGTGAGATCTCACTTAAAGTACTTAGTCCTGGATCTTCTTTTCTTTGCTAGCTAAAGTAACTCCTTTTGATTTGTAATCCACAGTTTTGATGAGTTAAATTGAAGTCAAAGTGCTCCGGGTGTAACTGCAACAGCTATTTTAACATTGCTTGAGATAGGCCTCAAGCCTTCTCAATGTCAGTTTCTCTGCTCCTCCTTGTAACTTTAAATTCCAGTGAGGCCTGTATATGAGTCTAACTGCGTGTGAAACTTAACAAACTGTGGGCCGTGACCCGCTCACCCACTGGATCGGAGCTCCGTGTAGTAACTTTTGCTCGGAGACTGCAACTTGCTTCTCCGTCAGCTGGGCCAGTCGCTCCGTTCAGCCCCCTGGATCTAATCGGTCCTCCGATGCTCAGATGAGTGTCTCTTGGTCTCTGCAATCCAGCCACCGTCTCTCGAGCACCTTCAGATCACTTCCCCAACAACCGGGATTGTTTCCCCATTGCTGTGTGTCCTCGTCTCCCAGGAAACCAAAAACGAAACAAACATCTCTCTGCATTACCAGTATTTGGTCACTAGATGGCTCCAAATACTTAAACATAGCAATGTCCATAGACGTTGTATTAAAGTATGCAAACACACATCAATATACAAGAATGTCAGCGCTACACACTCTCCCTACTGATCCCCCAAAGAGGTTCAAATTGCTAGCTCTATTCTGTATTTTACCCTCTATGCGGTTATACAATACAGACAGAGGAGCTTCCCATCAATTGTCATATGATGGGGAGCTATCCTGTGCACTCACAGCTGATACTACTGTGTCTGGTACAGATGTGCCAAGGGGTGAGGTGGGGTTGTCCCTTACTGAATCAAAAGTAGAGGGACCAGACAGTTCAAGGTTTCTTTTGCTGACAAACTGAGATGCTTCAGAGCATTCGCCCAATGTATCATAAGTCAGTCTGCGTGGTGGGCGAATGTCTCTCTTTGCTCTTTGCACTTTCAGGGTATCCATTCCTTTTTCACAAATATCATCATCCTTTCTCTCAGAGATGGAGAGTAAATAAGAGTACTGGGCTCTTCTGCAGGATTGAGTTGCAGGCACAAATTCTGGGGCCTCTGTCCTGAGAGTTCCGTTATTATCCTCCTCTACTTCTGAAGAGATATCAGCATCTGTTTCTGAAGTTTCCGGAGGCCACAGCCAACTCATCTCCACTTCCTCATCTTCATCTGTAGAGGGTGCAAGCTGAGATCTGGTTATTGGCCTACACACATCAGTGGATGTGGATGGGAATTCCTCATCTGTGCTTATCCTGACTGCCTCTGTGAGAGGTAAAAGGTGATTCCGATGCCAGGTTTTTACTGGCCCAGTGTTTCCTTCTGGCTTGATTTCATACACTGGGAGCCCTGAAAGCCTCCTACACACAACATAAGGCTGTGATCTCCAACGATCAGCCAACTTATGTTTGCCTGGGATGCCTAGATTCCTCAGCAAAACCCGGTCACCTGGTTGAAGATCCTGAACTCTTACTTTTAGGTCAAAGTTCCTCTTGTTCCTGTTGTCTCTGGAGTTCTAGGTTGTTTGAGCCTACTCGTAAGCTATCTTCAGGCTTCTACGCAGCCTGTCTACATACCCTCTATGGGAGGTCTACGTGAAATAAATATATGAAGCACGGAACCTCTGGTTCATTTCAGTCAGTGCAAGGATTGACAAACAGTCTTAATATATCGACACATAAGGAGACACATATAGAATCGTGGCACACATCCGTGAGGGGTTCTTACCCTTCCTTGAGTATAGCTGAGTGGTCTATGAGTGTAGGTCTTCCTCGTGTTCGGTGCCAGCAGATCGCAAAAAACAGAATGGAATGATCCAAGAATGAAGGGTTCCATATATCTTTTGGAATGGCTTTTTGCTGTTTGAGAAGCAGTGAGTATAGTTGCTTCCAGTTCACAGTTCAGGAAGCACTTCTAGGGTGGCCCATGAGGGATGCTCTCAAGCAGGTTTTCAGCGACACTTAATCTTTTGGTAGTTGGACGCAAGGGAACACCTTGCTATCATTCATGCAAAGTCAGACAGGGGTGGGGGGTTGCAGCGGGCATCTACAGCATCGCTACGTCGACACGTTTTGTGCTTTGAACAGCCACTTTTTTCTCTACAATATATAGGGCCAGATTCAGGTACATCGGCGTATCTTTTTGCGGGCATAGCATATCTTCTTTACGATATACCGCCGCAACTTAGAGAGGCAAGTGCAGTATTTACAAAGCACTTGCTCTGTAAGTTGCGGCGGTGTAACATAAATTGGCCAGCGTAAGTCCGCCTAATTCAAAGTGGTGGACGTCATCTATTTAAATTAAGCGTGACCCCATGCTAATGAATGGCCGGTCGAACTGGGCATGTGCACGCATGCTCAGAATCACATTGCATATACTCCCTAAGAGACATCGGCACAATGCCTACGACGTGTGCACGCAACTTACTCACAGCCCTATTCATGTAATACTACGTAAACGGCATACGCAACGTAAAATTTGACGGCGTAGTTTCCTGGCCCATACCTTTGCATTAGCTGCACCTGCTATAGCAGGGGTAACTTTACGCCGCACATAAGCCTTACACAAATCGCGTATATGAAGCAGCCGGGTGCATCTACGTTTGTGAATCGGCGTATCTTACTCATTTGCATATTTATAATGGGAACTCCAAATGCATCCAGCGTAACTATGCACCCATGATACGCCGGCGTAGGCAAGTTACGTCGGACGACTGAAGCCATGTTTTTCGACGTATCTCGCTTTGTGAATCGGCACAAAGATGCTGAATGCACATTTGAAATTATGCGGCGTATCTGGAGATACGCCAAAGTAAATGCTTTATGAATCAGGCTCATAGTGTTTTATATTTGTAGATGATTTCTTGGAGGAACGTGTCCCACTTGGGCGGTCATTGTGCTGCACCAGGGGGATTCATGTGTATATATGTTTGTATTCATCAATAAGGTTAACCATATAATTGATTAAACACCGTTGTTGACTCTCCCAAACGTTTTCCCCTTTTCTATTCTAGGGGCTGGTGTGCCCAGTCTATTTCTAATTCAGCTGTAGCTGGATATTTCATCAGGTTGTTAAACATACACTATAATATAGGTATTAAATCCTCTAGACCCGTTGCCTCTGGCATCCTAATATTATTTCAGCTAATTCTATTTTCCAGGTCATCAATGGTAATGATCGCAAACTTTAAGCATTGGTCCTGTTCCTGATTTCTCCTCTCTGACTCCATACATTATTGATCGATAAGTGCAACTCTAGCTTCCACGGTGTCCCTCTTATTTTGAGTGTCTGCAAGGGATGTTTTCATTAATTGTAGTTCAGCTTTATCTGAAGTGTCCAATCTAAACACATATTTCCCCATATCCTCTCTTGTTGGTAAAGACTGTATACAAACCTGCATGTCCCAGGGCCCCCCTTTAGTAATCCTTGCTCCTGTTGTAGCTTTTTGCATAGCTAGAGGGGAGCTGCTGCCTGATTTATCTAGCTCAGCCCCTCCAGTTGAAGATGATACGTTTAAATCTGCTATATTGGAAGCTTCCTGGTGACCTTGCGTCTGTGGGTATTGAAAAAACCCTTTACCATCAGTTTGTGCAGCTTGCGTTTTGGGAGCGCTTTTAGCTGTACCTCCTATAGATCCCCTCTTGGTTTTGTGTACTTGAGACCCTTTAGGTGGCATATTACAGTCACTGTATGTTATCTTTATATAAAGTTAAAGATCTCACTCCAGGTTTTTGCTGTCTTTTATATGTGTCCTTCAGCGATGATTCGCTTGTCGGGTCTCTTCATCCTCTCTGCACCATCGGAACTGTGTCCCCTCCACTGTGTACAGTGGGGGGTTATCTCCAATTGATCCCTCCTATAGACCCGTTCTATTGGTCGGTCACGGCTCGAGGAATGCCTCGCACTTGTCTAGCCCCAGCTGTCTCGAGGGATCTCCTGTCCAGCTGGCTTCTAGCTGATGGTGGCTCACATGTGGATTTTCTGAACAGAAGTGGATTCTTTGAACACAAGTGGAAGAGTTGAAATACAGGAGTTTGCTTTTAACTGTTTCTGCTTGCAAGTGTTGATTTGTTTCTTTCTTTTCTCTGACACTTTTTAAACAGCTTTTTTTTCCTGCTAATTAAGGGGAGTGTTTAATTGTTCATAGAGGAGTGTTTAATTGATTGTGAAAAGGTGAGTATATATTCTCTGTACAAACTCCCATAGGAGCTGGCTCCCAGCTGATGGTGGCTCACATGTGGATTTTCTGAACAGAAGTGGATTCTTTGAACACAAGTGGAAGAGTTAAAAAACAGGAGTTGAAAACAGGATTTAAGCCAGAAGTCTTCTAAACTGTAAGTAACATCTTAAACTTCCTACAAGTAATTATATTGTAACTGGGAAATGTGTGCTAGCAGGATTGAAGGTTTTGCTCAGTGCACAGTGTGCCACATATATGCAAAATTGATGCAACAGCTCCAGGATGGATACCGCTGTGACAGATGTGAGAAGGTTGCCCTTCTGGAAGCTTGCGTTAGAGATCTGGAGGAGAAAGTTGCAACATTGGGCAGAAAGGACAACCTTGAAAGGGGTCCTCTGCTCGCTGAGCAGGCGGTCAGTAGGGTTGATGTGGAGGGTGGAGGGGCAAGTCAGGATTCTCAGACAGGAATATGGGTTAATGTAGTTAGAGGGAGTGGAAGGGGCTTGCAGAAAAGGCAGGCCAATCCTGTATTTGTGCATCAAAACAAATTTGCCAAGTTGGGTGAAGATGTGGAGGTGGCAAACACAGAGGTGGCAGCCCTAGATGTTACTTCTACCCCTAACAGCAGGGAGAGCAACCCATCTAGTAGAAGTGGTGAGAGGAGTGCAGGTAGGCCTAGACAGTTGGTGGTAATAGGGGATTCTATAATCAGAAGGACTGATAGAATAATTTGTCGCCAGGATCGCCTCAACCAAATGGTTTGCTGTCTCCCTGGTGCCAGGGTTCGGCATGTGGTGGACCGGGTGGATAAATTACTGGGAAGGGCTGGGCATGACCCAGCTGTCTTGGTCCACGTTGGAACCAATGACAGTATACATGGAAGGTGGAGGCTCCTTAAAAATCAATTTAAAGAACTAGGCTGCAAGATGAAGGGAAGGACCTCCAAGGTGATATTCTCTGAAATATTGCCTGTGTCATGCGCAACACAGGAAAGGCAGGGGGAGATTAGAGAGCTGAATGCATGGCTAAAGACCTGTTGTAGGAAGGAGGGATTTGGGTTTCTAGAGCACTGGGCTGACTTTTCATTGGGGTGCAACCTATATGCTAAAGATGGTTTGCACTTGAATGGAAGGGGGTCTGCTGTGCTGGGGAGAGGTTTAGGGGAATGCTGGAGGAGTATTTAAACTAGACTTGAGGGGGGAGGGTGAACTAGAATTAGATTGGGCACACAGGTGAGTTAGGGGTCAGACATTAATGGAGAGTGGAATGGGGATAGATGGAGGTGGGGTTATGGCAGGTGACAAGAAAGTTCCCATGTTGCAAAGAGCCATTGGAAATTATAGTGCCATTTGCACTACTAAAAAGTATATGAATGATATGAAAAACACCAGCGAAAAATGTAACAATAAATGTAAGTATTTGTTCACCAATGCCAGAAGCCTTCCAAGCAAAACAGGTGAGTTGGAAGCTCTGGTGCATGAGGAGAGCTATGATGTAATCGGTATTGCTGAAACTTGGCTTCAATCCCCACATGACTGGGCTATTAATATTCCTGGCTATGCTCTCTTTTGAAAAGACAGGGTAAAAAGGAAAGGTGGAGGGGTCTATCTCTATGTGAGAAGTGACCTCAAAGCAAGCGTGAAAGAGGACCTGGTTGATGGAGAGTGTGATGAAGCTGAAGCATTATGGGTGGAACTGCATACAGATGTGCGTAGTTCAAAGTTAATCATTGGAGTTTGTTATAGACCACCCAATGTTAATGAGGAGGTGGAGACTCTGCTCATTGCACAGATGGAAAGGGCTGCAAGGGCTGGGACGGTGTTAATAATGGGGGATTTTAACTACCCAGAAATTGACTGGAATAATGGAATTTCTGAGAAATTAAAGGACAAACATTTAAAAACCTATTGCAGGACAATTTTATGGTCCAGTTTATTGAGGCCCCAACTAGGAATGATGCTCTGTTGGACCTGGTAATCTCAAACCATGCAGAGCTTATTACTAATGTTCAGATAAAGGAACACCTGGGTAGAAGTGACCATAACATGATTTCATTTAATGTTAACTATAAGCAAGAAATACATACAGGAAAGATAAAAACACTTAATTTCAAGAGAGCAAATTTTCAAAGAATGAGGACTGCTCTCCAGGACTTGGACTGGAAGGGAATATTGGCACTGATGAAAACAGAACAGAAATGGGAATTCTACAAAAAGACTCTTTGGAACCTCACTGCAAAGTATATTCCAATGGGAAATAAGTTTAAAAGACTAAAGATAAAACCTATGTGGCTCACGGTCAAAGTTAAAAAAAAAATATAAACAATAAGAAAATAGCTTTTAAAAAATATAATAGAATATGTAAAAAGGAAATCAAGGATGCAAACATGTTAAAATGAATGACATATTGCAAAAGATAGTAGGACAAACCCCAAAAAATTCTTTAAATATATTAACCACTTACTGGGCACATATACCCCCTTTCTGACCAGGTGAAATTTCAGCTTCCGGCACTGCGTCGCTTTAACTGACAATTGCTCGTGCGACATGGCTCCCAAACAAAATTTACGTCCTTGTTTCCCCACAAATAGAGCTTCTTTTGGTGGTATTTAATCACCTCTGCGGTTTTTATTTTTTGCGCTATAAACAAAAAAAGAGCGACAATTTTGAAAAAAAATATAAACAATAAGAAAATAGCTTTTAAAAAATATAATAGAATATGTATACTGCGATCAGTGCTATAAATATGCACTAATTACTGTATAAATGTGACTGGCATTGAAGGGGTTAACACTAGGGGGTGAAGAAGGGGTTAAATGTGTACCCTGAATTGTGTTCTAACTGTGGGGAAGGGGGGTGACTGGGGGAGGTGACCGATCTATGTCCCTATGTACAAGGGACACAGATCGGTCTCCTCTCTCCCCTGACAGGACGTGGATCTCTGTGTTTAGAGGTAAGTAAAACTCTGGACAGAGGCGTGGCAGTGGACGTGATATACTTGGATTTTGCAAAAGAGTTTGATACAGTTCCCCACACACAGCGGTTATCAGCGGTGTACCCCAAGGTTCAGTGCTGGGACCCTTACTTTTCAATATATTTATAAATGATTTTGGGTCTGAGATCAAAAGTAACATTTCTGTCTCTGCAGATGACACCAAGCTATGCAGTGGAATAACGTCCTTGCAGGATGTCTCCAATTTACAAGCCGACCTCAATGCTCTGTCTAATTGGGCGACTAAGTGGCAGATGAGGTTTAATGTTGATAAATGTAAAGTTATGCATTTAGGGGCTAAGAATATGCATGCATCATAAATGCTAGGGGGAGTACAACTGTACTGTAGTGGAGAAGGATCTGGGGGTTTTAGTTGATCATAAGCTCAATAATGGCATGCAATGCCAAGCTGCGGTTTTCAAAGCGAGCAAAGTCCTTCCTTGTATTAAGAGAGGTATGGACTCCAGAGAGAGAGATATAATTTTGCCCCTGTACAAATCATTAGTAAGACCTCATCTGGAATATGCAGTCCAATTTTGGGCACCAGTTCTCAAAAAGGATATCAGAGAACTGGAGAGAGTGCAGAGAAGGGCAACCAAACTGATAAGAGGCATGGAGAAGCTCAGCTATGAGGAAAGATTAGAGGAACTGAATTTATTCACTCTTGAGAAGAGGAGAATAAGGGGGGATATGATCAACATGTACAAATATATAAGAGGTCCATATAGTGAACTTGGTGTTGAGTTATTCACTTTAAGGTCAACACTGAGGACAAGGGGGCACTCTTTATGTCTGGAGGAAAAGAGATTTCACCTCCAAATACGGAAAGATTTCTGCACAGTAAGAGCTGTGAAAATGTGGAACAGACTCCCTCCAGAGGTGGTTCTGGCCAGCTCAGTAGATTGCTTTAAGAAGAGATTCTTTCCTAAACATAATATAACTGAGTACTAAGATTTGTAGGTAAAGTTAATCCAGGGTAAATCCGATTGCCTCTCGGGGGATCAGGATGGAATTTTTTCCCCTCCTGTAGCAAATTGGATCATGCTCTGCTGTTTTTTTTTTTGCCTTCCTCTGGATCAACTGTGGGTATGGAGTTAGGTGTATGGGATTGTTCTGTGTTTTATTTTGTTTGTTTATTTTTTTTATGGTTGAACTGGATGCACTTGTGTCTTTTTTTCAACCTGACTAACTATGTAACTATATGTAACTATGTAACTATGTACTCCCCTCCTCCAGATGGTCAGTGGAGAGAGGCTGTGACAGGCTACAGACTGGCTATGAGCCTTAGCGGTGTGTGGGAGTATGTCAATCCCCGTACTTTCAGCTGTGTGCTGTGCTGGATGCCAATGCCAATACCGAGCCGACATGGCAAGGTCCTAGAGCGGGTCTGCCGGTTGCAGTATTCAGCATTCAGCACCCAGCTCGTGCACTCTGCCTCTCCTGCCATACCAGGGGCTTCATGCCGTGTGCACATGATATGTGTAGATATATACTTATTGTTTTCCCTTTCTCTCTTCCAAGCAAACTATTGAGCTTTTTAAATTTGATAATTATATATCCATTATAACGTGTACTTGCTCTATGATATGTTTATCGTCTTTCTTCTCTTTTTTTCTCCTTCTTGTTAGACATTTTTTTGCCACAGTTTTATATATGATATTGCATGGTCCTGAAGAAGCGGGGGCTTCCATAAAATGCATAGGCCAGACCAACTTATTATGCACTTGCTGATCAAACTTACCCAGGCTTTGTATCAGTTTGTTTTATTTGTAACAATATACTGTATAGAATACCTACTGATGCATTTATATATATATATATTTTTAAATATGTACTGTAATTTAACAAAAATATTTTCATAATTTTTTATATTAAGGCATAGTGTTGCTTCAGTTCTCTAAGGCATATTTAAAGTCCTGTTACTCTTGTGTTTGGTTTTCTCTAAAATTCAGTCAAAGTACCTTTTTTCCTTTTCATGACTTAATTTATTCTATAAAAAGGGTAAGGGCAATACGCTAATGAAAAGGAGGCAAAGGCACTTCATTAGTAAAGGTCAGAACAAGTGATTATTTGCCAAAGTGTGATGTCAAAACACGATCCAGTAATTAAGTTGCTGGAAATTTTATAGATAACCAGAAATAGAAGATTGACTTTGAGCTGAACACCTTTATAATTAGAGAAATGGCAAAACAAGAAGTCTGTGCAGGCCTACTTCTACCAGCCAGATTGTGCTCTTCATTATAGTATCCTGAAATAGTTTCACAACTGCAAATTTTTATGAATTTTTAAATTCTTGGCTATTTTCATTGTTCAATAAAACATGACAATCTGCATCGGCAATCATCTTGAAAACAATTAAGAAATCCATTGTCATGAATAAAACATGCTACTGAATTGTTCCCTGACTCTGCATAGCCAGTTTTGTTGTAGGCTAAAAGCCATAAGAATTTGCATCCTTGCTGTCAAAATCTGATTCAGTGCTATGCAAAGACTATAAACAGACTGCCAATTCCTCTTATGTTATTTTCAATTTGAAAGGGCTGCTGAAGCTAATACATTAGGAATAGAGAGGCGCAAATCAATTTCCTTGAATCAAAATTTGGCCTGAACTGCACAGATTCGCTTTAGATATTGTAAACTTGCAAGGATTCTATTGTCCTTTTGGTTAAAAACTACTGAGCATAGTTACATAGTTAGTCAGGTTGAAAAAGACACAAGTCCATCAAGTTCAATCCCAAAAAGTAGAATTTTTAATAACAGCTTTACAATATTCGGATTAAAGGGATTCTTGAAAACATTGAGGGGCATTTTAAACCAATTACTAAAGAACCCACCAGATACTCTGATTGAACTGGATCGAGTACATAAGGTACCTATCACAATAAGTCGCAGTCGGATTAACCTACAAGATGTGCTCTGTAGGATACACTTCTACAGGATTAAAGGGGATATTCTCAGAGCTGCATGGCAATCAGGTGACCTATGAAGGTAGTGGGATACAAATATACCCTGATTTATCTAGACAAACAAAAATTAGGTGGCGCATGTTAAGCACTCGACCACTGGGCACTTAAACCCCCTTCCTAAACAGATCGGTTTTCAGCTTTCGGTGCTCTCACAGTTTGAATAACAATTACTCAGTCATACAACATTGTACCCATATGACATTTCTGTCCTTTTTTTCACACACATAGAGCTTTCTTTTGGTGGTATTTAATCATTGTTGTTTTTTTTTTTTTTTTTGCGCTGTAAAAGGAAAAATACTGAAAATTCTGTAAAAAAAATTAAAATACATTTTTCTTGTTTCTGTTATAAAATTTAGAAAATGTGTAATTTTTCTTCATACATTTTTGACCAAAATGTATACAGCTACACATCTTTGGAAAAAAATAGGAACAAATTGGTGTATATTTGTGAGGCCGTGTACACACGTCCGAGAACCTCGTTGGGCTAAACCCATCGTTCCGCCCGACGAGGTTCTCGGGCGGCCGTCGAGTTCGTCCACCAGGCTGTCGAAAAAGGCGTCGAGCCATTAGTCCCAATGGCCCGTCGAGCAAATAGAGAACCTGCTCTCTATTTTGGCTCGTCAAGCTTCCCGACGGGACGCTCGACCAAAGTGTACACACGATCGAGCTTCTCGGCAGAATATGGATCCCAGCGAGCTTCGTGTGTACGGGGCCTGAGAGTTATAGAGTTTTACAAGCTATGGTGCCAATATCTTAAAATTGATTATACCTGAAGTACTGACAGCCCATCTCATTTCTTGGGACCCTAACATGCCAGAAAAGTACAAATACCCCCCAAATGATCCTTTTTGGAAAGGAGACATTCCAAGGTATTTAAAAAAAGGCATGGTGAGTTTTTTGAAGTTGTAATTTTTTTCCCACAGTTCTTTGCAAAATCAAGATTATATTTTCATATTATCAGGTTATTTCTCACACACAGCATATGCATACTACAAATTACACCCCAAAACACATTCTGCTATTACTCCAGAGTATAGCGATACCACATGTGTGAGACTTTTACATACAGAGGCCCAACATGCAGGGAGCACCATCAGACATTCTGGAACACCCAGGCCAATTCTGACATTTCTCTCCTACATTTAACCCCCCTGGCGGTATCCCCGAGCGTGACTCGGGGTGGATTTTTTATGTAAAAATCGATATGCCCGAGTCGCGCTCGGGGTGAATATGCAGAGCCTGCAGCGCGCTGGCTTACCTTGTATCCAGGCAGGGTTACTGTACTTACCTTGTCCCTGGATCCAGTGATGCATCCACGCTGTGTGAGCGAATGGCGTCCTCCATTCGACTCACACAGTGCCCGCGCACCGCCGATCTCCGTTCCCTGCGACGTAACGGCGCACGGGGGCGGAGAGCGGCGGCAAATTCAAAAAAGTAAACAAACACATTACATACAGAATACAGTAATCTTATAGATTACAGTACTGTATGTAAAAAGTACACACCCCCCTTGTCCCTAGTGGTCTGCCCAGTGCCCTGCATGTTCTTTTACATAATAAAAACATTTTTTTTGTGCCTGCAAACTGTAGATTGTCCATAGCAACCAAAAGTGTCCCTTTATGTCAAAAGTGATTTTAGAGCAGCTAGAAAACAGCGATAATAAATGATAATCACTTGCAGAATTGAGCGATAGTGATTTGTGGGGAAATTCGTCAAGTAATGACAGCGACAATTCTGCAACTGAGCAAATTTCAGTCATTTTGATTTGATTACATTAGTGAATAATTTTTATTATAATTACATTATTATTTGTTATAATTATTTATAGTTATTTATTATATTATAATTTTGTGATTTTGTGTTTTAAACTTTATCATACTTTATCATACCAGAGATGTTTACTAGACTATTTTTTGGACACATTTAAGTGAGTTATTCCTAAGAATTGCAGGCCTACAGTATAAAACGCAGAATTTCCATGCAAAATAATTGTATCGCTTTTGGTACGTAATTCCAGACAGAATCATACCGCCAGGGAGGTTAAAAAATCATCATTTATTTGCTAGAAAATGACATAGAATCCCAAAACATTATATATGCCTTTTTAGCAAAGACCCTAGAGAATACAATGGCGGTCATTACAACTTTTTATCTTGCACGGTATTTGCGCAGCAATTTTTCAGCAATCTTTGCTGAGACATTTTCTTACGACAGCTAAAGCATGCATTTCAGCTCTATGGAAAAGTACTGTCACTCCTACCAGGGCCGATCCTAGGGTCACAGGCGCCTGGGTGCAGAAATATTTCTGGCGCCCCCACAAAGGGTGTGTGGTCATCTTACCAGCTCCTTCCCTTTACAAATGTTTCTATGGCAATGACTCAAACACAGAGATGCTCCTCTCATGCCGCGTACACACGGTCGTTTTTTGCGATGAAAAAAACGTTGTTTTTTAAAACGTCATTTAAATTGATCGTGTGTGGACTAAAAAAAAAAATCCAACATGCTTGAATTTTTTGTGTTGTTTTTCAAAACGTTGTTTTTTGTTTCACAAAAAGTCACCGTGTGTAGCAAAAACGTCGTTTAAAACGACGTTTTTCAACCTGCGCATGCCCAGAAGCTAGTTATGAAGCGAGCTTCAATGAAAAAGAGTGGTGAACGTAACCTCGCTTTTTGTGAAAAAAACGATGGTGTGTATGCAACATCGTCTTTGAAAAGTGACGTTTCACAAACGTCGTTTTTGACTTCACAGAAAACGTCGTTTTTTTTCATCACAAAAAATGATCGTGTGTACGCGGCATAAGAAGTATTTTTTGCCCTGGGATCCTCCCATGATCTTTTAACAATAAAGAAAATACTGGAAGAGCGTACACTAATGAGACCTGGAGGGGAACCTCTCTGATACTGTTAGAAAGTGCCCCAAAACATAGTACAGGAGATGGTCAGAGACTGTAGACATGATACAAGAGATGGTCAGAGACTGCAATCATAGTACAGGAGATGGTCAGAATGTAGACATATTATAGGAGACAGTCAGTGACTGGCGATATAATACAGGAGATGGTCAGAGACTGCAGACATGATACAAGAGATGGTCAGAGACTGCAATCATAGTACAGGAGATGGTCAGAGACTGCAGACATGATACAAGAGATGGTCAGAGACTGCAATCATAGTACAGGAGATGGTCAGAGAGTGTAGACATATTACAGAAGACGGTCAGGGACTGGAGATATAATACAGGAGATGGTCAGAGATTGCAGACATATTACAGGAGACGCTCAGGGACTGGAGAAATAATACAGGAGACAGTCAGAGACTGCAGATATAATACAGTAGATGGTCAGAGACTGCAGTTCCTATTGGCATAAGTAGATAATGGCCGATCGGCTCTCACCTGACCCAGCGATACAGAAACAATGGTTCCTCTGATCAGGAGTCAGCTCACTCTGAATTGCTCATGGATACTCCACTGGGTAGAGCCCAGATCTGTATTCTGGCAATGACTCCATTCCTTTCTCCACCAGGGATGGCACTAGGCTGTGTGGCTTTCCCTCTGGTGGCGCACGGCAGCAGGGTTCTCTCTCTGATGGTGTTCTCTCAGCACTGTCCTTTCCCTCTGGAGTCCTGGGTGCCATTCCCTGAAAGCTTCCCTGGGGTCCTGGCTCTCTCTCTCTCCCATTCAGCTGAACATGCTGTGTGGGCTGCAGTTTCTTTGTTACAGTGGGGCTGCCAGTCCTCGAACTATAAGTCCCACAATCCTCTTCTCTGCTCCTTTTTCTATTCTATTTCTTCCCTGGCCAATATGAAGGCGGGAAAAAAAAAAGGGTGGCTGTGCTGGCAAGCCCCGCTCACTAGTACAGCATTGCACATGAAGAGAAGGAGGAGAGGGAGTGGAAGGAGGAATAAAGAGCCGGCAGCTGCAGTGGCATTACTAGGGTTGTTGTCACCCGTTGAGGTAAAACTTGGTGTCACCCCCCTTCAGTACAGACCCCCTCCACTAAGTATAGACCCCCTCTGTCAGTGCAGACTCCTAACTAAGTATAAACCCCCTCCCTCTGTACAGACCCCCCAAGACAAACCACCCCCATTAGTACAGACCCCCAGAACAAACCATCCCCCTCAATTAGTACAGACCCCCTCTATTAGTACAGACCCTCCTCTATTAGTACAGACCCCCCTCAGGACAAACCACCCCCTGCATTAGTACAGACCCCCAGGACAAAACACCCCCCCATTAGTACAGACCCCCTTCCTGTATTAAAAACCGCCCCAGACCGACTCCCAGGACAAACCAATCCCCCTCCATTAGTACAAACTCCCCATGACAGACCCCAGGACAAACCCCCCATTAGTACAGACTCCCTCAGGACAAACCCCCATTAGTACAGACTCCCCCAGGACAAACTCCCCCATTAGTACAGACTCCCCCAGGGCAAACCCCCCCATTAGTACAGACTCCCCCAGGACAACCCCCTCCATTAGTACAGACCTCCCTCAGGACAAACCACCCCCCCAGTAGTGCAGACCCCCCGGACAACCACCTCTCCATTAGTACAGACCCAACCAGGACAAACTCGTAATTAGAATAGAGCCCAGAACAAACCCCCCCATTAGTGCAGACCCCCAGGACAAACACCCCCATTAGTACCGACCCCCCAGGATAACCCCCCCATTAGTGCATACCCCCAGGACAAGCCCCCCCATTACTACAGACCCCTCAGGACAAACCACCCCATTAGTGGAGACCCCCCCAGAACAAACCCCCCATTAGTACAGACCCCCAGGACAAACCCCCCCATTAGTACCGACCCCCCAGAATAAACCCCCCATTAGTGCATATCCCCAGGACAAGCCCCCCCATTAGTACAGACTCCCCCCATTAGTACAGACCCCCCAGGACAACCCCCCCCTCATTAGTGCAGACCTCAGGGACAACCCCCCCATTAGTACAGAATCCCCTCAGGAAAAAAAACGCCCCCTACATTACTACAGACCCCCCCCCAGGAGTCACCCCCCCTCCATTACAGTACATAAAAACACATGGTCCATCATGCCTGACACTGCTCCTCTCTGTGTCATAAAATAACTTCTGTCTGCGGCGATCTGCAGAGGAGAGGACAGTGTGCAGCCATGCCGCCCGGGTGGATCACAGATTGCCGCAGACAGGAGTTTTTTTATGACACAGAGAGGTGCAGAATATGTGTCAGGCATGATGGACCGCCCCCTCAGCAACGTCACTGAGCAGCTAACGTCTCTTCACACAGAGACTAAAATAAAGAATTTATAAAAAAAAAAGGTGGACCTCTGTGTCCCGTGGTGTACTCCAAGAAAAGGATTTTACAGGTAAGCAGTTATTAAAAATTCTACTTTCTTTATCGTACATCACGGGACACAGAGCTTCATTACATAGTGGGATGTCCCAGAGCACTGCTCAGTGAAGGGTGGAAGACAAAGATCAGGCAGGCCGTTAACGGACAAGAAGCCCTAGACCGCTGCCTGCAGCACACTAGGCCCAAAGGCAGCATCCTCATGTCCTCTTACATCTATTTAATAGAATTTGGTAAATGTATGGACAGAAGACCAAGTTGCAGCTTTACAGATCTGAGCCATCGAAGCCTGGTGATGCACTGTCCATGAAGCACTCATTGCCCTGGTTGAGTGCGCCTTAACATAAAAAGGAGGAATCTTGTTCCTTAAACCATAAGCTTGAATAATTACTTGTCGAATCCACTTGGACATGGTGGATTTTGATGCCTCTTGGCCCTTCCTGGGACCATCTGGCACAATAAACAAAACATCTGTTTTGCGTATCTGAGCAGTCGCCTGCAGATAAACTTCTACTGCTCTCACTACATCTAGAGAGTGCAATAACTTTCCCCCCACTGTCTGCTGTTCAGGAAAAAGGAAGGCAAAACAATGTCTTGATTTAAATAAAACACCGACACCACATTTAGAAGAAAGGTAGAATGGGGGCGAAGTACAGTTTTGTCTTTCTTTGTGACAAATTAAATAAGGCTCTTTATAAGAAAGATCTGCTAACTCTGATACTCTTCTAGCAGAAGAGATAACAATCAAAAAGGCCAACTTCCTACTCAAAAGAATCCAAGGAATATGGTGGATAGATTCAAAAGGATGCTTTTGCAAGAAAGAAAATACTGAGTTCAAATCCCAGGGACATATGGGAGACTTGACTGGCAGATTTATCCACAGTACTCCCTGAATGAATGCCTGGACTAGGGAATGAGATGCCAACGGTCTCTGAAAAAAGACTGATAGGGCTAATTTCATATCCACTCCTAATTGTCAAAAGGCGAGAATCCTACTTATGGCAAACTTTTGAGGATTCCACCCTTTGGATTCACACCAGGAAACATACGCCTTCCAGACTCTATAGTAGATAAGCCTGGAGGCTGGCTTTCTAGCGTTAATGAGTGTATCAAGAACTGGACCTGAGAGGCCTTATTTCTTTAAGATGTAGGTCTCAGTAGCCAGGACCGTCATATTTAGCTTCTGTAAGGAAGGTTGGAACACTGGACCCTGTGACAGCAGGTCGTGATGTAGTGGAAGCACCCAAGGTCTTCCTACTGCAATCTGTATGATCTCAACGTACCAGGTCTCTATCGCCAATTCGAGGCCACTAGGAGTACTGGTATTCCCTCCTTCTTGATCTTGCACATCAATCTCTGTAAGAGAGGGATTTGAGGGAATGCATAGATCAGTGAAAACTGATTCCAAGGAATTATCAGAGCATCCGATCCATAGGCCAACGAATCACTCGTCCTGGACACAAAGTTGTCCAACTTCCTGTTGAGCCTGGAAGCTAGCAGGTCTACATCCGGGGTCCCCCATCTCTGGCATATTGCCTGAAAGACATCGGGGTGGAGAGACCACTCTCCTAGAGACAGTTTGCTGGCGACTTAAGATAGTCCGCTTGCCAGTTCTTTACCCCTGGAATGAAGATTGCAGAAAGACAAGGAACATGTTCTTCTGCCCAAGTAAAAATCTGATTCACTTTCTTCTGGGCATCTCGACTCCGGGTGCCTCCTTGGTGATTGATATAAGCTACTGCAGTAGCATTGTCGGATTAAATCCAAACAGGGTGATCCTGTAACCTGTGTGTCCAGGTTCTAAGGGCTAAGTATACTGCCCGAATCTCCAGTATGTTGATGGGCAGGCTCTCTTCGGTCTTGGCCCAGATACCCTGGGCTGAGGCTTCTTCTAATATTATTGATCCCTCCGAGTCCTCATACCCTGATGGGGCCTCATCCTCCTCAGATTTTTCTGAAAGGAGATCTAAAACAGAAGGAGATCTTCGCTTTTTGTTCTTTTCTGAGGACTGTGCAATTAACGCAGTGATTCTCTCTTCTAAGTTGTCCAGTGCTGTCGCCAAAGTGTCCTCAGTAACATATGCAGGCTCCGGCACCACAGGAGAGGCTGCTTCTCCTGATAGAGGTAATGGCTCATCCTGTATAGGTGCATCCGGTATTACAGGAGAGGAAGTTACCGAGCAGGCGTGGCTAGAGCCTCCTGTCTCCGGCGGCGGTGCTTTTTTGTCTTAGTCCCTGAATTTCTTCTCTGAGTAGACATTTTACAAAGCAAAACCGAGGTACCACAACATGCATATACTACTGTGCTAGTTTAGCAATCTACATATAAGTATGCAACTAATAACACACAGTTTCATGGCAGAGTAGGTGTCTATTTTGGGAGTGCTCAGCCAACCACATGGAGATCTTACATGCCCTTACACTGCTGTGTCCCATCAAGGAAGCTCCAGGCTTGTGAGGCCCCTTGTATTACTTCCTGCATGATTTGCTATAGGAAAATAGCATGCCCGCTCACATGTCAGTGCACGCTCACGGGCTCGCCCCCCTCCTATTTCCAATTAGCATTCCCTGTGTGCGCGACCTAGGGGTAATGGCGGTGATCAGACAAGATGACAAGATAGCCCTGACACATGCCTGAGAGTAAGGGAAAGGCATCTGTCCATGGCAGAGCTTCAGCAGCGGAAGGAGTGTGCTTGTCTGGAGGAACTGACACTGTTCTGGAATATGGTGAGTGGAACTCAGCTCTTTACTCTCTCCAGTGGTGGCCAGAGAAAAGACACCTACTCCAAAATAGGAAAGGTCCTCAAGTTTAAAACTTAGGACTCTTTCCTTGCTTACCTTATCCCCGCCGCAGGTTTTCTGCCAAGCAGAACCAATCTACCCCCATCACGGCAGGGTATGTGTGCCAACCTTCAGGGATACGGGTTCCTACTTAAAGGAGGCCTCTTCCCTGGGCCTTGTAAAAGACTCTGCCAGGTTTTTTTAGTGTATAGTAGTGAAAGTGCTGGACCCTAG
Source organism: Rana kukunoris (assembly GCA_029574335.1). Taxonomy (NCBI): domain Eukaryota; kingdom Metazoa; phylum Chordata; class Amphibia; order Anura; family Ranidae; genus Rana; species Rana kukunoris. The sequence continues at coordinate 333,949,332 of CM056051.1, read as the reverse complement.
AGCCCAGTCCTCCGAAGAGAGACATTACAGGCTACACCTCGTCCATGAGGCTCGGATACCATTACGTTTTGGCGTAAAATTTTAGGCGTCTTGGATGGACCCGAAAGTGTAGCTCTTTTACCCCTAAGGGTTTCTTTGGCAGAGCTTCCTTCAGCACATCCTATTCACATTCAACACCTTAGACATTGGTGAAAAAACTGAGATACTTCCCTATGGGAGGGGTTATATGGAAGGGAACATGTCTTCATTGGTTGTGCCAGTGTCAAATCACCTCTGGTGACCATACAACCAACTATGAAATGAATAGAGGCTCTGTGTCCCGTGGTGTACGATAAAGAAAAAACAAAAACAATACCATATACAGGAACCTACACCCACAGTTGATCCAGAGGAAGGCAACAAAAAAAACATGCAGCAAAGCATGCTCCAATTTTCTACAGCAGGGGAAAAAAATCGTTCCTGATTGCCCAAGAGGCAATTGGATTTTCCCTGGATCAACTTTAATTAACATGTGTTATATTTTATCCTAAAGTTGGTAAAAAAAAAGGCTTTAGTCATATTGGCAATTGGGCACTCAATATCCTGCACACAAATTGTGGTAAGTGAACAAAAAAAATGTATACATTTGTATATAGCAGGGGTCTCCAAACTGCGGCCCGAGGGCCGGATGTGGCCCTTTGCTAGCCTATATCCGGCCTTTGGGGCAGTATTGCTCCCAACGATATGAGGCAATTCCTCATAATGACACCAACAATGGGGCACTATTTCTTCCACCAATAGCAATGATGGAGCACTATTCCTCCTCCTACTGCCCACCAGCACTGGGGGTGTGTTTATTCTCACAGATGCTCAGCCCTTGGGGCATTTTCTACCCCCACTGATCAGAATCCAGCCCCCCTGAAGTCTGAAAGACAATTAACTGGCCCTTCGCTTGAAAAGTATGGAGACCCCTGGTATATAGCTAGCTATATCAGTCATGAAAAAAATGCTGTTATGGAGCAGCAGTATCCCATAATTCATTTCTATTTTTTTTAACGTTTCTAACAAAAAGCTAAAATATTCCATTGTTGAGTGTATACACTTGGAATTTCATACTAATGTGACAAAAATATTTCTCTGGGAGTCTGAGTCATGAAACAACAAGTGTCTTATTCTTTCATGCATGCTGTCAGTTAAATTAAAACTGTATATAACATTGCTGTCAATTTTGGGAAGAAGCCAGCCATTCTAAAAATATTATTGTCAGCAAGAAAGAAAGCTGGCAGATCTGGCTGTGGGAAACATATCCATGCCACCTACACACAATAAAAATGCGTTGCATGGTAGAAAAGGCAACACCAACAGCAAGAAACATATTAAAAGGAGCATCAAAGAACTTCTGCTCTCAGACTTTTCACATGATAGCAATATGGCAAATCACACATTTGAATTTGAACGCTGGTTTGTTTTAACAATCTTAACAAAGTTTTGACTATAATGTCAGCTTTACAAATCAGAATTGGTAGCCTTACATGTTATCCTTCAGGTATAAGCAAAAATATGCAAAATTGCACTGGAATGATGCCCTTGGACTTTAAAGGCAGACAGATATGTGATAGACAGTAAATTATATTTAAAAGGCTGTGACGCCACTTTTATTTATATTAAGAGTAAAAAAGTTGGGCAAACACCAATAAAAACAAGATATGCATGTACATATAATAACGATAATCACAATAAGAGCGTTTGAAAAATATAATCAAACCCAGTAAATACAGGTATCCCCATACGCTGTCAGAGTCATGCAGTGGTCAGTCAATTTAGGTTTCCTGAATCACCCAACATGTATTGTAATTGCTACTGTAAATTCCTTCTTCAGGGTTTTTTCCTTTTCTGGGTGAAAGACTTCTGAAATGTAGACATAGGGGTAGATTCACGTACCTCGGTGCATCTTTATGCGGGCATAGCGTATCTTCTTTACGCTACGCCGGCGCAACGTTGAGAGGCAAGCATTGAATTCACAAAGCAAATGCTCAAAACGTTGCGCCGGTGTAGCGTATAGTCGTCGGCGTAAGCAGACGTAAGTCAAAGTACAGTAGGTGGAAGTGGGCGTGATATATTTAAATTAAGCGTGACCCCCATGCAAATGATGGGCTGAGCTTCAAAAAACAAACTGCGCATGCGTCATATCTTGGACGCATCCCAGTGCGCATGCTTACAGTCACGTCGAAATAACTGGCTAAGGTACGTCAAAACACTGCCTACAACGTGAATGTAACCTATGCACAGCCCTATTCACGTACTACGTAAACGATGTAAAAATCGACGGCGTTCGTTCCCTGGTCCATACCTTTGCATGGGTTGCGCCTCCTATATGAGGAATAACTTTACGCTGGACGTAACCCTTACGCAAATTGCTTAAAACATGCGCCGGGCGCAAGTACGTTGGTGAATCTTACTCATTTGCATATTTAACATGGGTACGCCGAATGAGTCCAGCGTAACTATGCGCCCACGATACGCTGGCATAGGCAAGTTACATCGGGCGGCTGAAGCCAAATTTTTCGACGTATCTAGCTTGGGGAATCGGCGCACATTTGTACTTACGACGGCGTATCTATAGATACGTCTGCGTAAGTCTTACGTGAATCCGGGCCATTATATGAGCAAGACTATTAATATATTCATAGCTGATTGAATACTTACATATAAAAAACAACGCACAACAAATAAATGCAAGGGAATCATGAGGATCAGTAGATATTATCAATGCGGCTAAGGCAGTCTGCACAACCCATTAGGTGAGGAAAGCCCGCAGCAAGCATGAGGTACAAAAACATACATCCAGAAGAAAAGCCACCTGGACTATCCCAGCAGTAAGAAAAAAAGAAACTGTCTGAAACCAAAAAATAGACAATAAAATAAACATAGTCAAAAACTGGATAAACATGACACAGAAAGGAGAAATGGCATAAGCAAAGTGTTCCTGTCAGGCCCTGTACACACGGTTGAGAACCTCGACGGGCGGAACACATCGTTCCGCCCGTCGATGTTCACAGCCGGCCGGCAGATTCGGCGACCAGCCCGTCGGGAAAGGCGACCAGCCATTCATCCCGACGGGCCGTCGAGCAAATAGAGAACCTGCTCTCTATTTGCTCGACGGGTTTCCCGACGGGCTGGGCACGGCGAATCCGTACACACGGCCGAGGTTCTCGGCAGAATGAGGATCGCAGCGAGGTTCTCGCTGGTTTCTGCCGAGAACCTCGGCCGTGTGTACAGGGCTTTAGAGACAAACCCTACCTTTAAACAGCCTGGTATGTAGGTGTCTGAGCTCTTGCCTTAGCCACATTAATAACATCTACTGACCCTCATGCTTGTCTTGCATTTATACAGTATGTTGTACGTTGTTTTTTTTTTTGTAAGTACTTAATCAGCTAAGAATATACTGTAAATCATTATGTGATGGCCGTAATTTTTAGCTAGATTCCTTATTGTTTTAGAGTCTTATAGAGAATCTGCTATGCAGCCACATGTCACCCTAACGGAACCACAGAGACATAGTTAGGAAGAGTCCACGTCTGCTCAGCTTTCATAATCTGTTTTATATCTTTCTGCAGTGTACTTTGCCATTCTGATCCTGTTTTGCATTTTCTTCCAACTTTCCACCATTTTAGTAAGTTGCAATTTACAGTTAATTCTGCAAGAACAATTGCTCCAGAGGTTGTTAAATGAGGGGAAGCTCTGCAGAATTCCATCATCCAATCATGTGAAAAATGCATTTTAATTTAATTTTTCTTGCATGGTATTCTTTAAAAAGTAAAAGGTTTATCTGATTTACTAAGCTCTGGAGCATTTGCATAGTGCATTTGCACTTGCAAAGTAAACCGTCTATCTGTCTTTAATAAATTGACCCCTAATGGTTATATTTGAGCACTAGAGCAAATGCTTGGTTTAGAATGAGAGTTGGGTGTTAGTTCATTTAGTTAGTTCAATTCAAGCTGAATTTGGTTCTAAGTAGGTATTGGCTAAAATACTACAGGCGTGGGGGCGTGGCTTGGCACATGGAGAGGAAGGATGCGTGAGATACAGGCTCCCGCTTTTCTCACTGCTCACAGCACCACAGGCAGATCAACTCCGGCTTCCTATATGACCTGGAGAGGGGGCAGCAACACCCCACGCACCTCTGCGAACCCCAAAATCAGGTGAAATAGGCAGTTATTTCCCCACGAAGGGAGCAGACTCTGGGACCATGCCGGCTTCCAACATGGTGGCTGCACAAGCATCCTCCAAGGTAAAAGCCGCACATCCCTCTCACTCACCCAGGTCCTCAGACCCAGAGCCTCTGCATCCTAGGAGTTCCTCTCCCCGCAGCAGCCCTTCTCCTTCCGCCACTGTCCTAAAGAGAACTGGGACATGGAGGCCTACATAAAAGCCCTCCCATGAGGCAGGAATCTTATATTGGCAGGCTGGAGAGGTCTTACAGGAGGGAGATCAGTGACCTCCGCAAAGACATAGGCCTCCGCATGGAGGACATTGAACATAGAGTCAGTAACCATAGAGGAGTCAGTAACCAGAGTCTCTGAGCATTAAAGTATTCTGCAGGAGCATACTAATCAAATCCAGCAACTATTCTATGGTCTGAAAACACTAACAGCGCTAAATGAATCCCAACGACTTACTGTAACTGAACCTAATGTTCACACTCTGCTGGAATGTGATGCAGAGATCCAAAAGGGATTAACCCCTATATTTCACCCAAACACCAAACAAAATTAATATTGATCATATAACAGTCCTTAAGCAGTCCTAAACAATGTTTAACATCATAGGGCCAGATTCAGGTAGATGGGAGCATCTTTGCTCTGGAGTAACGTTTCTTATTTACGTTACTCTGGCAAAATTTTAGGAGCAAGTGCTGTTATTCATGAAGCACTTGCTCCTAAAGTTGAGGCAGTGCATCGCAAATGAGCCGGCGGAATTCAAATTGGGCGGGTACGGGGCGTGTATTATTTAAACTAAGCGCCATCCCGCGGCGAACGTACTGTGCATGCGTCGACTGTCAATGCATCCCAGTGCGCATGCTCCAAATTCTGTCAGTGAACGTCAATGACGTCAAATCCCCATTCATGGACGTTTTACGCAAGCGACGCGATTATTATTCTTTTCGACGCGATGACGACGGCTATACTTAACATAGGATACTCCACTAGGGGGCTGCTTTATCTTTACGCCGCGTATCGCTTACGGAAACGTCGGAAAGTCACTGCGTCACGCCCGAATACGATCGTGAATTGCCGATTCCCGCTGATTAACATATTTTTTCGGCGTAAATCAGCGGGAACGCCCCCGGCGCCATTTTTAAATTAAAGTTGCGATGCGATGGCGAAATTCAATTGCGCCGATCGCATCGGAACTCCAACCTGGCGTTTCTTGTTTTCTGGTTACAGAAAACAGAAACGCCGGCTTAAAGTGACAGTTAGGCTGGAGTATCACTGATACTCCAGCCTAACTCTACCTGAATCTGGCCCATAGAGTCTTTTTTCAAAAGATGATTTCTTGATGCAGGGTAGTTATGCTGGTCAATCTTGATATATCAGAAACAATCCTTTACGTGTCTGCCCCCCTCTTGGTTATCTACTCACCAGATTGTAATGGTGTATGGTGCATGGCAATCTCCTCTCAAACGTGAATCATCAGCCTCTTTTCACCTGGCTCCAGTTCAGCTCAGCGTCCAAAGCACACAGATGATGTTGGATCAGCAGGATGAGTGCATGATATAACATGGACAATCATGGAAAGGAACAGAGGAGCAGGACATACTGTAAAACTGTATTTAATTATAGTAAAATTCCCCGCAACACCAAAATGCTTACAAGGTAAAAGGTTTTAAAATTGCACATCAGTTGTAAACGCAGCAGCTCACTCATAAGGATGCACTTCTCAGCACAGCTCCAGCTGGTGAGTACCGGGTACTGTTTCCTGCTGTGTGAACGACTCGTCACGTAGCCATGCCCTGACTAGTTTCGCGATTGGCTCGCGTCTTCAGAGGGCGTCTTTGGATAAAAGACTCTATGATGTTAAACATTGTTTAGGACTGCTTAAGGACTGTTATATGATCAATATTAATTTTGTTTGGTGTTTGGGTGAAATATAGGGGTTAATCCCTTTTGGATATCTGCATCACATTCCAACAGAGTGTGAACATTAGGTTCAGTTGAATCGTTGGGATTCATTTAGCGCTGTTAGTGTTTTCTGACACATTTATTTATTTATTTACTTTTACCATTTTATAATAGCTGCTTTTCTGCTTTTTAAATTCATTAGATCCATTGAGCGCTAGGATCAGTTTAGTCTTAGGACATATACTGATATCACCCACATATTCTAAGCTGTTGCAACAATATCCACATACGCAGTTTGCCAGAATGTGTGGGAAATAAAGATCTAGCAATGGTTTAACCAACTGCTGAACAAACCTAAAGAGATGCCGATCGAAATTGACAGAATCCACAGGTCACTTGGGCCCTGCAACCCGAACCCCGCTTATCTCAGAGATGTCATATCCATTTTTTCAATGTGAAAACTGCCATCATGCAGGCTGCCCGCAACCAGGAGACAATCCTGTTCAATGACTTCCCTGTCATGCTACTGACTGATTTGTCCAGACAGACTCTTATGTGGACTTACTTAATGCGGAAAGCCCTAAAGCCAGTCACTGTTGCCCAGCAACAAAGCAGATCAAATACAGATGGGGATTCCCGCTTCAAATCTTTGCATCCCTCAACAGCAAATTGTTCCGTCTTCCGCAACCTTTGGGGACCTTGCCAACTTTCTGGGGACCTTTCAATTGCCACAAATACAGGTACCGGACTTGCCCCTCAGGGGGGATTGGGCCCTGTCTACGTATTGTTCTTTGACCTGAAACCCCCGGTGGGGGTGAGTGACCTACTAGGCTGGTCAATCCACCTGGGACTCATGAATTGGTTGGACCTGACAGCATTTACAGCTGTCCTCATGGATATATTTCAATGCTTACGCAAGTTGTATGCTTTAAATGTTCACACATGTTGTATGCTTTAAAGGTTTTGTTTTAATTGTATATTTATAGTTTAGACATGTGTTGTCCCTGAAAGTTCCACTCATAGACAGACAACCCTGTTATACTGAAAATGGTGCTACAGTATCAGTTTTAACCCGTTTCACTATGCCTTGGATGGGGGCTATTTGCCCCCAACCAGATTAGCCACAAACCCCACGATAGGATTGACAGAGTCTTGACTGCCTCTTTACTCACACGGTAGTGCCCATTATCCCTACCCCTAAGTGGACACTAGAGGGAGAACACCCCCACACTGATAGAAGTTGTACGTCTAAACGTACACGTTCTAGGATGGTACCACTCAGCTCCCTACGTTACCCTCCCTATCCCTACAATGCACTGGATTCCAACATGTTTCAGATGCATCTACAACCAATCCAATGCATTTACCCTCCCCCTCTAACTCATGCTCTTCTTTCCTACCCTTCCCCTTTTCTACTCAGCTAAAAGTTACACAATTGGGCCTTTTCATAATTTGACTAGCGAACCCAAGATACATTTGTTATGGCTTCCAACTTAGAGTTTAAGATATCTGAATTGTAGAGGATTTAATACCCCTGAAAAGCACAGACAAATACTATATCACTTTTAAAAAGCTAAAAAAACTAAGATACTGGGACACAGTCCCATCGCTAGCTGACAAGCACTTCACAACTTGGTACCATGGCATTAACCCTGAATTCAGAACGAAAGGAGTGTCAATAGCCTTTGAAGTAGACAGCCTCGAACAGACCTCAACGGACTTCCTGACCTTGATTGAAGGACTTAAAACTGGCAAGAGCCCAGGCCCGGACGGATACTCTCCTCTGTTCTATAAAACATTCGCCCACCAGTTGGGCCCCATCATGACACACACATTCGAGGAAGTGGATGAGCATTATCTCCTGTCACCACAAATACTCCAAGCCCAGATAGTGGTACTGCCCAAACCCGAAAAGGACCATTTGCAACGCTAGTAAATGTGGATCTCAAACTCTTTTCAAAAATCATTGCGACCCGCATAGCTCCCCTACTCCCTTCTTTAGTTGATAGTGACCAAGTAGGCTTAATTGCACATAGGGAAGCAAAGGATAACACCACAACCCTACATCTTATATTGTTTGCCCGGCAACATAATATCCCAATGTGCCCTTTAGTGTGTGACACTGAGAAGGCATTTGATAGAGTGAGCTGTCCCTTTCTAAAAGTATCTCTTCACCAGATAGGTCTAGGCCCAAATTTGTTAAATAAAATAATGTCCCTTTACACCAGCCCCTCTGTGAAAGTAACAGCCAATGGGGAGTCCTCTGAGGCTTTTAAGATCAGGAACGGCACGAGACAGGGGTGCACGCTGCCCCCACTACTATTTGCGCTTACTGTTGGACATCTAGCCCAAGCCATTTGTAACAACGACAATATTTGTGGGATCCCCACCCCCTCAACCCAACACAAGTTGTCACTATATGCAGATGACCTGCTCCTCTATATTATGTAACCACACACTAGTATCCCCGCTTTGCTCCAGGAGCTTGACCGCTTTGGAGCATTCAGCAACTTCAAACTGAACATCACCAAAACAGTAGCCCTTAATGTCTCCCTCCCCCGGCCACCGCATCCTTACTCCAAAGAAATGTTTTATTCCATTGGCAATCACGCTTGATTAAATACCTAGGGATGGAGATTCCCCCGGGATCCACACAACATATATGTATTGAATTACAGCCCCTTATTGACCAAAACTAGACGCTCACTGGAATCCTGGCACCTCCACAAACTCTCATGGTTCAAACGTATGAATGTCCTTAAGATGGATATTCTCCCTAAATTTCTTTACCTATTCCGAACTCTTCCCATCCTGCTCCCCAATGCCTTCTTTCATACACTTCACTCCCTAGCGGTTTCGTTAATCTGGCAACACCACCCTTCCAGACTTTAACATAAAACACTGTGTGCCCCCAAAATACGAGGAGGCATTGGTGTTCCTGATGTTAAATTTGGCACAATGACTGGTATCTCCTCTCTGACATTGGAAGAACTCACCATGTGGTACAGCAAGAAAACCACCTTTGCCCTCTCCACAGACCCTAGCTCGCTGTCCACCTTATTTGACAGTCCAGCACTTCTCACCTATAACACTTATGAACTCTGGTTTTTATATGAGAGAGCAGTGGCCCACGGCTAGACACTTTGTCCACCCAGCCACAGGCCATTTACGACCACAAACAGACATACAAACCCCCAATCAAATTGACTGGCTCTCCATGGTGTCTCCAACACAACATAGCAAGACACTACACCTTTCAGGACAGGTCCACAGGCCACTCATGGCATAGGATATGTGTGGTCTCCCTCAGACCCCCAAAATCACTTAACCTCCCTGGCGGTATGATTCTGTCTGGAATTACGTACCAAAAGCGGTACAATTTTTTGCATTGAAATTTGGTAATATGTATTATAGGCCTGCAATACTTACTTAAACCTGCCCAAAACAAGACTCTAGTAGACATTCCAGATGCGATAAATTTGAAACACAGCAAGGTAATTTATTTCAAATGTACTAGTACAAGTGGATGAGCTTACATGCTAAGAGAAAAAAGCAGAAGTCATACCCAGACACGAGGTGTGACCTTTTTATAGAGTCAACAGGAAGAATACTATTGGCTAAAAGACCACTGGTGGCTCATGACGCAAAACAGCTTTATTGCCAATCACAGTGCATCTTTACAATTCGTAGCAAAGCTTGATTTTTAATCACTTAAGGACCTTAGGTGTTTTTCAGATTTAGTGTTTGCAAGACTAAAACTGTTTTTTCTGCTAGAAAATTACTTAAAACCCCCAAACATTATATATTTTTTCTAACACCCTAGAGAAAAAAATAGTGGTCATTGCAATACTTTTTGTCACACTGTATTTGCGCAGCGGTCTTACAAGCCCACTTTTTTTGGAAAAAATTCACTTTTGAATTAAAAAATAAGACAACAATAAATTTGGCCCAATTTTTTTATATATTGTGAAAGATAATGTTACGCCGAGTAAAATGATACCCAACATGTCACGCTTAAAAATTGCGCCCGCTCGTGGCATGGCGTCAAACTTTTACCCTTAAAAATCTCGATAGGCGACGTTTAAAAAATTCTATAGGTTGCATCTTTTGAGTTACAGTGAAGGTCTAGGGCTAGAATTATTGCTCTCGCTCTAACGATCGCGGCAATACCTCACTTGTGTGGTTTGAACACCGTTTTCATATGCAGGCGCTACTCGCGTATGTGTTCGCTTCTGCGCGCGAGCTTGTCGGCAGGGGGCGCTTTAAAAAAAAATGTGTTTTCTTATTTATTTTTATTTATTTTATTACTTTTTACACTAAAAAAAAATATTTGATCACTTTTATTCCTATTACAAGAAATGTTAACATCCCTTATAATAGAAAAAAGCATGACATGTCCTCTTAAATATGAGATCTGAGGAAAAAAAATTTGAAAAAAAAAACGCTTTTTAAGACACTGGGCGGGACTGACGTTTTGACGTCACTTCCGCCCAGCAGAGCTATGGGGACGGGTGGGGTGATTTTCCCCTCACTCGCATCCCCACACAGCTGCCGAACAGACCCGATCGCCTCCGCTGTTAACGACGGCAACGGTAAGCGGTGGAGGGCACGGGAGAGCGGCAGGAGGGGGGCCCCTCGCCCGCCACCGATAACGGCAATCTCGTGGCGAATCCGCCGCGAAGACCGCCATTATAGTTTAAAGGACCCTTAGCACTAAAGATGGATACCTCGGTTGTGGCAGCAGCTGCTGCCGTTACCGAGATATCCATCTTTAAAAACAGGACATATATATACAGTGCAGGGTCGTTAAGTGGTTAACCTCCCTGGCGGTATGATTCCTTCAGATTTTAGGTGCTGAAAGCGGTACCATTATTTTGCATGGAAATTTGGCGTTTTAGATTGCAGGCTTGCAATTCTTAGGAATAACTCACCTAAATCTGTCCAAACCAGAGTCTCTAGTAGACTATGACAAAGTTTGAAACACAAAATCATAAATTATAATATAATAAATAATAACAAATAATAATTAAATAATAACAATACTTTTTATTCAATACATTTTAACAAATAATATATTCATAAACTCTGATTTTCTGGGGGGTCAAACAAGGGTGCAAAATCATTATTTAGTAAATGTCTCGGGTGTGAAAATCTTTAAAGCAAGGTATGGTGCAAAGTCCAATGTTGCAGTCGAGACAACAGAAGCGCGTTTCTTTGCGTATTTTTCTTCCGCTGTCGTCGCGCTTGGAGCAGCAAACCACACACATCCGTGTGGGTGCTGTTTTTTTTCCAGTGGGTGGTACGTAGTCCAAAAAATGACGACCAGTCAGTCGCTCAGGATTTACAACACCAGAAGCCCGTCGTCCAGAACGGTTTACCGCTGTTGGCGTTTGGTGTTTTAGAAAAATCTGTTCTGCCACCTTCCACATAAAGTCTGCATGGACCATAGACCTGACATTTTTTTTTTTCAGCAGGATGAAGGAGTTTCAGAGACATTGCTCCAAAAGATGTCGGAAAAATTTTTTATAGTACTTTTTCTGCTGCTTTCTCATAGCTGGGTAAAAAGTCAAGGCCTGGTCAGCCCTGTCCACACCTCCCATCATGTGGTTGTAGTTCAACACAACTTGTGGGTTTCGAACATCTTTTCCACCTCTGGTATGGACCATGGCGGTCGAGGTATTATGGATTGTGCTCATAAGGGAAACGTCCTTTTTGTCCCGCCACTTTAGTGCCAACATTTTCCCTTTTTGCCTTTTTCCCTTTTTGCCATGCAGCTTTCCCAAGCTTTTTATTTGAAAATCCTGACGGCATGTCACGCCGGTTAGGCCTCCATAATTCATAAGAAGGAACTCGTACAGTTCTGGGGAAGTATAGAAATTGTCTGTAGTGACACAGTAGCCCTGGTTGAGCAAGGGCTCTATCAATGAAAGGACTGAAGCGGTTGCCATCCCAAAACCGCTGAATCTCTGGGAGAATTTGGTCCCTTTGCCAGTTTACAGTACTGCGTTCCAGATATATCCAGAGCTGGACTCACACAGCAAAAAGGATTTTACTCCAAAGCGAGCGCGCTTAGATGCAATAAATTTAATCCAGCTGAGCCTACCTTTATAGGCCATCAGACTTTCGTCAATGGTAATGTTCCTCTCAGGAACATAGGTCCGCTGGAAGTTTTGCAATATGATTCGGTAAATATCCCAAATTTTTTTTGGCTTTGGAGCTGGATGGGAAAACTTTCATTGAATTCCTCGTTATTTGCAAAGTGCAAATATTTCATTATCAATGAAAATCTATATTCGGACATTACAGTTCCAAAAAAAGGTGTGGCCAATAATTTATTTGTTGTCCAGTACCACTTTTGGAGTGGTTTCCCCACCACTCCCTGTAAAATTAGGAGGCCAAGGAATTTCCAGATATCATTGCTGGTCACAGGCTCCCATTTTCTGCGCCTTGAAAATAGCTGATGGGTAGCAGCTTGCTGATCTTGATATCTGTTTGTCTCCAAAACTATTTTGTCGATCACCTCATCCGTCAAAAAAAGCCGGAGGTATTCCAACGGATTGTCATCCTCTATGTCTTTTATCCCAGGTGATCCTGTGAATGGAAACCTTGGGGGCGCTACGTGCTCTGTAGCGCAATCAATTGCGCACCAAGTCCGCACATCGCTGGGCACAGTTGCAGGATCGTCACTCACATCACTTTCTTTGTCTGATGACGAGCTATGCCACGCGTCCCTGTCACTCAGCTCCTCCACAAGTGATTCTGCATCGCTGTCGCTGTTTGGCAGCAGGTCGCATAGCGATTTGGAAGTAGAGGCGCGCTTTGCCATGATTGCTGTGCAGTATACAGACACTGGTACTGTAACCTGCAGACAGGGCACTGGAGAAAGCACTGGGGGGGGCAATCAGAGGTCACTATATATTTTTTGAATTTTAATCCAATAGTATCAGTGTGTTTTACTGTGTTTTACTTTGTTTCTATTTATAAGTTTGAATTTCACACCGTTCCCCCCCGTTCCGCCCCCCTGCGTCGCGACGCTCACAGGGAAGGGAATCAGGGGAACACAGAGCATCGGGCAGAACATCCGGCCGCCATACACTGCGGGGATTCGTCGCTGGATCGCAGAGAAAAGGTAAGAAACCTCTTTCTGCATCCAGCGAGGCAAGCCAGAGTGTGGCTCGGGGTTACCGATCGTAGCTTGAAAATCTCACCCCGAGCCACACTCGGGAATACCACCAGGAGGGTTAAGGAAGTAACTACAAACAATAGAAAAATACAAGTTAAAGCAACGTGTCTTCAGAAGCCATTAAAGAATGGGAAAACATTTTACATTCCTATAAATAATCACACAATAGATATATAAAAAAAACTTTTCCAACATTCCCTCCTCTTGTGTGTCTATTTTATCTCAACACATTTCGATGATAGTCCCTGTGTTTTATGCACTTTCGGACTTTATGTCATTAAGTTGAGCTTCAATGTCCACACAGGTCTCCTCAGAGGTAGGAAGGGCTTGATACATTGTTCTTGAGATTGCAGTTTCTTTCACTTGTTGTGAAAGTCCTCGAACACAGGGAATGCAGCAACATCCGCAAGTGACCAGAACGGCTAAAGCCACAGCAATTGAGATCAAACATGATGTGATAAGTCCAGTCCATTTACCAAGCCAGTTTGTGAATGGATCATTAATACCTGAATTCTCTGCTAATTTGATAGAGCAGTTAGTCCTTCCAGGGCTTTGGTCACAGTCCCTCCAGGAGCTGTATTGTTTGGGATAAAGGTTCAACACATGCTTCCAAACATTTTGCATACCCCTCCTCTTTCAGCCAAGATCATATCTAAAGCCATTCAGTTCTGCCATGCCATTAGAGAGGTCGGGTCCAGCTGTTCTGCTAGACCTTTTACAGCGTCCCTGGTATAGTTTACAAATCATTGTTGGTTGTAGTATATATAGTTAATCCAGTCAACATTTATATTTACAGTCACCCACCAGAAAAGAGACTAAAACCTAGCCGTTACCTGATTCCTGGCCTTAAACTCATTCGGCACCCCTCGAGGAACTCCAATGTCATCTATGTAGATCTGGGAATCAAATGACCCTTTGGGAGAGGTGTCCCTTTGATACTGTTGGTGACTCTTAGGCCGCGTACACACGTACCAGAACCTCGTCGGGCTAAACCCATCGTTCTGCCCAACGAGGTTCTCGGCCGGCCGTCGAGTTTGTCGACCAGGCTGTCGAAAAAGGCGTCGAGCCATTAGTCCCGATGGCCCGTCGAGGAAATAGAGAACCTGCTCTCTATTTTGGCTCGACGCCTCGCTCGTCAGTTTGCTCGGCGAAAACGTACACACGATCGAGCTTCTCGGCAGAATGTGGATCCCAGCGAGCTTCTCGCTGGATTCTGCCGAGAAGCTCGGTCGTGTGTACGGGGCCTTAGTCCACAGGTGTTCTGACATGATTCTCAGGGGCATAACCAGCTGGACTATAGCACAATGCCCTCGGCCATTGTCCAGGATCCTAGCTCGCAGTTTCTTATCCCCACACATCCACCAGACATCAGCTCTCTGAATGTCATGTTCCACCCAGTCAACATTTCCTTGCTAATCCTCTCCGCACAGCAATCATCAGGTAGTGACCCAAGATCCACTGCACTACTGTTCCCCGGGAGTGCAAAACAAGTAAAATTGCCCGTATACGTAGCAACCGCTGGGGGCATCTGAGGTCTCTGCACTGGGGGAAACAACAAACTCAATGTTTGACAGGTCGAATTTGTTTCTGGTTTATAACTCTTATTATACAACCACAGCATACATTTTAAACCTTCTGGATCTGTATTGTAATCTAGAGGATTAGGGACTGTTGCTAAATGTGGTCTAGCTCCAGCACAAACTAAACAGTTTTCCCTTTTTAGAGTTTTAACCGTGTACCTCAAACATTCTAACCACTCATGTTTTTATTGGTAACCCATCTCCAAAGCTATGGCATCTTCTACTGTTAGGTTAGTAAATCTTAGACCACGTACACACGATCAGACCGGTCTGATGAAACTGGTCCGACCAGGCTGAAGTGGTCTGATGTGTGTACACACCATCGGACCAAAAATCCGATCAGACCAGAATGTTGTGACATAGAACACAACGAAGTGCTAAAAAAAACGAAGTTCAATGCTTCCAAGCATGCGTCGACTTGATTCTGAGCATGCGCGGGTTTTTGGTCCGATGCTTTTGCGTACTAACCATCGAACCTGTCCAACGGACAGGTGTCCGTCAGACAGATTTTGAAGCAGGTTTTAAAACTTTGGTCCAACCGACAACGGTCAGTTATGTCCCCACAGTCCACCATTTGGCAAAAATCAACTAAAATGGTACTATGAAGGTTAAGTTCAAGGCCTTCCCCATACTTGGGCATTCTAGAGGTTCCTTCTCTTTCTAGTTTTTGCCTCCATGTATAGATGTCTCCCCTAGAGTCACCAGTAGACCCAAGATAATTACTGTCCCTTTCATCCTAACCAGCTACAGAGCCCTGGGGGGTAAGGTAATGGAGTTCTTCACCGGTTTAAGATAAGCCCCACCTTGTGCAGAACCCCCCTTTGTAGCCGGACTTTACCAGAGCTATTCCGCCAACTGACTCTGCTCAGCCTGTAAAACCTTTTTGCAATGGGACTGGTGAGTCCAGGTAGACCTCTCTGCAATCCTTATTGTCGTGGGAGTGGTAAGAAGAACCTGATATGGCCCCTCCCACTTAGGCAAGTGCCAATGTTTCCTTTTTATTACTTTTATCAGGACCCAGTATCCGATATGGATTTTCTCTTTTCCTTGGATTGGACCTTTTGGAATAGAGCAGACCTCATTAATTTGTTTCTGTTTCAACAAGTTAGACAGATTGGGCCAGATTCAGGTAGATGCATGCATCTTTTCGCCAGCGTAGCGCAACGCATATACGCTGCGCTGACGCAAACTAACGAGTGAAGTACAGTATTCACCAAGCGCATGGCCGTTACTTTGCGACGGAGTAACGAAGATGCGTTGGCGCAACCCGACGCAAGTGGAAGTGGGTGTGATCATATGTAAATGATGGGCGGAGCCCAGCACAGAGGCTTACGTTCAGCGCATCATCCACAGAGCATGCGCAGTGAGTGAGGCTTCACTCGGCCCCCTGTGCGCATGCTCACAACTTCCGTCGGCACCACTTCACGGTAAACGTCAGTGCAATGTGTTCCGTTGTGCGTTTAAAACCGCTAGCGGAAGCGCCATTCCGGCGCAAAAGTATTTCCGTTTCCCCCCACCCCAGGGAAGTTACTTTTGCACAGAGATGGCTGCTCCCGCTACCCCCAAAGAGAGGAGAAACTTGAATTTCAATGCCCAGGAGGTCTCTGTGGTAATCTCCGCTATGGAGACTTCTAACGACTTTCTCCACAGAAAGAAAAGTCGGAAGACCAGCCGGGAGAGGAAGCAGGCCATCCTGGACACCATTGCTGGCAGGGTGAATGTGTTGGGGTACTTCACCGGACTGCTGGTGATATCCAGAAGAAAATTAACGACCTGCGGCGCAAGGTCCGTGGCAAGGTGGCCACCATTCGGACCCATGAGAGGGGCACAGGTGGTGGACCCCAATGTGCGGTAAGCCTGACCACAGAGGAGGAGGTGGTCGCCCGCTGCCTGGACAGGGAGCAGTTGGAGGGGGTCCCTGGATATGACTCCATGGAGGAAGGCTCCAGGACAGGTAAGTGTTTTTTATCCCCTATTTGGTGTGTTGCATGTGGGGGGGGGAGGGTACATGTGCCAAGTGTGTGGGACCACCAACATGTGTCTGCTTTGTGTCATCCACAGATGACAGAGCTGGGCCATCATCTGTTGCCGGCCATTCCACTCCAACCCCCCAACGGGATCCTGAGGACGAGCCCCTGGGTGCTGAAGACACCGAGGTGGAGGAGAGTGCCCACACCACTTCTGCAGAGATGGTTGAGGAGGAGCCTGTTCCTCAGCAGGAGTTTATTTTGGTTTTGTCAGAGTCCTCCCCTTCTGCAGGGCCCTCTGTCATCCCCTCACCCATCCTCGGTAGCCCCTCAAGGGCGACTCCATCCCCACGGGGACAACCTTCTCCTGGCCCCAGGAAGGCAACTCGGAAGACCAGGGGGGTGTCTGATCTGGTCCAGGACCAGGTGGCGATGGACCACGCCAGACAAACCCAGCAGATGGGGGAGATTGCTGGCCACTTGGACCGGCTCGCTGACAGTCTGGGCTCCGTGTCGCAGCTGCCCAGTGGTGTGCAGGACGTTGTGACCAGCCTGGGGGAGGTGCAGGCTGATGTACGGCACCTCACTCAGCCATCCACGCCAACACAGCTGCCATCCGGGAAGAGGGGAGGCAGCGGCAACGTGACCAGCGTCATAATGTCACCCGCCAGCTGAGAATGCAGGCCCAGACCAACCTCTTATCTGAGCCGGATTGCCGTGGCCTTGAAGGGCATGCAGCCAACAGCTGCCAGGAGTGGCCCACCCGAGGGATCAGCCTCCTCCAGATGCCCCCCCTCCCCCACCCACTCCCTCCAGGCAGCTGAGGAGCCCGAGAGTGCCCAAAAGGAGGAGCCCCGTCATCCCAGATGAGGTTTTTTTTTTTTTGGGGTTAATTTTTCTTTTTTTTTTCTTGCTCAGGTTATGAGTTTATATATTTTATATATTTTTTTATTACTCATGTTATGAGATATTTATTTTATTTTTAACTGCACACGGTCAGGAGTGCAGGGGACAGCTGTATGAATGACGTGTGAATGGTGTATGAATGGACAGCGACATCATTGGGGCCTTGACGCTGGTGTTGCTGCTCCCAAGTCCTGCATGTTGGACTTGGGCTAATCCAATGCGATGTGGATGTGGTGTGTGTGATCTAGGGACATCAGTGGTGTGCATGCATGCATTGTCTGTGTGATTAATGTTTTGGTTTAGTGTCCAAAGATGCCTACGGCGAGGACCCTCCTGACTGCTCTTCCAACAGCAGACTGGTTCTCCTCTGGCAGG
This sequence comes from Rana kukunoris, assembly GCA_029574335.1. Lineage (NCBI taxonomy): Eukaryota > Metazoa > Chordata > Amphibia > Anura > Ranidae > Rana > Rana kukunoris. Next base: position 333,931,220 of record CM056051.1, on the reverse strand, counting down.
TGGGGACTGTGTGGGTCGGGGGTCAGGTCATCACACATGTCAATCTGCAGGCCTTTTCTCATAGCAAAGTTGTGCAGAATGCAACATGCACCGATGATCTGACACACGAAGGTAGGGGAATACAATAGGGTCCCCCCGGACTTATCCAGGCTTGGGAAACGGGACTTCAGGAGCCCAAATGTTTGCTCCACCACTGCATGGGTTTTGATGTGTGCTTCATTGTATTTTCTCTCTCCTCTGGTTTGGGGGTTCCGGAAAGCAGTCATTAGATGGGGTCCCAGTGCATATGCAGAGTCACCTGTAAGGGAAAAGACAGGAGGATGTTAGTCATGCATGTGCCACTTGTGATGTGTGCATCATGGGAGGGGATAGTCATGCCTGACTCCCATGTCACTCACCAATCAGCCAGCTGTCCCCATACATGTTCTGTTCGAATTCTGCTGGGATGGGGCTCTGACGGTATATGAAGCTGTCATGGCTGGACCCGGGGTGTTTGGCACGGACGTGCCATATGAGGCGTTGGGCATCGGTTATCACCTGTACGTTGATGGAGTGCCAATGCTTCCGATTGCGGTATATGTGCTCTGTGGCACTGGGGGGCTGAAGGGCCACATGTGTGCAATCAATGGCCCCCACAGTGCGTGGGAATCTGGCAATGCTGTAGAAATCTGTCATTGCCTTCAGCCGCAGCTCCTCAGTGGTGGGTCTGATGAACTGGTTGGACATGCGTCTGAGGATTGCAGGGACAACCTGGTGCACACATCTGCTCATGGAGGACTGTGACATCCCAGCCACCACTCCACTTGTACGCTGGAATGATCCACTTGCAAGGAAATGGAGTGTTGCCAGTACCTTCACCAGTGGCTGCACTGCTTGTGAGCGGTGTGTTGGGCTGGTGATGTCATCCTGCAGGGTTGTGGTTAGTTCAAGTATTGCATCAGGGCTGAATCTGAAGAGGCGATACACCTCCTCATCACCCATGCCAAAGAGGCTCATACGCGTGCGATATATCCTCTCACGTGCCCGCCTCCTTCGTTCCGGGGGACCCAGTACAAGTGCTAGGACCGCGACTGCCCCTGGCATGTTGGCACACAGAGGTGTTGTCCTTGCACGTGTGGTTGTTCAGCTTGCTAGTTTCGTCGGTAACGCTGCTGCTGTAGCTGCTCTCCTGCTGACCTGTGGCCGTCTGGAGTAAAGATAAAGCAGCTATTTGTAGAAATAACTTTGTGACGGACGGACGACATACATGTGGCAAATGTAGCCAGCGTATGGTGCTAATCCGTTCCCGAATCTGGAAATCTCCCTCATTTGCATATTTGCAGGGGAAATCAATAGGCGCGACTGATGCGCCAAGCGAAATTATGCGCTGACGATACTCTAGCGTCGGAAAGTTAAGCCGGTCAGGGAAAGCCCTTTTTCTGTCGCATCTAGTTTGGTGGGTACGGCCACATAGATACTACGGCGCATCTTCACAGTTACGCGGCGCATATCAAAATACTCCAGCGCAAGTCTTGCTGAATCTGGCCCATATTCTGCTAAGGTACGTTCAGATTCTTCAACTGGTGTTTCATTTAGTAGTAAAGGTATTCTATATGGCCTCCCATGTATCATTTCAAATGGACTCAAACCTTCCTGTGTGGGTGTAATATGCATGCTAGTCACAGCTAATGGTAGGCAGTACATCCAATTTTTACCTGTTTCTTCCATAGCTTTTCTCAGTTTATTTTTCAGGAGTCCATTGTGTCTCTCCACCAATCTAGCTGATTGAGGGTGGTAGGCGCAATGTTTTTTTACTTGGATACCCATCACTTCTGTCAAATGTTGTATAGTTTAATTTATAAAATGGGATCCATTATCACTGTAGATCTTTTCAGGGATTCCAAACCTAGGAATTATATCTCTTAGTAATGCTTTGGCTACAGTCTGTGCGTCAGAACTTCCTGTCGGGAATACCTCCACCCATTTGGTCAAAACATCTATTATTACCAGACAATATTTTTTCCTTTCACATTTGTCCAATTCAAAAAAATCCATGCAAATGTGTTGGAATAAATATTGCGGTGTGGGGAACTTCCCTTTTTGTGGTCTTATGCCACCCTGAGCATGCTAGGCGAGGTGCGCGTAAGTTGTACGTCCGGCGCAAAGTTATTCCCCATAAAGGAGGTGCAACCCGGCAACAGACGTGCACATGTCAGCTGGAGAGCAGCTGCAGCAGCACCGTTATGGACGAGCTGAGCAACCACACTTGCAGGACAACACATCTGTATGCCAACATGCCAGGGGCAGCCATGGTCATAGCACTACTGCGTCTACAGGCACGGAGGAGGGCACAGGAGAGGATATACCAAACTCAAATGAACGTCTTTGGCATGGGGAAATCGGAGATGTACCGCATCTTCAGATTCAGCCCTGATGCCATCCTGGAATTAGATACCTACTGTAAATAAAAAAAAAGCTCAGACTCTTAGCCGCACTGGTTGTCCTCAGGACATTAATTTTCCCTCTCGTGGGCCAGACCTCGTGCCCAGGGTTCTGCTCCTCAGTTGTCGTGCCGATAACTCGGGTGGTGGGGGTGGGGCATCACATTGAGGTTCATCCCCCGAATGAATGAATGAATGAAAAATTTAAATAGCGCTGCACATGCAGACTGAATCGCCCCTAGGCTGACACTCCTGGAGCTAGTTGCAGTTGTTGCCTGCATCCCCTTCAAGGCAATCGCAATGTCAGCACACCATTGGTCTCTGCCTGCATCTGCATCTGCCTGCCATTGTTCTGGCGCTGTAGGCTCCTGTTCTGGATACCCTCCGACTGGATAGCGGCAGTGTTGGTCTGCACGATCTCGCCCAGTCTCCTTGCCTCCGCCACGATACCTGCTGCTGTGGCCTGCAGTTTCCCAATAGCCCTGGTGTGCCGTTCCTGGGTGGCCTGCACCCCCGATCCCTGGTCCCCAGATGGTGAAGGACCCCCTGCTACCATGTGGTGATGCATGGCATCCAGGGTCTGGGATTGGTCACAGAGACATGTGGCCATGGCTGCGCAGTTGGCATTCACCTCCTGCAGGCAGTCTGAGATGGCCATGGTATGTGCAGCCTGTTGGGTAAGGCACTGCTGCATTGCAGGTGCGGTGTCCTGTACAGCCACTGTGCACTCAGCCTGGGTCTTTGCCGAGGACCCGACAAAGGAGGCCAGGCTGTCAGCCACTCAGTGCAGGTCAATGGCAATATCTGCCATGTGGCGTGTCTGGCGTGCCTGTTCCCTCTCCAGCCCTTCTTGGAGGGATCCGGCTACACCCCTGGTCTTGCACAGAGCCTTCCTGGGAGAAGTAGCCGGTTGTGTCCGTCTGGACGGGGTGGCCCTCGGGGGGGTTCCTCTGGCCGGGGGTAGCCCTTGAGGGGTTCCTCTGGCCGGGGTAGCCCTTGAGAGGGTTCCTCTGGCCGGGGTAGCGCTTGAGGGGGTTCCCCTGATGGACGTCGAGGTCGTCAGGGGGTCCACCGTCTCATAGGGACCGGCAAAGATGGTATCCTCTTCAAGGTAAAGGCATTCCTCCTGATGGATGTTCACCTGCTCCTCCTCAACGACCTCAATAGCAGATGTGTGGGCACTCCCCTCCACCAATGATTCTTGGCTTCCCAGGGGGTCAGGCTGAGGAAGATGTTCCTGGGAAGGCGTGGGTCATCCACAGGCAGAAGATGGCCCAGCTCCCCCAGCACATCTGTGAATGACACAAAGCATTCACATGTTGGTAGACCCACACACTTGTCACATGTTCCCTTGCACCCCCTCACATGCTCCACACCGGTTGGGAGATGAAACACACTTACCTCTCCTCAAGTCCTGTTCACTGGAGTCAAAACCCTCCAGGCCCTCCACCTGCTCATGCTCCAGGCAGCTGGCAATCACCTCCTCCTCAGCTGTCAGCTTGACAGTAGTAGCTGGTCCGCCTCCCGTGCCCCTGAGGTGCCTTCTCATCTTGGCCAGCTTCTCCCTGACCCACCGACACATGTCGTTGATCTTTTTTTGGACCTCCTTACAGGTCCTGGTTTCATGGCCAAGGGCGTTTAGCTCCAGGGTCACCTTCTGCAGGATATCCAACTTCCTGGCCTTGCTGGTCCTCCCGCTCTGTGCGCCATGGAGGTACGTGTCGTACCTGGCAATGGCCGAGGTCAGGATCGCCCTCTCAGCCACAGAGAAATTCTTCTTCCTCTTCTCTCTTTCAAACTCAGTATCTGACATGGCTCAGATCACAAAAGCACCTCTGCACCAGAGAACACAGGCTGGCGTACTTTTGCACTGGACATGCGTATGGCTGGGCGTACTTATGTTCTCAACGTACATGGTGGGCGGGCGTAAATCACTGTGCCATGCCGGCGTTCCTGTCCGGCGCTAGCCCCATCATTAGCATGGGGTCACACCCACTTCCATCTACGCGGGCCTGCGCCTTCGAAACCTAGGCCACACCGACGCAGCGTTGGTAACAATAGCTTGCTGAATGCAGTGCTTGCCTCTCCGCACTGCGTCGGCGTGGCGTACGGCGTTTGCGCTACGGCGGCGTAATGTGCGCCCACACTCTGTGAATCTGGGCCGATGGGTTTAATGTAGTACACCTCTGTATCGTTAAGTGAGGTTGTGTCAAGAGTATTGTCATACAGGAAAGGTGTCGTGCTGGCCTCAAATGTGATATCTTTTGTTGTAAAAGAAAAACAGATACATGAGGTACTTTGAGTGTCAGCGGGTGATATAGTACTATAGATGCTGAGACCTTAACTGCTTCGGCTGCAGATACCACTGCCTGTACACAGGGTGCAAGTGCTCTAGTTACACTGTCTAGTTTTGTAGAATAGTAAGCAATTGGCCTCTGGCACTCGCCATGTAACTGTGTAAGTACCGATGTCATGTGACCCTCCCTTGAGTCCACTGTTTGTTCGAAAGGTTTGTCATAGTTTGGTAAGGCTAGCACTGATTAACTAGAAAGGACTTGTTTTAGGTCAGTGAAAGCTGTCTCTGTTTCCTCACTCCATTTTATAACATCCTGGGGGGGGCCATAGGGCTCCCATGTATTGCCTGAACCAACGAGGCTGTTAGTATGGAATACCCGGGAATCCAGGCTCTACAAAAATTGGCCATACACAGGAAGGACATAATTTGTTTCTTTGTCTTTGGTTTTGGTACCTGGTAGACATGTGCAAAAGGAAAAAAAATTGTTTTGTTTCGTTTCGTTTTAATTCGGTATTTAACCACTTAAAGGGGTAGTTCCCCCAAAAACCTTTTTTTTAACATTTATTCAGGCTCGTTATGTCAAGGGGAATCAGGTTTTTTTTTTTTAGAAATGAAGCAGTACTTACCGTTTTAGAGATGCATCGTCTCCGACGCTTCCGGGTATGGGCTCCGACTATAGGCGTCCCTATTTGATTGACAGGCTTCCGAGGTCGCATACATCGCGTCACGATTTTCCGAAAGTAGCCGAACGACGGTGCGCAGGCGCAGTATAGAGCCGCACCGTCGCTCGGCTTCTTTCGGCTACTCGTGACGCGATGTATGCGACCGTCGGAAGCCTGTCAATCAAATAGGCACGCCCAGACCAGACGATCATACCCGGAAGCGACGGAGACGATGCATCTGTAAAACGGTAAGTATTGCTTCGTTTCTAATAAAAAAACACCCGATTCCCCTTGACATAACGAGCCTCAATCAATGGTAAAAAAAGGTTTTTGGGGGAATTACCCCTTTAAGACCCGGACCAATACGCTGGTAAATGACCCAAGGTGTTTTTGCGATTCGGCACTGCGTCGCTTTAACAGACAATTGCGCGGTCGTGCGACGTGGCTCCCAAACAAAATTTGCGTCCTTTTCTTCCCACAAATAGAGCTTTCTTTCGGTGGTATTTGATCGCCTCTGCGATTTTTATTTTTTGCGCTATAAACTAAAATAGAGCCACAATTTTGAAAAAAAACACAATTTTTTTAATTTTTGTTATAAAAAAAATCAAATAAACTAAATTTTAGTAAAACATTTAGGCCAAAATTAATTCAGCCACATGTCTTTAGTAAAAAAAAAATCGCAATAAAAAAAAATAGCTACCTAGCGATCAGAAAAATGATCGCTTAGTGACGCTGGCAATAGGGAGTGAAAGGGTTAACTAGGGCGGTGATCAGGGGGTTAAAACTTTATTAGGGGGGGGGGGGGGGCTATCCTGAACCTAACACTAACTGTTTTTTACACTGCCTGTCACACTGACACTAAATGCAGTGATTAGATCACTGCATTCAGTGACACTGTGACAGGGGGGTGGGGGGGGGCGATCACAAGGGGTTAATATGCCTATGTGAGTGTGTGTCAGTGTTGTGTTGGTGCACACTTACTTGTGATGTCTTCTCTCATCAGCAGCGCTGGGAAACAGCGCTGCGATGAGAGATTACATCATTTCCTCCTTCCTGTGTAAACACAGGAGGAGGAACTGACACGATGGGAGCGCGCTCCCATTGGCTGGGAGCGATCGCGGGGGGGGCGGAAATCACGGACATCCGCCCGCTCGTCGGCGATCGCTTCCAGAGGCAGGGGGACCCCCGCACGCCGCGGAGGGGGTCCCGATGGGACCCCCGAACCGCACAAAGGCGGGGACGTAAATTTACGCCCTTGTGCCTGTACGAGCCATTCTGTGGCCGTATATGTGCGTGCGGGGGTCCTTAAGTGGTTAATTAATTTTGTTAAGTTAGATTCGTTAAATTTGTTAAATTCGTTTTCGAAATTCGATAGTTTTCGACCAAATTCAAAAAAAAGCAGTCGAATTCGAAAACATTTCTACCGGATTCGATAAAATTTCTACCGGATTTGAATTCGATCATATTTTGATCGTATTCGAAAATATTTCAACAGAATTCAATAATATTTCATCCGCTATCGTTAATATTTCAACCAAATTCGATGATATTTCAACCGGATTGGAAATTATTTCAACCGGATTTGAAATTATTTTAACCGTTTTTTAAATTATTTCAACCGGATTGGAAATTATTTCAACCGAATTTGAAAATTATTTCCACCGGATTGGAAATTATTTCCACCGGATTGGAAATTACTTCAACCGAATTTGAAATTATTTCAACCGGATTGGAAATTATTTCAACCGATTTTGAAATTATTTCCACCGGATTGGAAATTATTTCAACCGAATTGGAAATTATTTCAACCAAATTGGAAATTATTTCAACCAAATTGGAAATTATTTTAACCGAATTTGAAATTATTTCAACCGATTTTGAAATTATTTCCACCGGATTGGAAATTATTTCAACCGAATTGGAAATTATTTCAACCGAATTGGAAATTATTTCAACCGAATTGGAAATTATTTCAACCGAATTTGAAATTATTTCCACCGGATTGGAAATTATTTCAACCGGATTTGAAATTATTTCCACTGGATTGGAAATTATTTCAACCGAATTTGAAATTATTTCAACCGGATTTGAAATTATTTCCACCGGATTGGAAATTATTTGAACCGAATTTGAAATTATTTCAACCGAATTTGAGTGTATGTATTTGTATTTGTATTATTGTATTTGATTACATTCTAATAAATTCTATTCTGTTCTTTACTATTCTTTGATTTTCTTTTGTTTACGAAAGCTTTATTGAAAGATTAAATCATAACAGAAGTGCATTACTTACAGAATATATTATGCAATATGGCATGGCAATGTACAGGAATTACAAACAGCAGATCATTTGATTGGTAATAAGTAATGTAAGGAGTACAGTAGCGTGAAGACTACAGATATGGAGATTAATAGGCATGGGGGGGGGTCTCTTAGTGGAGGTTATTCTAGTGGGAGAGACCAGTATACCCATTTTTTGTCAAAGGATTGCATAGTATCAGAAAGCGTATGATGAATCCTTTCAGTGAGTCTGATGGACTCCATTCTGGAAAGGACTTGGGACCACAGCAGGTTATGCGATCTCCAGTTCAAGGCTATTAATGAGTGAAGAAGTTTATTACAGGGCCGAGGGATATTTGGAGCGTCTGCAAATAAGATATATACTTGTGGTGAGAGGGCAATCTTGCATTTTGAAGAAGATTCAAGTCTATTTATAACAGCCTGCCATATAGGTTGCAGAAATGTACAGCTCCAAAATATGTGGAGGTAATTGCCTTCTTCGGGACATCCCCTAAAGCAGGAGGGAGAGACAAATGGATAGAATGTGTGGATTTTAGTGGGGGTCATATACCATCTAGTGAACAATTTCAGCGGGGATTCTCTAAAGGCAGTGGCTATGTTGTTTTTACGCAAGTTATCCAGCATCTTGTACCAAGATTCTATGGGAAAGATACAGTCTAAATCTTTTTCCCAGTGGAGCATGGGGGAAGTTTTCGGAGGTTGTTGGGAATTATTTAAAAATTTGTATAATTGAGAGATAAGTCCTCTATCTCTGGGAGAGGTGATGCAAATTTGTTCAAAAGGAGTGCTAGGAGTAGAGAGTTCAATAGAGTAGTGTGTAGTATAGAAGTCACGTATCAAGTTGTAATGAGAAATTTCAGAATCTGGCAGTTTAAATTTGGCTTGAATCATAGGAAAGGAGGGAAACTTGTGATTTATCATCAAGGATTTAAGAGTAATCAGTTTGTTTCTTATCCAGTAATGATAGAACGTCACATTGGTATCAAAATAAGGGAACCTGGGATCTCCTAAATATGAGGCCAGTGGGGGGGTTGCAGATGATATGATGTATGAATTATTCATTTTGTTCCATAATTGTAAGGTGTGGTTTATAATCATATTATTCTTGATAATATTTTGTTGGGGTTTCAGGCTGGACCAAAGAATGCATTTAGGAATTAATGGGGAGATCGAAGAGGATTCAAATTTAAGCCAGGGAATGTTGGTGTCTGTGGAGTGCCATTGCGCAATGTGGGTAAGTCTGGCCGCCAGAAAATAGGCCCAGAGATGGGGTAGTCCTAGGCCACCTTTATTTTGAGATTCATACATAAGGACATAACTGCATCTAGGTTTTTTGTTATTCCAGATACATTTATTTATTTCCCTTTGGAGGGCTTCAATGCGAGTCTTTGGAACATTAATAGGGAGTGCTCTAAAGTAGAAAAGGAGCTTAGGAAGGATAGTCATTTTGAAGGCACAGATCCTTCCCAGAAATGATATATGGTACGGAGACGAGGATTTGAGCAGCGATCTAATTTGCGTAAAGAGAGGTAGGTAATTAGCATTGTACAAAAGTTTGTGGGAGGGAGTGATATGAACGCCTAGGTATTTGAATGATGTAGTGGACCACTTGAAGCGAAAGTTATTTTGTAGAGAATATAGTAAGTTAGGTGGGATATTTATAGGTAAAGCAGAGCATTTATTGGTGTTAATGTATAGACCTGAGAGTTTGTGGAATGAGTTAAGTTCAGAGAGAAGAATGGGGAGTGAGAGTAAGGGGTCGGTTAGGAAAAGTAGGGCATCATCCGCATATAAGCTAATTTTGAATTGGTCTGGGCCTTTCTGGTATCCTTTAATATTGGTATTTTGTTTAATGGCTAAAGCCAGGGGTTCTATAGCTAGAGCAAATAATAGAGGTGAGAGGGGGCAACCCTGCCTGGTACCTCTGCTGAGGGAGAAAAATTCAGAGTTACTGCCCGGGATTTTAATTCTGGTTTGAGGGGAGTGATACAGTGCATTGAAGCCATGGATAAATCTGTTTGATATACCAAATTTGGGGAGAAGGTGATTAAGGTATGCCCAATTAACACTGTCGAATGCCTTGTGAATATCAAGGCCTAGGAGGCAGATAGGGCGGGAGTTAAGATTGGCATCCTGTATTATATTGGTGACCAGTCTGATATTGTCGGTCAGTTGTCTACCAGGGATAAATCCAGATTGATCAGTACTAACAAGTGAAGTAATCACTGAGGCCAGTCTGTTTGCCAAAAGTCTCCCAAACAATTTAATGTCATTGTTGAGGACAGAGATGGGGCGGAAGTTCTGGCAGGGAATGATCTTTGTGGGGTTTCGGAATCAGGGATAGATTCGCCAATAGCATCTCTTCCGGAAATTGGCCTCCCAATAAGACATAATTGAATAATTTGGTAAGACTAGGAACTAGTAGGGGGGCAAATTTTTTGTAATAGATTGAAGAGAAACCGTCAGGGCCTGGGGCTGTAGAGGTTTTAAGGTCTTTGATAATGTTCAAAATTTCTAATTCTGTGCATGGTTCATTTAGGGAAGATATTTGCTGTTCTGAAAGGGTGGGGAGGTTAAGGTTGTTAAGCCAAACTAAAGAAGAAGGGTGGGGGTGTGTTTGAGGACCCGATAAGAGATCCTCATAGAAGGAAGTAAAGATGTCCAGGACATCTTGGGGGTGGGATACTATATTGCCTTTATGGTTACGGAGTTTATAAATGTGAGGGGGTTTGGAGTCCGAGTTCAATTTCCTAGCAAACATTGTTGAGGCCGAGCTTCCGTGTAACAGAAACTTAGCTTTAGAGAACCTAATGCCGCGTACACACGGTCGTTTTTTGTGATGAAAAAAAACTAAGTTTTTTGTGAAGTAAAAAACAACGTTTTTGAAACGTCACTTTCAAAGACGATGTTGCATACACACCATCGTTTTATTCACAAAAAACGAGGTTACGTTCACCACACTTTTCCATTGAAGCTCGCTTCATAACTAGCTTCTGGGCATGCGCGGGTTGAAAAACGTCGTTTTAAACGACGTTTTTGCTACACACGGTGACTTTTTGTGAAACAAAAAACGACGTTTTGAAAAACGACACAAAAAATTCAAGCATGTTGGAATTTTTTTTTGGTCGTTTTTTTTAAGACAAAAAACGACGTTTTGCCCACACACGATCAATTTAAATGACGTTTTAAAAAACGACGTTTTTTTTCATCGCAAAAAACGACCGTGTGTACGCGGCATTAGAGTTTTCTCAGTATCTTCTGATAATAAAGTGTCGAGCTCTTGGCGTTTTGACCGAATACGAGCAGTTAATTCAGGGGAGAGTGAGTGGTTTAGGTTATTATACAGGTCGTGTAGTTCCTTCGTTAGACATTTGATGTCAGCTAATTTAGCTTTTTTTCTAGCTGCAGCGATATTGATGAAATGGCCTCTCAAAACTGCCTTATGGGCAGCCCATATCGAAGAGGGGGAAGAATCATTGGGCCTATTATCCGCAAAGTATTCTTCAAGATGTGAGTATATTTTTTGAAAGGTGGAGGGATCAGAGAGGAGAGAATCATTGAGTCTCCAACTGAATGTAGTTGGGGTTAGGCCTATTTGGGAAGTTTCAAAACACACCATGTCATGATCGGACCATGGACATGGGTGTATCGAGGCAGAGGAGGAGTTTGCCAGCAAAATAGGCGTGCAAAATACATAATCCAGTCTGGCATAACAGTCGTGGGGGTGGGAGTAGTGGGTGTATGCTTTTGTACCGACATTATGTGCTCTCCACGAGTCAATTAGCTGAAATTTACCTAGAGGGCGGTTAATTGATTTGGAAAATGCTTTGGAGGAGGGAACTATTCTGCTCCTGTCAAGTGCAGGATGGGCTGCTAGATTAAAGTCGCCTCCGATAATCATATGTGGAGAATTAAATTGGTCAAGTGTGTTAAAAAACTTGTTGAAAAAAGTGGAATGTGCGTTATTTGGGGGCATACACAGAGGCCAAGGTAAGGGAGCGTCTATTTATACAACCTTTCAGGATGATGAAGCGGCTGTCTACGTCTTTATAAATATCAGACAGCTCAAAAACAATCGAGTTACGGATGAATATGGCAACCCCTCTAGATTTGTTGGGAAAAGTTGTGTAGTGTACTTGACTAAAGGATTTATCAAAATATTTAGGGTGGTTCGTTGAAGAGAAGTGAGTCTCTTGTAGCAAAATGATGTCGGCACCTAATCTTTTATAGTGTTTAAAAGCTTTTTTACGCTTGTTGGGCGAGTTGAAACCCTGTACGTTGTGTGAGAATATCTTAAGACCCATTGTAAAATTTTGATGGTGAGCTAGGTGAGGAAGGTAGGAGGGGTGACGGTCTAACAGGAGCTATCAAGTAGCACATTAGGTGTATAAGCAATAGAGGATGATTACGTGGTCAGGCAAGAAGATAGAAAAGAATATGGATAATAACTATGTCATGCCTATGCTTGAGAGAGTTCAAAGTGTCAGGATAATCTGTCATTGCTTCTGTCATGAGTAAACATACCTCATGAAAGAAAGAAAATCTTTTGATAAACATGTCAATAGCCAACAGGGCTAAAATCTGCTTGAAAAAAATGGTAGAAAAAAGGGGGCTTAGGGACAGTAGGACCCATAGCCACAGAGTTACATACCGAGGACAATAAAGTCCTGAATCCATCACTGGAACGCGACCAGCCATCCAAACAGGGAAGGCGGTGGGTCACAGGGGTGGATTGGGGAACAAACTAGCGACGGCGGACACTTCAGGCATCTTGTAAGTTTCTATAGGTGCACTGCAAAATATAACTTAGTATATGGTTAACATTTTCAAAACAACCAGGTAGAACAAAAGTGTTATAGGTATATAAACGGGCACACTCAAATAATAAACAGTTCGTGAGAGATATCAGAACAAAATGAAGTAAACAATCCCATGAGTGGGGGCCAAAAAAAAAAAAAAGGGAAAAACAAAACCAGCACAGATGAGTTTGGTGAAGGATGGCATCCAGGCAGTCACAGTTGTGGGAATCAGCACCCTCAAAAATAAGCTTCACTGGATGTGGGAGGGAAGATAAAAAAAAAAAAAAAGAAGGTTGAATAGAGCTCCCTCTCCCCTCTTTCCTGGTTGTCTATTTTCCCCAGTAGCTAACTGGAATCAGACAAACAAGCCGTTGAAGAAATTTTGGATCAAGAGGTTTGGGGAAAGAAAAAAAAAAAGAAAAAAGTCAAAGCAGAATTCTGTAGGAGCCCCTACTGAAGATTTAGGAGAATCAGGGAGCCAGGTGATTATGGAACGGATGCATCACTCTCAAAGGTTCACGTTGAGGACGTCTGGATGAAGGGGTGGACCAAATAGGTGACGATCTAGGGGTAGAAGGGAGATGACGAGGTGTGGGTTGTTCAAGTAGACCTAATTTAACGAGAGGATCTTTGCCTTCTATGATGTTGTACACCGTATAGGTAGAACCGTTGTGAATGATGGAAAGCTTGAAAGGGAAGCCCCAGCGGTATTTAATTCTAGCTGCTTGGAGGTTATTGGTGACCTCTTTCATTCTACGTCTCCGATCCAGAGTGGCAGGGGAGATATCTGGGTAAATTTGCAGCTTGGTGCCATCAAGCTCTATAGTTGGCGTGTTTCTGGAGGCTCTCATTATATCTTCTTTGGTGATGAAATCTTTCATACACATTATAATGTCTCTTGGTGGTTTATCTGGTGTAGGTTTGGGTCGTAGAGCTCTATGAATCCTGTCGCAGGCAAAGGCAGATATGGGCTTATCAGGAACAAGGTTATGGAACAACTTGGTGATAGCTTGATTTAGATCGGTGACAGATTCAGGGACACCACGTACCCTAATGTTGTTTCTCCAGGTTCTGTTGTCTAATGCCGCGTACACACGGTCGTTTTTTGCGATGAAAAAAAACGACGTTTTCTGTGAAGTAAAAAACAACGTTTTTGAAACGTCACTTTTCAAAGACAATTTTGCATACACACCATCGTTTTTTCACAAAAAGCAAGGTTACGTTCACCACTCTTTTCAATTTAAATGACGTTTTAAAAAACGACGTTTTTTTTCATCGCAAAAAACGACCGTGTGTACGCGGCATTAGTCCTCTATGTGGGCTTGCATAAAGGAGAAACTGTCAGCCAAAGTCTCGTAATCTTTGCGGAGGTCATTATGGGCTAAAGATAGTTTGTCGTGCTTGGTCTCGAGAATGTCTGTACGGCCTCCTATGCTGGTGATCTCCTGGGATAAGGCGTTGGTGGTTTTGTGCAATTCTGTTTCAAGCTTGCCAACCAGTTTTTCATAAATTGCTGTCAGACTGTCATCCAAATCAGCTTTAGTAAGGGGGAGAGCTTGATTATTATTTCTTGATGAAGTGGCATGAGCCTGTGTGGAACCTTTGGAGGCTGTATGTGGAGTTGCTCCGTTGTGGGACATCTTTGTAGTATTAGTGGAGCGCTCTAGATTCAAGAGATAGTTAGTAAGAGAGTGTGGAGAGCGGGTGTTACACCCGTCTGTCTTTTTCTTTCCTGGCATGCACCGAGATGTTAGTCAGGGGTATTGAAGTATTTTGTGCAAGGATTGGAGTAGAGTTAACCCCTGAGTTCTGGCCTGGAAAGTCTGGTCAAAAATGGATCATAGTATCAGACCAGACACCGCGTCGCACCGAGCATGCGTCCCAGATTAAAGCTACTGATTAGATCATTTGATTAAACCGTTATCCAGGAAAGGTTGGTGAAAGTCATGGAGGGGGTGATTGTTGGAAGTGCGTCAAGGGGATAGGTATAGGGAGGTATTGAGGAGCTGGGATTAAAGCTGATAAGTGGGGAGACTGCTGATGCAAAATGAAGCTTCTCTGGAGAGCCCCTGGTATAGGGTCGTCATACACAGTCCCAGCGTTACCCCAAAACACCTCCTCAGTGAAGCAGGGTCAGACCAGAAGGGCTCCAGGCGATGGGGCTATACACCTACTGAGGCCTATACACAGCTAGCAGACCGGGCCAAATAATAACAACTGGGCCTCTGTTGTTGTGTAGATTTAAGGGGTAGGACGGCTGGCTCACAGTATGCACCAGGAGAGAGGAATCACCACAGAAGGATGTCTGGAGAGGGGTCCTTGTCCCTGTGCCAACAGCAGCCCCCGGGTTATATTGTGCTATCAGGCCCCAAGATGGAGGGGGGAGTGTGTGTGGGGGGGCCAGACCCACCTCTGGCTCAGGCGCAGAAATGTAGCAGGAGTGGGGAGAGGATATGGTCGAGGGCCTGAACCCTGAGGGTCTCTGGTGGGTGGAAGCACTCCCCGCTAAGGGATATCGTACCTGAGTCCAGGGCTGTAGTGTCACTCAAGGCCCAAGATGGTGGCGGGACCTCATCCACAGTGATCCGTCCCAGGTTCGGGTACGGGGGCCGCAGCAGGCTCCGGGAGACGGCGTGGGTCAGGGATCGCACCCAGAAGATCCCCGGATGGGGAGGTAGCCTTAGTTCTGTGACTACAGCACTCGGGGTCTGGGATGGTGCGGCACCTAGGCCCCAAGATGGCGGCGGGCCCTCCGTGAGAACAGCCTCCCACAGGCCGGAATCCAGGGATCGCTGGAGCGCGGGGACCCGGCCCTGGTGTTGTGGGTCTCCCGAGGGGACTCCGGTAAGGGGATGCAGCCCCAGCCAGAGGCGGTGGAACCCGAGGCCGAGGATGCGGCGCCTCGTAGGCCCCAAGATGGCGGCGGGATCTCCAGGAGATGAATCTGCTCCGGCTGGAGCACCAGTTCCAAGGACGATCCGAATCGAAATTCCAGGTAGGGAGTGACTGTAGGGCTGCCCCCAAGAGCTGGATAAGGATTGACGGGGTTGTAGGGCAAAATAGGCCGCGGATGGGTGAGGATTGCTCAGTGCCAGCAGAGCTCCATAGAAAAACGTCCGTCCTTGCTCGCGTCCGGCCACGCCCCCTCTTTGATTTTCATTCTATTGTTTTATTATTTTATATTCTATTTTATTGTATTCTTTTTTTAGAAATCGATTTATATTTTTTAGATATTGATTCAAATTTGCTTTCAATTTTCATTTGAATTTGTTTTCGATTCGAATTGTTTTCGAATTTGATTCGAATAGAATTTGTTTTCGAATTTGATTCAAATTTTTTCGAATTCGATTCTAATTCGTTTTGAATTTCGTTTGCGTATTTTCGAATTTGTCTAAATTTGTTAATTTTGTAATTCGGAAATTCGTATGCATCCGAATTGCCGAATAATGAAAAATTTCTTTTGACATATTATACCCCAAGTATTTGACCTGCTGTTGCCATAACTGGAGTTTTGTTTTATTTACCTTATGCCCTTGGTGATGGAGGAAATATAACAGAGCCATGGTGTCAGTCCTACAAACCTCCTCTGAGGGAGGCGCCACTAGGATGTCGTCTACATAGAGGACGAGTTGGCTTCCCCCTGGGTGTACAAATTGAGCCAAGTTTGAGGACATTGCCTGTGAAAAAATGGTAGGGGACTCACAATAGCCCTGGGGCAACCTGGTGAAGGTATACCTTTTCCCCCAGTAGATGGAGGCAAACCAAAATTGATGGTTGGGGTTAGGGATGAGCCGAACACCCCCGCATTTGGTTCGCACCAGAACCTTCGAACGGACCGAACGTTCACGCGAACATTTAGAACCCCATTGACATCAATGGGACTCGAACGTTTGAATTCAAAAGTGCTCATTTTAAAGCCCCATATGCAAGTTATTGTCGGAAAACGTCTTTGAGAACCTGGGCCTTGCCCCAGGGAACATGTGTCCATGGAAAAAAGTTTAAAAAATTGTCGTTTTTTCTGGAGCAGTGATTTTAATGATGCAGCATCATTAAAATCATTGCTCCAAAAAAAACGACCATTTAAAAAAAAAAAAATTCCATTGATACATGTTCCCTGGGGCAAGACCCGGGTTCTCACAGGCATACTATAGACACCCAGCAGGTAAAATATTTAAAGGAATTTTTTTTTTTTTTTAAGCATCATGATGCTTAACCACTTAAGGACCGGACCAATATGCTGCCAAATGACCCAAGGGGTTTTTACGATTCGGCACTGCGTCGCTTTAACAGAAAATTGCGCAGTCGTGCAAAGTGGCTCCCAAACAAAATTTGCGTCCTTTTCTTCCCGCAAATAGAGCTTTCTTTTGGTGGTATTTGATCGCCTCTGCGATTTTTATTTTTTGCGCTATATACAAAAATATAGCGACATTTTTGAAAAAAATCTATATTTTTTACTTTGTGTTATAAGAAAACTCAATAAACTAAATTTTAGTCAAACATTTAGGCCAAAATTTATTTAGCCACATGTCTTTAGTAAAAAAAAAAAAAATCGCAATAAAAAAAAAAATTAGCTACCTAGCGGGAACAGCGACACTAATACAGCGATCAGAAAAATGATCGCTTAGTGATGCTGGCAATAGAGAGTGAAAGGGTTAACTAGGATGGTGATCAAGGGGTTAAAAACTTTATTAGGGGGGGTACGGGGGCTACCCAGGACCTAACACTAATTGACTGTCACACTGCCTGTCACACTGACACTAAACACAGTAATCATACATGTATGATTACTGCATTCAGTGACACTGTCACAGGGGGGAGGGGGGGGGCGATCGGGGGGTTAAATGTGCCTATATGTAGTGTGTGTCAGTGTAGTGTTAGTGCAGACTTACTTGTGATGTGATCTCTCCTCAGCGGTGGTTGAAAAAACCGCCGAGGGAGAGACCACATCGCTTCCTCCTTCCTGTGTTTACACAGGAGGAGGAAGTGACAGGTCGGGGGGGGGGCGCGCACATTGGCTGAGAGCGATCCGGAGGGGGCGGACAAAAAGGAATAGCCACCCCCTCATCCCGGATCGCTCGTACAGCCGCGCGGACCGCCACATGTACCGGGGGGGTCCCGATCGGACCCCCGACCCACCTCAAGGCACCAACGTATATATACGTTGAAGTGCCTGTCAGTGCCATTGTGCCGACGTAAATGTTACAGCCTGGATGATAGTCTGAAGCCGGCATACAGCCATCTACGGCCGAGTAGAGAGGGGGGACAGAGATTGTCCCTGGCAACAAGACCACTGAGTGACTGATCTGGTTTCCTTGTTATGCTCTATAATAATAATAATAATAATAATGCAAGTCTTATATAGCGCTGTCTTACCCTAACTTGCCAGGCAAGCTATGAAGCCAGGCGAGCTTCTTGCCAGGCAAGATTCTGAAGCCACAGCCGAAGCTGTAGCTCATCGGGTCTCGAGGCGCTTATATAGTAACATAGTCACTATTACCCAAATCAATGGTACTCATTTTACCGACCTCGGAAGGATTGAAGGCTGAGTGGACCCCGCCGGGATCGAACCTGTGACCCTGAGGGCTCAGGTGATCACAGATTGCTGCAACAGAGCATTAGCCTGCTGAGCCATCTTACCAGCTTATGAGAGAGCCAATCTACATCAAAACCCTGAAGGTGATCGTGAGTAGTCCCCAGCTGGTTAGTGGAGATATCCATCCGCTCTGGCTAATTGTGATTGGAAGCAACTCCAGCCTATAGTCGTTTGGGTGACTATAAACAAACCCGTGTGCAGTCTGACCGCAGGTGTGGTCAGGTCGTCTGGTAAGGAGACTATATTTTCTGACACTCGGGTGTATCTTTGGTGGAAGGTGGTGCCAAGCTTTTGAACATCTCTTTGGAAGACTTCTTTTTATGTCAATAATTTTTATTGTTTTAGAAGACATAAACACATACAGAAAACATATTACAAACATTGGTCTGCTAGTACAATTGAGTATCCACAAGAGCAGCAAAGAGCACATTTTCATTTCACATTGACATATCGACTTGCAGCATGAAAACCATAAATTTACAATGCAGCACGCAAAGAACAGCATATCCCTTCCCTTCTATAGGTCACCCCAATGGGAACTCACTGTGACCCGTGTAGCCGAGCATACACTGCCCCAGATGCACCAGAACCAAAGATACACCAAAGGCTGTGCTAGTGTGCTCTATAAGGGAATGCGCATACCATGTTTGTAAGAAGGCTAAACTCCAAAGTCAAACTTCAAACATTATCAGCAAGATAAAAGAAATAGATAAACATAAGAGAATAAAAACTAAAATAATAAAGGAAAAGGAAGGAACCAGCACCTCGCCGTATATCAAAAAAGATAACTGAGATATTTCAATACAAGGTCTTGTTGTTATCATACCAGTCCACCCAGGCCTGCCAATGAGAAATAAAAGTGACGTGTCTACCTTCTGAGTAAGCTAGCATACGCTCATATGTGAAGTGTATCGAAAGAGTTCTGACTACATCTTCAGCTTTGGGGTCCACATCGGATCTCCACAGTCGAAGTATGACTAATTTGGCCGCCAAGAAAATATGTATGATGCATTTCCTGAAAGGGGAGGGAATTTCTTTTTTTTTTTCTTCAATATTTTTTATTGAATATTTTGGTTTACAAGTAGAACAAAATGAGAATAAAATGAGTACATTCCAGTTTTTCGTCAAGAATGGTTACACAGAGTCAGAAACAGCAAACAGCATATTGTCAAACATTACAATTTGGCAGCTTAAGCCAGACATAGCAACAGTATTAGGTTTCACAGAACATTTCTCAAACATACAAGGTGTAAGGAGGTATGTTGAAGCTAGAACCCTGGTCGTCCGGGCGGTCTAGACCGACCTCCGGAGTCACAGAAACAATGCTACGTTAGGCCAATGTGCCCATGCATGCCACTTCTTTTGAGCTTCCGCCAGACGTCCCTTGCTGGAGGCCAGCGTGAGCTCAAAATTGTGGTGGAGGTTCACTAGGTCAATAACATTTTCTATTTTCGGGGACTCGGTCGATTTCCAGAGTCTGGCAATACTCAGCCGAGCTGCCAGCAGGATGTTAGTGACTACTAGTTGTGTGTCCCTTGGTGTTTGGTCAATGTCTATGTTCAGAAGTGCCAGAGGTGCTGATGGGAGTATAGGGTGACTTGCTAGGTCCGAGAGTATTCGGAAGATGGTAGTCCAATACTTGGTAATGGACGGACAGGACCAGAATATGTGCATTAGATCACCCTTGGCATTTCCACATCTCCAGCAGGTGTCGGGGCTATTGTTGCTAAATTTAGCTAACCTAGCCGGGGTGAGGTACCAACGTAGCGACAATTTCGTAGTAAGTTCCCTTAGTGCCGCATTACATGTAGCTGTATAAATGGACCGAAGTGCAGACTGCCATTGGTCTGCAGACAGAGTTTGTCCCAAGTCTGCGTCCCATTGGAAGTGTGGTTTGGATTTCTCTAATACCGTTTTTTGGCGGAAAGAGTTGTAGAAGAGGGAAATTCCTTTTTTTTTGGATGGAGCAGAAGTCAGGAAAGACCACGTAGAAGGGGGGATAGGGTAGCACGGGTTGGGTATCCGAGATAGGCAGTGTCTGATTCTAAGGTAGGTAAAGACTTCCGAATGGGCCAGGTGGAATTTGGTTTGTATTTGGGGAAATGTGAGCAACGTTTCCTCATGTATAATGTCTTGAAGGAGAGATATACCGCTGGATGTCCAGCGCTTCAGATCTAGATCAATAGTACAGTGCCGGAGGCACTGCAGTGGTATGGGAGGATGGAACGGCAGAGGGTGGAGTTCACCTTGGTGAACTAAAAACTTCCAAGCTAAGGCTGATGCTCGCATTGTAGGAGGGAGTGAATTAGGCACCAGAGTTCCGTGAGGTATTCCCAGGATCCATTCACGGAGATTATTAGGGTTTATCAAGGTGGATTCCAGCTGTCCCCACAGTGTAAGAGGAGCCGGCTGGAACCAGTCTGAGAGTTGTGTAAGGATCGTAGCCCAGTAGTATTCCTTAAAGTCAATGGATCCTGCCCCCCCGGCATGTTTATGCCTGGAGAGCAGTTGTGCCGCACAGCGGGGCTTCTTGCCTTGCCATAGCAGTGTGTTCAGGGTGGTTTGTAGGGAGTGGAAGTAGGATCCTGGAATAGGAATGGGAATTGTCCGGAATAGGTAGAGGAGCTGCGGCAAGTGCATCATTTTAAATGCTGCGAGCCTCCCAGACCAGGAGAGCTCATGTTTGGCCAGGTCCTGAATGTCTTTCTGGAGTTTGTCAAGGAAGGGTATGAAGTTGTATTTAAATAGATGTTTGGTGGAGCGAGTCAGTCGGATTCCCAAGTAAGAGATCTCCCGATCTGCCCACGTATAGGGAAATTGTACTTGTAGCAGGTTTTTAGAAGTGGCGTCAAGGCCCAAGTCTAGTATGTAGGATTTGTTAGCGTTAACCTTATAGTATGACACTTCGCTGAACCAATGGAGGGTTTTATTGGCTTCGCCTAGGGACGTTGTCGGGTCGGTGAGCATGAGCACAACATCGTCTGCAAACAAACTGATCTTATGAGTAGTGGGGCCCAATTTAAATCCAGAGATCCGTGGATTTTGTCTAATGTGTTCCGCCAGTGGTTCTATGAGAAGATTGAAAATCAGTGGGGATAGCGGGCAGCCCTGTCTGGTGCCGTTGGATATGTTGAATGGTTGGGAGATCATGTCGGCTGAGAACACTCTTGCCGAAGGGGTTGTGTACAGAGCCAGTAGAGCTGTCAGTATATGACCCTGGAATCCAAATTTCTCAAGTACGCGTCGCAGGTACCCCCAGTGGATTCTGTCGAACGCCTTCTCTGCATCCAACGATAGGAGCAGAGAAGGCGTTCCGCTAGACTCCGCATGATGTAGAATGTCTATCACCCGTCTTGTAGCATCCGACGCTTGTCTACCTATCGTGAACCCGGACTGGTCCCTATGAACCAACGTGGGCATAATGTTGATAAGTCTCGTAGCAATCGTTTTAGCATAGATTTTTAGGTCTACGTTGAGGAGCGATATTGGGCGAAAATTTTGGGGGGAGGTCGGGTCTTTGCCCGGTTTGGGCAATGTAACCACTAGTGCTTGTAAAGATTCCGCAGGGAGTTTGGAAGAGGCGATCGCTGTATTAAAAAGTGCGGTTAAAGTAGGTGCCAGCTGTTGGGCAAATTGTTTGAAATATTCCCCTGAGAGACCATCCGGACCAGGGGATTTGCCCATTGGCAGGGATTTTATGGTTGCTAGGATTTCAGGAGCAGTGAAGGGCTCATTAAGTCGGGCCAATTGGTCCGTTGTGAGGGATGGCAGACTAACGTGGTTAAGGAAATTGTCTATTTCAGTCAAGGAAGGTTGGTGAGTGTCACGGTCGTTGCGAAGGTTGTATAGGTCCCCATAGTATGCGCTGAACGCGTCGGCTATTTCTTGAGGGTTTGTGAGTTTTGCATTCGTGTGGGGGTGGTAAAGATAATCGATTTTGCTTTTAGCTTGGCGCCTCTTAATGCGTTGTGCTAGAGCTTTGCCCGCTTTGTTGGACGTGGAGTAGGTATTGGCTTTCCACTTCCTTTGATAATGTTCAAAGGAGTGGAGGAGAAGGAGTCTCAGCTCCTGGCGTAGGGAGAGGATAAGGGCTGTCCTAGTTGGGTCTGGATTGGCTTTGTTTAGTTGTTCGCAGGAGTCTATCTGGGAGACCAGAGTGTCCAATTTTGCAGCTCTGCGTCTCTTGTGTGATGCACTGAGTTTAATTAAGATCCCTCTTACAAACGCTTTGTGCGCGTTCCACACCACGCCTGGATCGGACACGGTTCCCGTATTCAGGTCAAAATATTCTGACAGGTGGTCAGAGATAGTTGGGGAGTAGGAAGGGTGTTGTAAAATATAGTTGTTGGCCCGCCACACATACGTGGGCCTTGTGCTAGGAGAGTCCGAAATGGTGATGGTGATAGGGGCATGGTCCGACCAGGTCGCAGTGTGGATCACAGATGCGCTGATAGATTGCAACAGCCATTTGTCAACAAGAAACATGTCAATACGTGAGTACGTTTTGTGGAGGGGGGAGAGGAAAGTGTAATCACGTTCTGATCCGTGATGACACCTCCAAACGTCAAACAGGTCGATTGATTTTATGAATTGCTTTAGAGGGGATTCTCTACGTTTCGAGGTGGAGGTAGAGTCCATAGTTATATCGGGTATTAAATTAAAATCTCCACATATAATCAGGTGGCCCCTTTTAATGGGGTGAATAATTTTCTTTAGTTTTCGAAGGAAGCCGATCTGTTTGACGTTGGGAGCGTAAATGTTAACCAATGTATAATCTGTACCATTGACATTACATAAAAGAATGACATAACGCCCATCCGGGTCGGTTACCACAGAGTGCAGGAGGAATTTGACCGTATCTCTGATTGCGATGATCACTCCCCTCTTTTTGGAAGTGAAAGGGGCTGCAAAAACATGGGGAAAGCGTCTGTTGGAGCACAGAGGTGTCCCATTGGACAGAAGGTGGGTCTCTTGGATACACAGTATATCGCAGTTTAGGTCCAGCGCAGTTTTCCATAAGGAGTGCCTTTTAGCAGGGTGGTTTAACCCATTTACATTAAGGGACAGGATCTTAGTCGCCATTGGGGAAAAACGGCCGGGGAACATGTAGGATAACCAAGGTCACTTACAGTTTGGAGAGCAGGGTGAGCTTATCTGAGTGTAGAACGCAGTACCGTCTGGCAGGAAGTCGTTGGTCAAGGGTCTGTCCCGTGCTAGTCTCTGTGGAGGTAGAGGAGGTGCTGCAACTGAGAATCAAAAGTTAAATAACTGAACAGACAAGAAACAACTGGTGGTATGGCTGAGTGCGGTTTGGAGTGGCTGAGCCACCAATACAGTTAGGAAGCGGAGTGTAGGGACCAAATGGTCAACTAAACCGCCGGATTGGGGGGTAAAAGTCCCAAGGCTGAAACAAGTGAAACAAACGAAAAAAAAAAGAGAAAACAGGATACGGCTGGATGCCAGGGAGAGCATCTGTTAAGTAGATATGGAAAAGCTAGCTCGGAATAATCAGTTCATCTGTTCTGTATCTTCCTCTTGGGTCACAGGGGCACGACGTGCAGGTCTGGGTCCTCTTTGAGCTTTCAAAGCAGACGGATCTTGCGGTGGTTCAGGGAGGATACCCCATGAGTGTAGCATCTGTAGACCTTTCTGCAGGTCTTGGATCACATGTGTGGAGCCATTTTTCGTTACAAGCAGGGTAGCCGGGTAGCGCCATTTGTACTGCACTTTGTTGTTGTGGAGACCCTTTGTGACTGGGTTGAGTTGGCGTCTGAGTTGTAGAGTATATTTTGATAGGTCTGGAAACAGTAGGACCCCTTCAAACGGGGCCTGCAGCGGTGGGCCCCCCCTGACGTTTGCTAGTAGCCGTTCCTTGACGTGAAAGAAATGAATTCTCATCAGGACGTCTCTCGGTACCTTGGCAGCTAGGTGCGAGGGCTTGGCTATGCGGTGGATCCTGTCAATTATAAGATCCCTGGGGGAGGCGTCAGGTAGTATGGCATGAAGGAGTTCCCTGGCATATTTGGGAAGGTCTGCTGGCATTATGGATTCAGGGA
Organism: Rana kukunoris; assembly: GCA_029574335.1. Classification (NCBI taxonomy): domain Eukaryota; kingdom Metazoa; phylum Chordata; class Amphibia; order Anura; family Ranidae; genus Rana; species Rana kukunoris. The sequence goes on along the minus strand of CM056051.1, from coordinate 333,907,093 downwards.
CCCCCCGCAGTTTCAAATTATTCCTCCTGGACCTGTCCTCTAAATCTGCTAGCTTGGCCCTCATCCAGTTCTGTTCATTTTGTATGTCATCATAGGAGTCTATGAGATTGTTCACTGTGGTTGTGCAGTCTCCCATACTGTTTTCTAGGTGTGAGACTCTGCTATCCAGCCCTTGCATTTCTGTAGTGAGTTTTGAGAAAACTGAGGAGAGGTCTGTCATCAGGGAGGACTGGAGGGACAGTAACATGTCCTTCAGTGTGGTATCTACCACTGGTTGGCCTGTGGTGGGGAATTGTGCCATGGAGGAATGCAGTGCCTGATTCGCCTGTAGTAGGCCGCAAGCCGGGGCCTCGATTTGCGGATGTATCCGCGGCGGGCCGCGATCGGTGCGGAGCCGCGCTTTCGCCGGGCTTCCCGTTATGGGGTTGTCTCCCGTTTTAGACACAGGAGGTGAGGTAGGGCAAGGGGGGTCCTGTAGACCTTGTGTAGGGCTTGTTAAGTCGGATCTTGCCCCCATCGCCGCCACGCCGGCGGCGCCATCTTGGGCTTGACTGACCTGGCCCGTGTAGTGGAAGAAGGCTGTCAGCTTTTGCGGGTGCTGGTCCGTTTTCCGTTTCCCAGACATCTTCAGCAGGTGTCCAGAGGGTCTTAGGAGGATGACTGGTATAAAATCCGGTCGTAGAATGAGCTGCTAATGATCTGGTCCTCTCCCTGGCAGACGAGCTCATGAGCTAGGCATCCATCTCGCTTGCTGGCCGGCCACGCCCCCCCGGGAGGGAATTTCTTCTATACCCAGATGTAAAATAGCTAGAGAGGGTGAGGGATGTATGGAGATTCCCGTTATCTGACGCACTATTATGAAAATGCTGGACCAGAACTTAGCCAGCCTCCCGCATTCCCATAGGATGTGAAACAGTGTGCCTGCTTGTGAGCATTGTCTCCAACAGAGCGGAGATGCTCCATGTCCAAACTTAGCAAGTCTGGATGGCGTGAGGTACCACCTTTGAGTAACCTTATGGTAGAGTTCCCACAGATTGGCACTTTTTGTGGCCGTGTGGGTATATTGTAAAGCTTTAAGCCACTGTTCGTCCAAGTAATACCTATCAAGGTCCTTTTCCCTGGCCAATAAAGCATTATTTTTAGCGAAGATAGATTTATTGTTGAGTAGGTTGTAAATTAACGTTATACCTTTCCTCCTGCTTCTCTGCGAGGTAAAAAAATCTTTTACTTTCCAGAATATCTTATAGGGTGTATAGGGTTCCTTACTAAAAAATGATTGTATTCTAAGAAAATGGAATTGTTCTGAGTCTGGAAGACCAAATTCAGATTGTAATTGGTGAAAAGGTTTCAGGGACCCTCCCTTAAGTATATCCGAGATCCAATTCACCCCTCCCAGTAGCCATTTTTGTAAATTTAGAGCGGGGATTATCAGGGCTAAGGAGGAGATGGGTGAGTCTAAGCTAACAGTGGGAGTAGAGAGTAGCTCCGCTGAGGTGAAATTACTCCAGGCCTCCAGAGTTGCCAGTATTGTGGAGGCGCATATCAGTTGCGAGGTCTGGAGGAAGAGGCTTGCTAGCAAAAGCGCCCTCAGGTCTCTGCCAGGGACTTGGGATTGTTCTAGAGGACCCCAAATCGGGGTCGACTGATCAGGAAACCAGCCTTTAGCCTGCGTTAAAATAGCCGCTAGATGGTAATCAGCAAAGGAAGGCACTCCCATGCCACCAGCCATCCTAGTTTTGCAAAGTTTGTTGAAGGCACTACGCGCCCTCTTGCCTACCCAGAGATATCTCGAGAGTATACCCTGAAGCTCCCTAAAAAATTTCGGGGGTACAGGAATAGGGACCGTTCTAAACACATACAGTACTTGCGGTAACATTTGCATTTTGAATGCAGCCAGTCTACCTGACCACGATAGAATGTGTTTACTCAGTGCTTTTGTTCCTTCCTTAACCTTATCTATCAGTGGTAAATAATTGGCGTTGAACAGCTGCTCTGGATAGGGGGTAAGATGGATCCCCAAGTATGCAATTGCTTGATCATTCCATATATAAGGGTAAACCTGTTGGATATGTAGTTTATCATCTTGGTGTACACCCAGATCCAAGATGAAGGATTTGGTATCGTTCACCTTATAGTACGATATTTTACCATAATCTTGAAGCAAACAAGAGACCCTTTCCAAGGAAGTCACCAGATTCGTGAGCATTAATATAACGTCATCCGCGAATAAACTGATGACATGTTTTTTACCCCTTATTGTAAAACCGTGTATGTCGGGAGACTGTCTGACGGAGGCTGCAAGCGGCTCCATTAGCAGGTTAAAAATGAGGGGGGATAGCGGGCACCCCTGCCTTGTGCCATTCGTGATTTTAAAAGGTTTGGATAGCATTCCCGATGTATACACTTTAGCCGACGGGACCATATAATGCTAAAATCGCCGATAGTAAGTGTTTGTCAAATCCATATGCTTCCAGAGTGCACTTCAGGTACATCCAGTGCACCCTATCGAACGCCTTCTCTGCATCCAAAGCGAGGAGCAGAGAAGGCGCTCGGGTCGACCGTGCAATATGAATGATATTGAGCAAACGCCTCGTGGCGTCCGATGCCTGCCTGCCCTTCGTGAAACCGGATTGGTCTGGGTCAATCAAGGTGGGCAAAACATCCACTAGACGCAAGGCTATCATTTTGGCATAAATTTTGAGATCATTGTTTAGCAATGAAATAGGGCGAAAATTTTGAGGGGCATCGGGCGACTTCCCAGGTTTGGGCAGTGTTACTATCAAGGCCTCAAGCATTTCAGAGGGAAATGACTCGGAGGTAGCAGCTGACTCAAACACTCTCAATAAATAGGGGCCTAGAGTCATTTGAAAAGTCTTATAATATGAGTCCATCGGGGCCAGGGGATTTATTAGGAGGGAGGGTGTTAATAGCTTGCAGTAGTTCAGTCATTGTAAAGGGGGAATTCAAGTTATTTAATTGTTCTGAGGTTAGACTAGGTAGGTGGATCTTGGGTAGGAAATCTTTTATTTCAGCTACGGACAGTTGGTGGGCCGTGGGATCCCGCTCTAAATTGTACAGGGAGCTATAATAGTCGCTAAACGCATCAGCTATGTTTTGAGGATCATACACAATTTTTTTACTCAAAGGATGTATCAACCGGGAAATCTTAGTTTTGAAGCGCTGACCCCGTATGTAACGGGCCAGCACCCTACCAGCCTTGTTGTTCGTCGAATAGAAGGACATTCTCGCCCATCTATCTTTTTTCTCAAAGTTTTGGAGAAGTAAGAGTCTGAGGTCGTGCCTTAAAACCGAAAGCTTAGCACTAGTGGATGTGTTGGGGTTGGTTTTGTTCAAAGATTCCAGGGACTCTATGTCCCTGAGAAGAGCGGCAATAGCCAATTGCCTCTGCTTCTTGACCCTAGCACCCAACTGGATAAACACTCCTCTGATGTACGCCTTGTGGGCGTTTCAAAGTGTGAAAGGATTATCCGTGGAGGGGGAATTGGTCTGAAAATACTCTGTCAGTCGTTCTCCTATTGTGTCTTTAGTAGCTGAGTTTTGGATGAGAGAAGAACTGGCACGCCAAACAAATGCAACTGTGTCAGGGTATGTGTCGCTCAGGGTTAGGAGTACGGAGGCGTGGTCTGACCACGTGATTGTATTAATATTGGAGTGGGCCACCTTAGTGAGTAGCCATTTGTCCAATAGAAATAGATCTATCCTAGAATATGAACAGTGCCTGTGCGAAAAAAATGAATAATCTCTTTCACTAGCATGTGTACAGCGCCAGGCATCATATAAATCATTGGACCTAAGAAAAGTAGCCAGGGCAGGGACCCTGCCAGAGTGACTCGTGGTAGAATCCAATAGAGGATCAGGCACTACATTGAAATCTCCACACACAATAAGTGAGCCCTGCAGGATCTTTTTGATTTTGCGCATAAGGCCGTTCAGAAAGTGGATCTATCTTTTGTTCGGGACGTATACATTAACCAAGGTATATCTAACACCATTGATATCGCACACCAAGACTATATAGCGTCCCAAGGGGTCAGCATGTTCCTCTATCAAAGAGAAGGAGACTGTGTCCCTCACAGCGATCATTACACCCCTCTTTTTAGCTTCCATGTTGGAAAAAAAATAGTGCTGGAATGATCTATGAGAGCATTTGGGTGGGGCACCACTATGAAAGTGGGTCTCCTGGACACAGAGAATATCACATTGCAGGGAATCAGCTTCCCCCCAGAGCAATGCCCTCTTCGCAGGGTGATATAGGCCATTTGCATTGATTGACAAGATATTAACCGGCATTACAGTCTAGGTGACAAAGTGCTATCAACATGGGCCTCATGTACTCACGGCCCGACCTTTGCAAAGATACATCAAGAACACGAAATGTCCATCGAGAGTTAATGATCCAGACTCCAAGGGTGCCGCCTGACTTCTTGACAGGTATGTGATTCAAGGAGATACAGTTCCTAGATTTGGAGAGATACGGTTCCTGTAAACAAAACTGGTTAAGAGAGGAAAACAAACATAAAATAAACCAAAAAAATAACAGTCAAACTGTAAAAGGAGGGTCGGGATGACCCAAGTGCAGAAAATACTGCTCAAATGCAGGGGAGCTAGGATGTGGGAAAGCTCCGATGGCGGGGCCCAGATTAGGGCCGCAGGGCAAATACACAGGGCAGCGAAAAAGGCCATAAAGTTCAGTCAGATCAGTGAGCCTTAGAGACTTGCTTCCAAGTGGGGGACACCCGGCCAGGTGTCTCAAAGCTGGCGGAGGGAGACTCGTCTCCAGGTAGAATCTTCCATTTCTGGAGCAGCTTGAAGCCCTTGGATGGAGAGGTGATCACATGCGTGGTTCCATCTCTGGTCACCATGAGTTTTGTTGGGAACCCCCATTTGTAGGTGATGCCATGGTTCCTCAAGGCTTTGGTGATAGTGTTCAGATTTTTTCGGAGCTGTAGGGTGAACTGCGACAGATCGGCGTAGAATTGTAGAGACGCATAGTCGGTGCCACTATGTTCCCCTTTGCGAGTTATAGACATCAATCTTTCTTTAGTCTGGTAGAAGTGCATTCTGAAGAGGACATCCCTAGGAACATTCTCTGGGATGAAGGAGGGTTTGGGCAAGCGATGTATCCTATCGATCGATAGCTCGATGGCAGGGACATCAGGCATGAGAGCAGCAAGCATGGTCATAGCGTATGAGCGCAGATTAGAGGGGGCCACAGTTTCCGGGATACCCCTGACCTTCACGTTGTTCCTGCGTGACCTGTCCTCTAAATCTGCCAGTTTGGCTTTCACCCACATTTGCTCCTCTTCAACCGTATCATGAGCGTCTACTAGGTCATTGATGGTTGTAGCATACTCCCCCATTTTGTTCTCAATGTGGTTCACTCTGTCACCCACTTCTGACAATTCTGTACTAAACTTCCTCATGCAGGACATCATGTCACTGTGAATAGTGCTCCTCAATGAGATGAGCATATCCTTTAGAGTAGTGTCCAGGACTGGTTGGTGCTGTGTGGGGAATGAGACTATGGAGTCAGGGAGCTCCCTCGTGTCTTCCTGTGAGTCAGGGTTAGACCTTACCTCACACTGCAGGGTGTCCGTGTCATCTGCCCTGAAACGGGACTTAGCAGGGCTTCTGCTGAGCGGGGAAGGCGTCTGAGACGACCCCCCCGCAGCCCGGGATATTGGATGGTCTGGCAAAGCAATGGCCTGAAAGCGTCCGTGACAGGATCCAGATGCGGAGGAGGCGTCGGCGCCATCTTGCCCACGAGGCAGCGGCGATGAGGCGAAAAAGTCTGTGAGCTTTTTCGGCCGATGCTCGGCCTGCCGCTTCCTCGTCATGCTCCCTGTATGTCGAGCGAGTGTTCTGCCGCAATTAGGCTGCGATCGGGGCTGGAAATATTGCCTCTGTACGCCGTGAGCCGCTGTGATAGTCCGCCGTTAGCCGGAGCTCAGGATTTACACCGCCATCTCGGTGGAGTCCAAGCCACGCCCCCCTTTGAAAGACTTCTTATAGCTCACTTTTACACGGATACTTTTTTATGCATTTGGGAATACTTATGGACTTTTTATTGCTTTATATTTATTTATCTTGATGTGCATGTTATTATGTTTTTTATGTTTTTTTGGTTATAACTTTAGGTTTCATATACCATTGTTATACTTATTCAACCTATTCACGGTATATTATTTATTTATTTATTTATTTATTATACACCTGTAATTTTTGTCATATTTTACCACGTATGTTTACATAACCAATCGTGCCTTTTAGATTGGTCTATTATTGTTCAGTCATTTAATATATTTTTGATATCACCATCATTAACTTCACATATTTTTTGGTTTTGCGCTGTACCTCACTCCCTTTTTCCTAGTTCTTCCAATATATGTATCTATATTATTGGTACTAGCAGCACTTCCACCCCAATTGGTTTAGCGCAGTGTTTTTTCCATTTTTTTCTAGTAAATGTACATGCGGCGGTCCTTAAGTGGTTAAATAAAAAAATAAAAAAATCCTTTAACTACTTGACGACCGCCCGCCGTCATATTTCTGCGGGATGGTGGCACTGCTGGGCGAGAGCCCGTAGCTATACATCCACTCTAAAGCGGCCGCTAGGGGGCGCGTGCACGCCCCCGCTCGCTCCCGAGTCCCGCGGGTACGATCGCGCCGGGCACCCGCGATTGCTCGTTACAGAGCGGGGAACGGGAGCTTTGTGTGTAAACACATAGCTCCCGGTCCTGTCAGTGGGGGAAACGCTGATCTTCTGTTCATACAATGTATGAACAGAAGATCAGTGATTTCCCCTAGTGAGGCCACCCCCCCATACAGTTAGAACACACCCAGGAACACACTTAACCCCTTCCCTGCCCCCTAGTGTTAACCCCTTCACTGCCAATGGCATTTTTATAGTAATACAATGCATTTGTATAGCATTGATCGCTATAAAAATGCCAATGGCCCCAAAAATGTGTCAAAAGTGTCCGAAGTGCCCGCCATAATGTCGCAGTACTGAAAAAAATGCTGATCGCCGCCATTACTAGTAAAAAAAAAATATTAATAAAAATGCCATAAAACGACCCCCTATTTTGTAAACGCTATAACTTTTGCGCAAACCAATCAATAAACGCGTATTGCGATTTTTTTAATGAAAAATATGTAGAAGAATACGTATCGGCCTAAACTGAGGAAAAAATGTTTTTTTTTATATCTTTTTGGGGGATATTTATTATAGCAAAAAGTAAAAAATATTGAATTTTTTTCAAAATTGTCGCTCTATTTTTGTTTATAGCGCAAGAAATAAAAACCGCAGAGATGATCAAATACCACCAAAAGAAAGCTCTATTTATGGGAAAAAAAAGGACGGTATGGTCATTGGACAGCAAAATGTTCTGGGGCTAAAGTGGTTAAATATTGTACCTACTGGGTGTCTATAGTATGCCTGTGTAGCTTTATGGTGCACACAGGCAATACACCATGTGAGAATACTGCAGCTAGCACAATCAACTACCTGCCAGTAAATTAGGAAGAACTGATCTAGCTAAACTATACAGTGTATAAATATATATACAACACCTGGGATGCATACATATCCTCTGCACACTGTAAATTTAACTGACTAGCCTGCCTGCTATCTAGCTAGAAAAAAAAGACACTCTCTCTCTTTCTGTGACTGATATCTAACCAGCGCCGCAACACACTACATGAGGTCGCCCTGCAGGCGGCCTTTTATAGTGTGGGGCGTGTACTAAAGCCCTGAGCCATAATTGGCCAAAGCCACCCTGGCTTTGGCCAATTACGGCTCTCTGTACTGACGGCGCTGTGATTGGCCAAGCATGCGGGTCATAGTGCATGCTTGGCCAATCATCAACGCGCAAGGCCGTGGCGCGTCACTCGAATTTTGTTTGTATTTCGACGAACGATCGAACATACGATGTTCGAGTCGAACATACGTTCGACTCGAACACAAGGCTCATCCCTAGTCAGGGTGCACTGGAATGATAAAAAAAGCGTTACTGATATCAATCACAGAGAATAATTCATTCCCTGGATCCAAATCATTCAATAGTGTGTGTGGATCTGGTACCACAGGAGTTCTTGTTATAACTGCCAGGTTAACAGCTTGTAAATCCTGTACCATTCTCCAGCCTGTGGAAGGTGGAGCCTTCTTAACAGGGAAAAGAGGGGTGTTACAGGGGCTGCCAGGACACAGAATAACCCCTGTTTGTAAAAGTTTGACTATTACAGGGGCTATACCCTCCTGTGCTTCATTCTTAAGGGGGTGTTGTCTTTGATGGAGCCTGTGGTGTGATTTTGGAGTAATGGTTACTGGTTGGACTCCTTTCATGAGTCTTACATCCGCTGGGCCCCTAGACCATTTAACAGGTGACCCTCTTGTGTCAAGTATCATTCAGCTCCTGCAGCCCATATGTGTGCCCAGGGTGCTGAAATGATTTTGTGTCCTAAGTGTTTGTGACATAAATAGCCTGTTTTGTATAGATCAGGTAGGCCCACAGGAGCCCAATCTCTTAGGTCTTGGCATTTCTTCACAAACCCTCCCACATCCCTCCAATCTTTGTTTTTGGGTTTAGTCAAAGATATGTGTGGGGTAATTTCCCATAATAGAACTTGTTCCTCTGGGGATATACAAAATGCTGATGCACAAAATCCCTCAACACTCCGGTAAACATTAGTTAATTGCAGGGTAACTTCCTTCTTTGAGAAAAATCTGGAGGCATAATACCTATTCGGCCCTGGTGTTCTCCTAAAATACATTGTACAATGAGCCGTATTTGGTGCCTGTAGATCCACTGTCCTACCTTCCGTTGTGGTTGCAGCATAATTAATCATTTTATCAACATGTCGACTGTCTCGTTGTCTTTCATATACACATCTAAAGAATAATAATGTGTTTCTTCTATTGGACTGCAAACCCATTATTTTGTGCACTGACTGACATGCGCATGGCTGACATTAGGTCTCTTCCCAAGAGATTTACAGGGCAGACAGTAGACAAGATCACTCTGATTGTGGTCTTGACCCCTGTTTCTGGCTCCTCAATGGTGACATACTCAGACAATGATTCCCTCACCAATTTTCCACTTACACCTTGCACCAGGATAGATTTTGTAGATTGATCAACATGAGGCACATCTACAGGGTGGATTAGGGTTTGAGCTGCCCCAGAATCCACCAGGAAACATACACATTTTCTTTCTACCATTAACTCCACCTGTGTTAATTTTTTAACATACCCTATGTTTTCCAGGTGGCTCACACATACCGTTTCTAGTCAATCCGATTTGTGGGGGCCTGGCCCTTCAGGGCAGTCCCTGGCAAAATGCCCCTGTTCTCCACAAATCCAACATTGCCTTCTTTCTACCCATTATTTATTCTTCCATTGTCCTTCCTCCTCTACTCAACCTGTTCCTTCCTCTAAAACCACCTATGCCTCTACCTCTATTAGACTCCTCTGGTTCCACCTCAGCGGTGTACTCCTCAACCTCCTCATCTCCTTCAACACTTTGCACAAAAACCTTTACTTTGACATTCTTTTTTGCCATTGTTTTCAAATACTTCTTTGAATGTTTAGCATATTGTAAAACATCTAAAACTGATGCAGTTCGGTAAGTAACCATGTTTTTAACAAAGTAATCCTTATGATCCTGTTTTATTTTTTAGCTGTTGCTGATATGCACTATTCACATCCTCAGCTTCGGGGAGCCCGGAGAACACTTTAAAAACCTCTCGTAGTTTATTTAGGTAGTCACTGACACTCTCTTTGTCTTCTTGTACTGTCATATTTATTTTCTGCCAATCAGTCCATTGTAGCCATCTAAGCTGGCATCCATTCACTAATGCAGTCAACCTGTTTCTTAAGTCTGGGCTCTCTGGAGGTAATGGATCTCTTCGCCCCTGTCCGTCTGCTAGGCCACAAGGGTCCCAATCCCTCTTTACAGAAGCCCAATCTGATCCCAGTACTCTCCTCAGGGCTCTCTCTACTTCCACCACATTCAACTTATAACTGTTCTGTAATGTTTTCAATAAATTCCGCTGGACCTAATTTTGGATGTTTTATGTGTTCTGTAGCTTTTTGTATGTCCTTCTCAGTCCATGGCCTGAAAATAGTAATTGTCAGGGGATGCTGTCCTCCCAACCCATCCGCCTGTCCTCCCCTGGGGTTTGGGACATCTATCAAGGGGTATTCTTCACCATCATCTACACCATACCTAATAGGAGGTTTACTTGATCTCTTGGCTCCTGCTGGGGCACCTAGTGCATAGGTTATGGCATCAGTTAACGTTTCAAGGATGGATCTGTTTAGCTCCGAGATTTTGCTGCTATCTGGAAGGATTGGGGAAGTAGGGTTCGGGTCTTGTTCAGAGGCGGTTAATCTGACAGGGGTAGATGTCACAGGGAGGGTGGTACTCTGGGCAGTGGCTTGCACCTGAGGGGGAGGACAATTATAAGGAGGTGGTCTCTGGGTGTTAGAAATTAAATCATCCTCTCTGTCCACTAGGGGAAGTTGGGCTTGGCATTTTTTTTTTGTTCTTCTTTAAGCATGCTCAAGCCAACACTCCAGCATTTCTAACCCACACCTTCTCTGATCTTTGAGTCCTAACAATTTAAGCTTATCCACCAAATTCTGGCAACCTTTTACAGTTAATTTATTCTTAAAAACAAATTTTCTTTCCCATTTAGCACAGTATTTCACAAATATAGGGTTTTTGCTATGCATAAATGTCTTATCCTAAAAAATGTGTGTGTATAAATATTGCGCAAAGCCCTGTTTTAAAGAGTAGGCAGCCAACACAACAAAGAAAGTTGTAAATAGCGTAAAAAAGCAAGTGTAGCGCCAGAAGTGAAATCACTCCACATGTAAGGTGAGTGTTGGGGGCAGGGACAAAAATGTCCAACTTTCCACTGAAAGTGTCCCTTATTCAAAAAGGAAAAAATAAAACAAAAAATGTGTATATATATGTATCACTACGGGTGATGATCAACCTAACCACACAAAAATGTGAACATATACGTGATCATAGATATGCATAAAGTGTGAACCAGGGCCACAAGTTTGTTCAAACTTGGGCCAGAAAAAAGTGTTACTCTGTAATCACAATAATACCATTCCAAATAAATGAAATATATGAAACAAATATAAAAAAAAATAACCCAATGTGCAGGGTTGCGAGCAAAGATAAGTCCTCTGAACATACAGCACTTGTAATAGCCCTAAAGGCCATAGAGATTAAATATGGGTCAAAGAGATGGCAATCATAGGAAGGAGAAGATGTAAGTCCTCACAATCTGTGGATCGTGTTGATGTCAGTTTCTCTCTCAGTGAACACAGTTGAATTTATATACTTCAGAGAATAAAAACCAAAATCTCGGTAGTAGGAAAATGATAAAATACCCTTACCAGATTCTGTGGACCCGTGACTCACCGTACAGTGGAGGGTCTCAAAGGCATGGACAGATTGAAGGCTGTCTTCCCTTTATCCTCTGTGTGGTGTCATCAGCGGACTTTCCAGATCTGAGAGGCTTCCAAAGGTTCCAAGTAGTGCTCGCAATCCAAGGTGTAAAATAATAACTCTGTGGACCCAAAGAGTGATGTGAACAATCAATGGGTTAACATGCCCAAAAAAGGAGAGAAAAATCTCTCATAGTGTAAAAAAGTAACAAACTTTAATTAAAAAATATATTAAATAGGCATTCCCACTGCAATATATCTCACTCCAATCCAAAAATTAAAAAGAACAGGTCACAATAAAAGTTCTACGAGAACAAAAAGTGAAGAAACAGAAAAAATAGAGTAGAGACACTGCAGATTATAAAGCAGGGTTAGTTTTTAGCTGGCAGAACAACGACAGTCTAAAAACACATATAGCCCAACAAAACAATGACATGGAAATTTCCCAACCCTCAACTAGTGATGCGAAAACTCTTTCATTTTCCCAAACCATACCTCCGGTACCACCCCCTGGAAGACAACAAGAGCCTAATTATAGAATGGTGGCACCCCGGACTCCAAATGCTCCACATGGGAGCCACCCACCCAATAATAGAGGCAAAGGGAGAGGTTTCCGTGGTAAACCAAATAATCATAGGGACCGTTCATATGATGGAAGGCCCTATGATCATTCTCCTTATAACAATGGGAATCATAATCATCGCCCAAGAAATCCCCATACCACTCCTAAACGTGGAGGTGGTTGTCATCCCACTACCAGGGACCACCCACAGAGATCACAGGACCACCAATATGGATATATGGATAGGGAGGACGACTATTTTGATAGGTCCCCTTATTATTACAACCAAGATCAACCAAGGTCGAATTACACTGGGGATTTTCACAGGGACCAAAGCAACTACCCCAGGGGCGACGAACAAAACGTGGCACGAGAGGGGGGCGGCGCGCCCGGTCGAAAAAGACAAAGAGTGTAATAGGAGCTGGTATTTTCAATTTAAGCAGTTCTGCTCTTACAGTAGCAGAGAAGGTGGTTTTAGACAAAGGTCTAAAATTTGTTCCCCCCAAAACTTTAAATAAATTCAATACATTCATAGATGTTCAGAAATACATTCGCAAACTTAATATCCAAAGGTATTTTTTGAATCAACCGGGAAGGTCCAACCTCCCGGAAATTTAATCAGATGTTGTTCATACAGGATTATCCAATTCGTCTTTATTCAACCCTCCATGCCCTATGGCACCGAGTGTCAAAATATTTAAAGATCTAGTCCTGAAAGACTTGGAAGATCTTCCCATTAAAAAGACATATACTGACCCCAACATCAGAAAGGGCTTAAAAAGCCTGTGCGAACGAAAAGATCTCATTGTCCGCCCCGCGAATAAAGGGGGGGGGGGACTGTGATTCTCGATAAATCCTCTTATCACGATGAAATGTCCAGAATCCTTGGGGACACAGAGACATACACCAAATTACCATCAAATCCCACCCATGCCTTTAAAACCTCTTTAAATACACTTATTGAGGCTGGGGCGAAAAAAGGAATTTTGGATAAAAAGGAGAGGGCATATTTGGTCCCTAAGGTTCCACGTATCCTAGTAATGTATTTTCTACCAAAAATACATAAAGACAGTGTACATCCCCCAGGACGACCCATTATAAGTGGGATCAATTCGGTCACCGCCCGCCTGGGCAAATACATTGATTTCCATTTACAACCTGTAGTTAAAGATATTCCCTCTTATCTTAAAGACACTAGACATACCATTGAACGTCTCCAAGACATACCATACACAGACGACATCCTCTTAGTTACGGCGGATGTCGCCTCGTTGTATACGAGTATTGCCCATGATTTGGGTTACCAAGCAGTGGAACATTTTCTTGATAGGGCTGGCCATCTCCCTATAATGCAGAGAAGATTTATTTTAGACCTTTTGCGTTTTGCCACTGCTCACAATTATTTGTGGTACAATGGTGAGTTTTATATTCAACGTAAGGGAGTGGCGATGGGGGCCAAGTTTGCCCCAAGCCTGGCAAATATCTTTATGGCCCAGTGGGAGGAGGATGTCATCTATGCCTTTAATCGACCCGAGATAGCTCTCTGGGTTCGATACATAGACGACATCCTCCTCCTATGGAAGGGTGACCGTACATCTTTGGATGAATTCATGTCCACTCTAAATCAAAATGAGGTGGGCATCAGTCTGAGTTACGAAGCCAGTTTCTCCAGTATCCATTTTTTAGATTTGGAGATCTTCGTCCAGGATAACAAATTAGTCACTAAAACCTTCTTTAAGAGCACCGACCGGAATGGTTACATTCCGGTCGACAGTTGCCACCATCCCGCTTGGCTCTCATCGGTACCCAAAAGCCAACTTCTTCGGATCAGGCGCAACTGCTCAAACACTGAGGACTTCCAACTACAGGCACAAACTTTAAAACAAAGATTTCTCGATAAAGTCTATTCAAGTTGTGCGGTGGATAAAGAGATCATTAGAATCTCACAAATTGATCGAGCCACCCTGACTAGAGAGAAACCTAAGACCACACAGGATCCCAAATTCAAGAATTCCTTTTTCACCACCTTCTCTGCACAATATAAACAAATTAGGGCGATCATTGAAAGACACTGGAGGATATTGAAAGGAGATAATATTCTGGAACCCTCACTTCCAGATCGCGCCGGAATTACCTATAGAGGCGCTACCTCCCTTAAAAACCAAATTGCTCCTAACATCCCAGATCCCCCCATTAAGCCTTCTTTCTTTCCCCTCTCTAAAGGTTATCACCCTTGCAGAAAATGTTCTGTCTGCATTAACAACATATGTGGGAGAAAGAAGACTACTGTCATGATCCATGTCATGGCTTTGGTCACCTGCTGGTGGCACTGTTTCTCCCAGCAACAGGGGTGCAGTTCTGATGTCCACCAGCGGGTGTCTCCCATGGGATGAACTGCTACAGGTGTATATAAGCCCGCCCTGCACTACAATCCAGTGCTTCAGTATTTTCCTTGTCAGCCTGTTACCTGCCTGATTTGCTAGCTGGAGCCAACCTGTTCCTGATTTGATCTCTGCCCTGTGCTGGACTCTCCTGATTTGATCCCTGCCCTGTCCTGGACTCTGCTTCCCCTTGTTCCTCACATCCCTGCTTGACCTGGTATATATGCTCCCACCTTGTATATATTTGTTGATTATTGGTTTGGGGTTTTGCTGTGTTATGCTTGCTTGTCTTGGGGGTTTTACACGATTGTTTCACGTGTGCTTAACCTTTTATTAAACGTATATTTTGTCACTATCCTGGTGCCTATTGAATTTAGTGCAGCCCATTGACCTGTTGCCTAGTATTGGATGCCTGCGTAGGCATCCCCTGACAACTACTTGTTTCAGGTCCACGCAAACGGGTATTGAATACCCCATGAAACATTTTTTCACGTGTGCTACAACACATATCGTGTACTTGATCACCTGCCCTTGTGGGAAGCAGTATGTAGGGCGCACAATACGTAGTTTTTCCACAAGGGTAGGTGAACACGTGACCAAGATCACTAAGGGCCATGATAACCACACAGTCCCGAGGTACTTTTTAGAACGACACAATAAAAAGATAGAAGGCACCAGCTTTCAAATTATCGATAAGTTTGTGCCTCACTGGAGAGGTGACCCTAAACAAAGAGGAGTAGCCAAACTAGAAGTTTATTGGATTTATCAATTAAAAAGTAATTTTCCACATGGTTTAAATGTAGAATGGGATATTAATGCCTTCATTAATCAGGCATAGGCATCCCATCCTTTTGTCCCATGGAGTTTTTTTAGGGGGTCACACACTTTTGTTATATCGGTTGAATTTTGAGGTGTCCCACCAGGACCATATTATAGATATTGGGCCCCTTACCAAAGTTCCTCAGCCTTCTACATATGGAATTGTGGGGACCAATAATGTTTATTTTGCTTCATCTTACATGCCAGCCCGAGATGTTTCATTATGGCTATATTATATGTATATAATCATTCCACGGTTCAGACTATGTGTCATGGTCTTCCGTGGTTCTGATTACGATTTTCCATGTTTACTGCCGATTTTTTCTAATATTGCATTGTTTACATTATAAGATGGCTTGAGACATTTTATATGCCTACTGTGTATACATTTGACATCAATTGGTACTTCATACAATGATGCTTCACTATGGCTATACTGTATGTACTTATGTTCTCATACAATCATTCTATGGATCTGATTATGATTATATTTCATGGTCTTCCATAGTTTTGATTATGATTTTTCATGTTTACTGTTCATTCATCCTAATATTTTAATATTGTATTGTTTATATTATATGATGGCTTGAGTCATTTCACTATGCCTACTGTATATGCCTGCGTTCTACATTGGATTTCATTGATGAGGTAGACAGAGTCCACGTGATTAATGCTTTCATTGGCAGTCGGTTGGACTACTGTAATGCGTTATATATGGGGTGCTCAAAAGCCCTTCTGCATAAGCTTCAGTTGATCCAAAATGCGGCAGCTAGGTTAGCAACGGGAGTGGGCCGTCGGGACCATATCACACCATCTCTAAAAGCCTTGCATTGGTTACCTGTTGCTGAACGGGTCTCGTTCAAAGTGGGCTGTATGGTCCACAAAGCCATCCATAAGATAGGCCCAGGGTATCTGCAAAAGAAATTTACCTGTTACGTGCCCAGCAGATCGTTAAGATCTGCTGATCAGGGTAATTTGACGGTCCCTAAATTTAGGAAAACGAAATGTGGAGGGAGGACTCTGGATATACGAGGATCATTATTCTGGAACTCTCTACCTTTACATTTAAGACGGGAGAAGGATTTGTTAAAGTTCAGGAAGTTTTTAAAAACGTTTTTATTTTCTCAGGCGTATGGTCTTAATTAGGGTTAGATATTAGCAGTTTTATGAGTTTTAGCTGTTGATGTTATCATGTGATTTTTAAGTGATTATTATATTGTATGATGTGTTTGTACATGTATCTGTGGTTCTATGAGCGCATCGAGGCCTTCGGGTAATGACTCCCAAAAAGCATTTTTATAAATAAATAAATAAATAAATATACATTCGATATTAAGTTCCATTAATATATTTTTTAAATATAGGGTTTTTCACATTTGATACCCATTTGTTCAGATTAAAAGTGACATCTTTACTCCCCAATGATTTGGAGACTAATCTAAGGTGTTTTCACCTAAGACGTCCACAAGAGGGGGCACTTAGAATTTTCTTGACTTTTGTTTTGGTTGCGTGCCCCTTGTGGATGAAGGTGCCCTATGAATCCCGGTCAGCGCGTCCTGACCTTACTGAAGGGGGTGATGTCACGGGCTATCGACACTACCGTTTTGGTACACTATACCTGCGCCATCACGAGGCGTGGAACGCATCGTGAGGCGCACACGGTGCACAATGTGAACATTGCGCGCGTGCGTGTGACGTCATCACACCCAGAAGTTGCGACGGAACAGCGCTGGGTACTGTCCCCCTATTGGAGGGACAGTCGACCAACAGGAGGAGACTTTTCAACACAGGAACCGGGGACCTTACACCATACGAGTCCTATTATAGGCTGCTAACGCCTCGCCCCTCCTTTTGGGGCTATGGAGCGCATACTATGGCTAAATAGGTGTAATTGGAATGCACGCCGCCGCCTCTCAGAGGGGGGAGCGATTATTCTGAACAGGTGGGTTTCTTCTTATTTTTAGTATATATAGGTGCAAGAGTTAAGGTGGGCCAGGCTATCACCCCAGTAGAAGTCTAAAGGAGACGAAACCGGTCGGGTACGCTGGGTTCACCCCCAATTTCTTGCACACTTCTTGTTTATACTCTCCTACCTATTCCATTGCATTTACCTTTCTGTGCTGTAGAACTTTTATTGTGACCTGTTCTTTTTAATTTTTGGATTGGAGTGAGATATATTGCAGTGGGAATGCCTATTTAATATATTTTTTAATTAAAGTTTGTTACTTTTTTACACTATGAGAGTTTTTTCTCTCCTTTTTTGGGCATGTTAACCCATTGATTGGTCACATCACTCTTTGGGTCCACGGAGTTAATATTTTACACCTTGGATTGCGAGCACTACTTGGAACCTTTGGAAGCCTCTCAGATCTGGAAAGTCCGCTGATGACACCACACAGAGAATAAAGGGAAGACAGCCTTCAATCTCTCCATGCCTTTGAGACCCTCCACCGTACGGTGAGTCACGGGTCCACAGAATCTGGTAAGGGTATTTTATCATTTTCCTACTACCGAGATTTTGGTTTTTATTCTCTGAAGTATATGAATTCAACTGTGTTCACTGAGAGAGAAACTGACATCAACACGATCCACAGATTGTGAGGACTTACATCTTCTCCTTCCTATGATTGCCATCTCTTTGACCCATATTTAATCTCTGTGGCCTTTAGGGCTATTACAAGTGCTGTATGTTCAGAGGACTTATCTTTGCTCGCAACCCTGCACATTGGGTTATTTTTTTATATTTTTTTATATTTGTTTCATATATTTCATTTATTTGGAATGGTATTATTGTGATTAGAGTAACACTTTTTTCTGGCCCAAGTTTGAACAAACTTGTGGCCCTGGTTCACACTTTATGCATATCTATGATCACGTATATGTTCACATTTTTGTGTGGTTAGGTTGATCATCACCCGTAGTGATACATATATATACACATTTTTTGTTTTATTTTTTCCTTTTTGAATAAGGGACACTTTCAGTGGAAAGTTGGACATTTTTGTCCCTGCCCCCAACACTCGCCTTACATGTGGAGTGATTTCACTCCTGGCGCTACACTTGCTTTTTTACATAAATGTCTTATCTCCTTCTAATGGGGCATTAGGAACACAACAGTAGCACACACAATACATTCCTTTACAGAAATGATTCCCCATGGTGCTCTGTTCTTTTGCTTTAGTGTTGAGGTTAGAATACAAGACTGGCAATTATACTCTCAAACCCCACCAAAATCTATATAAAACAACTAAGTCTAAATTCCCCAAACAGGAAACCTATGCATATATATATATATATATATATATATATATATATATATATATATATATATATATATATTCTATACCTTTACCCCCCTCTTTTTTTTTTTAGAAGTACAGTTTGTTTAAAACAAACACAGACAAAAAAAAATAGAGTGACCTGGTCTGAATTCACGCGCGCACACACACACAAAAGAGGAATTGCACTTAGCTTAGATGGGCGGACAATTCCTTAAGAATATAAATGTCCGAAGAGGGGGTGGGGGTTGAGTCCAGTGTCTAACCACAAGATTCCAGACACGTAAAACATATAACTGCCTTAACAGACAAGTTACCTGTCGTTAGCATTATTTGGGCTTTCTAATAACTTGTAAAACACTGGGGTAGCAACCCTTGGGCCACGATAACAATAAGAATACAGGAAAATCAAAAATATCAAAACACCCCACACTATGGGGAAAATCAAAAAAATGTTAAAACCTGTGTGTGCAGTACTGTTGTTCAAAAAAATGGTAAAGTTAGCAGCAAGGTTAACTATTAGAAAGAGAGAGAAAGAGATGGTATTGCACCACCTATTATAGAAAAAAAATATCACCAAGAAGAAAGTAGGCTTCGCAATCTGTTTAGATCACTCAGCTACTTTTATTGTCGGGTCCTCAACCTCCGATAATCGGTATACCCTTCAAATCTTTTTTTATCTGTCCTGGACAACAGGTGTCATCTATTTTACCTCAGGCAATGCCCCAAATGCCTGTTAAGGACTATTAAAATCTTATACAATCAATCCCAATGTCTGTTATTTCAACTCATCTATAACACATAACCAGAATCAAGCAGAAAGAAAAAAGAGAAAAAAAATTAAAAGTAATTTAAAAGATCTTACCTCCCAAACACACTAGAAGGACTGGATCACGGCAGGTTCGGAACCAGATGGTTGGACCCGGGTCCCGGTAGCAATCGGCCCCTATTTAACCACTAATGTTAAGTGGGGGGACTTCTTTTCTCAGTGAGTTTTGAGATCCGATACTCACCGATTTCTGATCGATCAAAACCATTGGACACGGGCTTCACGCATTGGTTGGTCGCTTTGGGAAGGTCTGTGGCAGAGACTTTAACCTAATGTTCCGAGTGACACTCTGGCTGCTAGGCCGGTGAGAGAGGCCTATCCAGATGCACTGTACCCACTCTGGCTAGAGTGGTAAAGAGATTTACTATTCGGAGCAGGACTGTTTCCACGCCATTTAACCCTGAATCTGCCATTTCTCAATTCTTCTATCCCTTTACCTTTCTACTATTAACTGTTTTTACCCAGCTGAGTAATAAAAGCACAGTGGACATTGACTTTATTACAGCTCTTATCCATTACCCTAGACAGCGAGAAGACAAGAGGTAACATGCCACCCAAATCAAACCAGCAGCTCCTTCGGGGGTAGTGCTACACGTGGGGGCTCATCCGGAATTGGCTGTTATCTCTGGCAACTGAACTGAGTGATTTATTCCACCTTTGATAAGCTAAAAAAAAATGTTGTGGTTTTGGACTGTGCAAGGTGAAGAAGGGGTTAAAGGCTAATTGCTAAGAAAATTTTGGAGCGGAGTGATGTGTACTCAAAGTGGGAGGAGTTACCCACCCTTGCGTGAGACGTAGGTGAGTTTTGGCGCCAAGGGAGAGAGTGATTGCCCGCCCACGAGAGAGGATCATGCAAACATGTCTGCGTTCCCAATGCCATCCCAAAGGCTGAGGCCTCCCATGTCCTTCCCGGGAGTTAACCGATGCCTGTCCTTACTGGAGCTTCCTTAACAGACACCGGAATCTGTATGAGGTCCCGGGGAAGGTTCGTTCTTTATACGAGTGGCAACGTGGAGGCAACGTAGGTGAGTTTTGGCGCCAAGGGAGAGAGTGATTGCCCGCCCACGAGAGAGGATCATGCAACCATGTCTGCGTTCCCAACGCCATCCCAAAGGCTGAGGCCTCCCATGTCCTTCCCGGGAGTTAACCGATGCCTGTCCTTACTGGAGCTTCCTTAACAGACACCGGAATCCCGTATGAGGTCCCGGGGAAGGTTCGTTCTTTATACGAGTGGCAACGTGGAGGCACTCGACATGTCTTGCCCAAGATGTACCAAGCTGGTAATCAAAATTCAGCCCTTGATCCAATGCAGGAGATGTGGGGAATTTATTTTTGAAGTGGAGCAGCCTACAGAATCGCCCCGCGCATACAGGATTGACTGGATTGCAGGGACTGTTACTCAAAAGAAGGTCGCCCCCTGGCCTGCTCCTCCTCGGAGTTTCCGTATGTTCCCAGTGATCTCATGCAAAAGATTGAAAGGATGCATGAGGAATGGTGCAAAGATGCCATATGGGACTATTTGAATGTGCCGAAGCCCGCCCCTAATACTGAATATTCCTTTATTCGTGTTTACCTCCGGTTTGAGGGTTGTTTCGAGGAATGGAGCTATGGCCGGCACATATACCACGATCGGGTGGTTATCAAAAGCCCTGGCAAGATTCATTTGGTTTACTCAGTCACCACCTTAGATGAATCTGGGAATACCATTACTTTGCCTGATCCCAGATTTTACCTGTGAGCCCAGGACGTAAGGACTCACTCACAGTGTGTTTGCTGCTTAAAATAAATTCTCAACGGGAACTGTGTGTTTTTTTTCCACCCCAGCAATTGTGGTGATGTGTTTGACTTTGGGGGGGAAATTAAAATTTTTAGTCAGACAGACTAGGGTTCCTGAGGATTTTGCAGCTCAAACAGAAGAAGTGCAAAAGTGTTTTATGCTTATGTAGTGCCTGGTTACTTTTCAGAACCGGTGCTAGTGTAAATTTAGGGGGTCAGAGAGTTAAGTGACCAGGTTAATCTGTTTAAATTTGGAGCCTTTGTCTCAGCTTTGGCTGTGCTGTGGGTTCATTCTGTCGTTCTGGGGTGCGGGTCACACCCCAGACCAACAGGTGGCAGCAGTAGAGTCAAGGATTTGGATACTTTTCCCAGCAGTCTATCAGGAGGGGTTTTTATTGCTGTGCATGCTGGGGAGGGGTATTTATGAGGCAGACGCCATTTTTTTGGGGTGTTCTTCCCGTGTGGCGCCCACCTTCTGGGAAGCCATACCACGGCACCCAGACAAAATGGCCTTCCGGGCTGGGGTGTGCGTGCTATGCAGTGTTCCTGGTTCCAGGACCATGTTGGCCCGGAGAAATTGAGCTGTGGCTGGGGCCCAGTGATCGACTGGGTCCCCAATCTGATGAGGTCCTGAGCTGCCTGTGTGAGGAGGCTGTTTGGTGGAGAGTCTACCTGAGGAGTACCAAGAGAGGCTGGTGTTCCAAGAGGGCCCTGACTATCCACCGAGGACCAAGGTAACTGGGTGCTGAGAGGCTGGACATCTTCACCTAAACTAAAACTACCTGAAGGAGATCCGGGTGTCAAATATGTCAAGGAGGATTCGGGACCACTCTTGTCTCCATTTTGTTCAACTATTGGGAGGGTCTGCGGCAGAGACTTAACCCCATGTTCGGGTGACATTCTGGTTGCCAGGCTTGTGAGCGAGGACTGTCCAGGTGCGCTACATCCACTCCGGCTAGAGTGGTGAGACAGAAGTTTGTCAGGACTGTTTCCCATTTACATACACCTGGATCTGCTATTCTACATTTCTCCTATCTCTTTACTCTTCACCAAGTTATGTTGTTTTTAACTGGCTGGGTAATAAAAGCACAGAAAAGACACCTGTTGTGTGGACATTCCATTGAATAAACTCTCATCAAGGTCCCTAGACGGCCGAGAAACATGAGGTAACATGCCACCCAAAACAAACCAGCAGCTCCTTCAGGGGTAGTGCTACACTTATTTAGCAGGGGTGATGCATATATATTTCTCCTTCTGATCAGGGACATCGCCACTAGGCAGCAGTGTTCTGCAACTTTTTCCTTACTAAAAGAGACTGTTTTTTTTTGTCTCTGGGACTTCCATAACAATTTAGTACTTAGCTCTCTGAATGCTCCTAGGGGGAGGAAGGAGGTTTTGCCTTTGCCACAGGAAGGAGCAGCTTCATTCACCCCTAGGGAATGTGAATATGTTGATATTGCAAGTATGTTTTTTTTATTATTTCTGTTTTTCAGGTCCTGTTAGTCCTCTATCAAGACTGTCGGAGACTGGGGCAGACAAGATAGTGAGGGACATTATTGTAAATTGTACTGATATGTAACTTTAAACATTGTTATGTTCTTATTTTCCATCTTCCTCTTTCACTCTTTCTTTACTGTCAATGACAAAGTTTTCATCTGGGCTGTGAGTTTTTTGCAGGTACTGTAGCATGTAGCTGGAGGATCTGCTGCTCCCTACCCCCAGCTCTGCCCTCTGCACAAGCTATGTGCAGAATACCAACTGCTACTTTTAAGCACAATGTGGGATTAAGTGCCTGTTGAGGGATAAACAATTTCAGCTTTAAGTGTCAGTTAGGATATTTTAGGTTTTTGGCTTAAAAAAACTTAAAGGAGTTGTAAAGGACAAACATTTTTTCACCTTAATGCAATCTATGCATTAAGGTGAAAAAACATCTGATGCTGCCGCCCCCCCCCCCCCCCCCCGAGGCCCCCTTATACTTACCTGACCCCTCAAAAGTCCGGTGCGCAGTCCCGATATCCTCTTTGCCGCTCAGCCTGGCCGCTGATTGGCTAGAGCAGATGGATTGAAAGCAAAGCAGCCATTGGCTGGCGCTGCTGTCAATCACATCCACTGAAGCGGCGCGCTGAGGGGCTGGGCCGAGTGATACAGTGAGGGGCTATGGCCGCTTGCTGTATCACAGGACGCACCCGCAATTACAAGCTCTCTCGCATTACTGTGGTTAGTAATTGCGGGGAGGACCAGAGGCAGCCACAGAGGGACCCCAGAAGACGTGGATCCGGGCCACACTGTGCAAAACGAACTGCAGAGTGAAGGTAAGTATAACATGTTTGTTATTTTAAAGAAAAAAATATTCCTTTAGTAACCCTTTAAACATATCATCCTTCCTCTCATTATCTTCTTCCTTCACAATCAAAATGCCATCATCATTAGCTACCGCTAGTGTACAGTACTTTTGGTGGCAGAAATCCTAAAAGCTGCATGTGCATCTTTTTATATCACTTCCTAATCCACCATACAATCATTAATCATAAAATGTATGGATGGACAGTTCTTTAGCCAAGATCTTGGTAGTGTAGTCAATACTTGTTAATAAGTTATGGTGGAAGTGGAACATTTAATATTTTACAAGATATGTTGTTGCTAGTTTAATTTTTAACATAACATGAATGAGTTACTGCAAATTGGAGGACATAAACATATAAATTTACGAGAACATATTTAAAAATAATATATAACAATGTTATGTAATTTAGTGATATATCACATAATTCTAGCTATTTTTAACATAATATTTACCTTGTAAGGTCAAAAGCTTAGTTTTAATCTGCATTAATAATTATTTAATACATCGCAGCTTATTAATTATGTAATGAGTACCCCATTAAAGTAAGAGAGGATAACCATGTAAAAAAAAAAAAAAAATTCAAGGTAAAAATTACAAGGTATTGTAAATGGGACACAGAGAATGGCACATTTGCTGGAGGGGGGACATGTACCAATGCAAGAAAAAATTAAATAAAAATACTGTTAAACAGGGAGCAACTCTTTTAATAAGACCTAAAGTGATACATTAAAAACACAATTTTTTTGTAAAAACATGCTTGGGGTTACCATTAAATGAAATTGCCCTGCTTAACTTTTTGGCTTAAAAAAATTGCATGGGGACCTCATAATCAAACAAAAGACATGCCAATTTAAAGACTGCCAATTTAATTTTTTTTCCCACAAAACACCATACATCTAGGAGTACCTCTTTTAATGACAGTGCAGTACAGCTGGACAGTTCAGGGAGGGTGTCATATTATGTCCTCCCATGATCTCTCCCGTTGTGGCGCGTCAGTGTTGCCAACCCCCCCCAAAGTGAAATTTCCTGGCAGAACGCCAAAATTTACGAACACCAATTTTTTACTGGCAAAAAAACATGAAATTTACTGACAGATCCACATTCTTTACTGGCACTGCAAAAGAAGTACCTAATGTTCTTTTTTTTGTGCTATACGATGCAAATATCATTTTTTTAAACTATAAACACATTGCTAGTGCTAATAGCTATGTGTTTAAGTTAAACAAAAGTCAAAAAACATTTCTCTATTGACCTGAAGTCAGAATACTATTACCCACCCGACACAGAGTTCCCCTTTACATCAGAGTCTGCAGGATTCCCCCTTACAGTGAAAGGGAACTCTTATGTAAAGGGGAACGCTGCAGATCATGATGTAAGGGGGAACTCTGATGTGGGAGGAGGGGCTCTGGTGACCAGAGACTACCTTCCGCAGAGTGAATACACTAAGGTAAGGAGGGGTTACTTATATAGGGGGGAACCTTTATATCAGTGCCCCCTTACATTATTGTCTTCACTCCCCTCATTACATCAGTGACCCCCCCTCAGACTGGCCTGGCGGTGCTGTCACTGACCTCTGCTCAGGTGCACAGTGCATGGCTCAGTCAGACAGCTCCATCTTGGTGGCTCTGATCTCCTCTCCACAGTCCACATATGTCTGTTTCTTCCGGTAAACCCCCCATCCTGGGGACACTCCCACTTTTGACTCCATTCTAGGATCCCCTCAGAGACTGCAGACATGATCAAAAACAAGAGATGGTCAGAGGCTGCGGACATGATACAGGAGGTGGACAGAGACTGGTGACATACTAAAAGAGTTGGAGACAGGCTGCGGACATACTACAAGAGATGGAGACAGGCTGCGGACATACTGCATGAGGTGGACAGAGACTGTGAACATACTGAAGGAGGTGGACAGAGACTGCGGACATACTGCAGGAGGTGGACAGAGACTGCGGACATGTTGCCCTCCTTACCTCCTCACAGTAGCCTCTTCCTCTGTCCACCATCATATTACTTCTCAAAATCATCAGTGTGCTGTGTCTTCCTCCTGTGCCCCTTTCACCTCTCCACATGTCAGCAGGGCAGCACTGTGCTGCCCTGACCTGTGGAGAGGTGAAAGGGGCACAGGAGGAGGACACAGCACACTGATGATTTTGAGAAGTAATATGATGGTGGACAGAGCACATCAGTCTCTGTCCCCTGCATGGCATGGCTTCAGCCTATCGACTCCCAGTAATGTCCTCTAACTCTGTCGCTGTCCCCTTGTATCCCCCCAGTTTACTCGCCTCCTCTCCCTTGCCAGTACTCAGTGCTCGCCTCCACCACCTATGATGAGTGCATGCACTAACTGCAGGAGTCGCGCCAGCCGCTGTGGTCTCTATATGATAGTCTATTCAAAAATGTGCACCGCCCGGCCAAGCATGTACAAGTTTCCCTGAGCTCGGCTGGCTTTGTAACGGTGCATGCGCAGTTGTATGGCCGACTCACGGAGATCTTTTCTACGGGCGCCTGTAACGGACTTTAACGGGCACCCCGAAAAAAGGGGTTACATTTACAGGTGGTTGGCAACAGTGTGGCGCATGGGTAGCATGCTCTGTGATCGATTTGATCTCCCTTTGTGTGAAAGGGACATCTACACTGATAATCAGGGAACTGATTATCAGTGTCCTCTTTATCAGTGCAGTCCCAACAGTGCCCACAAAAGCTGCCCACCAGTGCTGCCAATCGTTGGCCATCAGTGCTGCAAATCAGTGCTCATTAGTTCTGCCAATCAATTCCTCCTCATCAGTCTCACCTATCAGCGCTGTCTATCAGTGTCCATCAGTGCCACCTATCAGTGCCCATCAGTGTTGCCTCATTAGTGCCCATCAGCACAGCCTCATCAGTGCACAACAGTAAAGGAGAAAAAATGACCTGTTTGCAAAACTTTATAACAAACTATGAAAAAAAAAATCTCAAAATGTTTGGTCTTTTAGCAAAAAAATAAAAAGCCCAGCGCTGATTAAATACCACATAAAAAAAGATTTATTTGTGTGAAAAAAACGGTAACAATTTCATATACCGTATTTATTGGGGTATAGCGCGCTCCCACGTATAGCGCGCACCCCTAAAGTGGCCCCCATTCCTGTGGAAAAAAAACATTTTCCTGACGCATTCATGGCAGCACACACTGGGTTGTGACTCCGCCCCCACAACCTGACAGGATTGGTTAGCTATAAATCTGAGTGGGAGACACCCGGCGTCATTCTCTTTTTTTAGCCTCACCTGAACAGGACTGGAACGGACGTACAGCTCGCCTCCTACCGCTATCGCCCCAGCAGGTTCAGCCTCTCCTGTTTGGAAGTCCCCCCTGTACAGTCTCTAATAGAGCTCTATGGGGGGAACCCCGCTCTGGTGGTCTCGGGGGTCAAAATCCCGGCGAATACCTGGCATCCTACAAGCTCTAAATGAGCTTAGATTTGGCAGTGGCTCCCCTTACCTTCTTTTGAAATCCTCTTGTCTATCCCGTCTGTTTCCCAAAGGGTGGTTAATCAATTGGCTTCTTTCTGGTATATTTAGGTTATTGGAGCCCGCAGACTGCTGGGCCTTGTGGTTCCTCGCTCCTGGCGTCCCTCTGGCCACTCTGTGCATGCGCGCAGCGGAGTGATGACGTCAGGGGCTTACTCGCCCTCATCCAAGATGGCGCGGGGTCGCGCGCGGCGCTACTGCGCATGCGCGATCGCATCATCAACGCCGCGACGGCGGCGCCAGCTTTAAATAGGAAACCTTTCCCTTTTTTCTCCGAGGTTGCTGCTTTGCTCCAACTTCTCTATATTACTTGCCCCAGGTAAGCCTTGTTCCTCTCCCATGAATGGCTGTGCCCTTCTCCCCTCCTAACTTTATTTCTCTTCCTCTTGTTTTCCTCCAGCTGCTACTTCTCTGCTTTATGGAGTCCACTGCCCTAGCAGACCACTGCCAACAAACAAGGTAGGTAGGCCATCAATAGAGGTAAGTAGGGAAGAGAAAAAAAGAGAGCCGGCCACTAAACACTGCCTTCTTTCGCAGTCCCACCAGGCCCAGCGATGCAAGCCCATGGCGCAGGGAGAGATCCAGACATTCATCTAGGAGATCCCACAGAAGTCGGTCAAGAACCTCCTCCCGCTACCGCCGATCTAGGCGCAGCCGATCACGCCATAGTCGATCTCGCCACAGCAGGTCTCATCGGAGACGGTCTCCCTCAGTGCACCGCGAACGTTACCATACCCGTCCTGCGGCTAATGCCTGCTGGGTGTGTGGTGCCATTGCAATGCCAGGAAAATTAGCATGTCGCACCTGCTTCAATGAAGCGGTTGGAGAAAGGGAGGTGGACGCCAGGACAGCGACAAGTCTTGCCAGAGATCCGGTGCAGGATTCAAACTGGACCCCTCTAACCGGCGGTGACCCCACCCCAGGCACCTCATCGGCTCTTGACCCCTATGCCCAACTAGCGGGGACCCTGTCCGACCAGGAAGAGCATGAGATGACATCAGGATTTGACTTCAGCCTAGTTGAGCCCTTTGCACGCTCCATTAAGGAGGCTATAGGCTGGGAGGATCCCGTGGCAGAACCGAAGTTGGGAAGTATTTTCCCGAATTAAGAAGGGATCCGGAACTATTTCCTTTCATAGATGAGTTAGAAGATCTCATTAAGGATGAGTGGGAAAAACCTGATAGGCGGCCCAGCCTCTCTAATAAGCTTGCTAAGCTGTACCCGCTAATGGAGTCCAGGGTGTCTTCCCTCATCAACGCTCCCGTTGTCGATTCATCCCTGATGCGACTCGCCCGCCATGTCACCTTACCGATAGAGGACGCGGTCTCGTTCCGAGATGTGCTTGACCGCAAGATGGATCTGGAATTGAAGAAATCGTACTCTTCAGCAGGGGGAGCCTGTAGACCAGCGATTGCCACGGCTGCAGTTGCCAAAGCCATGTCCACATGGGCAGCCAATGCGGAGAAGGCCCTCTTAGAAGGGACTGACCAGAGGGAGGTGATATCCTCTTTACAAGAAATTAGGCTAGCAGGAGACTTTGTGGCAGGAGCCTCAGTGGATATCATTCGCTCCTCGGCTCGCTCCATGTTAGCTTCGGTAATGGCCCGCAGAGCCTTATGGCTGAAACCCTGGGTCGCTGACTCAAACTCCAAGTCCAACTGGTGCAAGATCCCGTATGATGGCGTAAACCTGTTTGGTGCGAAATTAGATACGGCAATCTCCAAAGTTACCGGAGGAAAATCGGGGCTTATCCCCTCCGACAGGAGACCCAAGCCCCAGAGGGGGCCTACCCTCAGGCGCAATCTGCCCGATAGGTACAGAGAAGCCAGGAATTATCGCCCAGGCAGGGAATTTAGAAGAGATGGGAGATCTACTCGCCCCCCCTTTGCTAGGGGTCAAAAGATCAAGGCCATTACCACAGGGGACCAGCAAAAGTCTTTTTGAAAATTCGCCTGCCCACCCAGCTCAGGTGGGCGCCAGGCTCAGGAATTTTGCACAACTTTGGGCGGAACATTTAGAAGACCAATGGGCCCTTTCCACGGTCAAACAAGGCCACAAATTGAGCTTTATGGGGGCATTGCCTCACACGGTTTTTCAACCCACCAAAATTCTCTCCTCCCCAGACAAAAGGAAACTTCTACTGCAGTACGTCTCGGATTTAATTCGGAAGGAAGCAGTCATAGAGGTCCCTTCCCACCAGAGAGGCAGGGGATTTTATTCCCCTCTGTTTCTGGTGCGAAAGAAATCAGGAGACCTTCGGCCTGTATTGGACCTCAAACGTCTAAACAAAAGGATCCAAATAGAAGCCTTCAAAATGGAAAGTCTCCAGTCTGTTCCTTCTGGCAGTGAACTTAGGAGATTGGATGCTGTCCGTCGACCTGTCAGACGCTTACCTTTACATACCAATCCACCCCGCTTTTCAGAAATTCCTTCGTTTTTCCATCGAGCAACACCACTTTCAGTTTCGATGCCTGCCCTTCGGCATCTCTTCAGCACCCAGGACATTCACAAAGGTCCTCCTCCCGCTCATAGCACTCCTCAGGGAGAAGGGCTTGCGGGTTCACCATTACTTGGACGACATACTGCTCCTAGCGGCGGATCAGGAGACTCTGCTCTTCCAACGCAATATCCTAGTCTCAACCCTTCAGAGCTTTGGGTGGTTAATCAATTGGCAGAAGAGCAGCCTAGAACCCTCACAAGTGATGACGTTCCTCGGAGCACAGTTGGATACGAGACAGAACAGGGTGCAGTTGCCTCTAGAAAAGGTGGAACCCCTAGCTCGGAAGGTGCAAAACCTACTATCCTCCAAATCTACGTCGGCCAGGTCCTGCCTCAGCCTGTTGGGCTCTATGTCCTCAACTATACCCATGATCCAGTGGTCCCAGTGGCGAATGAGGCCTTTACAAAACACTTTTCTCAGACAGTGGGACGGGACCTCAATGCACCAACCCATCAACATTCCCAGCCATGTGAGACCCGACCTTTTTTGGTGGACTCTGCCTCCCAAACTCAGGGGCTTCAGACCTATAGTCCCTCCGAGTCCGGAAATCGTGACATCAGATGCCAGCGAGAAGGTTTGGGGGGCGCACTACCGGGATCAGACAGCCCAGGGACGATGGCTTTTTCCTGCTCGAGGAGTGGTCTCAAACATTCTGGAGCTTCGAGCGGCGTTCCAGGCCCTCTTGGCTTTCGAGCCTCTGCTACAGGGGAAATACGTCCAAATTCGTATGGACAACAAAGTGGCGGTGGCCTACGTCCAGAGGCAAGGCGGTACCCGAAGTCGCACGCTACTAGAGGAAGTTCGCCCCATAATGGAATGGGCCCAGACACATCTATCAGACCTACGAGCAGTTTACGTCCCAGCGGATCTAAACACGCTAGCCGACTTCCTGAGCAGGGAACTTCGATCGAACAACGAATGGTCCCTGAACCTCCGGGAGTTCTCTATGCTGACGGACACCTGGGGGATTCCGGAGATCGACCTGGCAGCGACACCAGCCAACACCAAGTGCCCGAGATTTCTGTCCAGAGTACCCTTTCCGACAGCGGAGGGGACAGATTGCCTTCTCCACCCATGGGACTTCAACCTAGGATACGCCTTCCCTCCGACTCCCTTCATAGCGAGATTTCTATGCAGACTCCGGAGATCGTCAGCCACAGTAATAGCGGTAATACCATTCTGGCCAAGGAGGCCTTGGTTCACAACTCTACTACAGCTCAATACTTGTCCTCCTATCCATCTACCAGCGTCACCGGACCTCCTACTCCAGGGCCGATCCTTCCATCCGGCCCCCGACAGGCTCCACTTGACAGCCTGGAGGTTGAAAGGGCTAGATTTAGGGAACAGGGATGCTCCCAGGCAGTCATAACAACCTTAATGCAAGCCAGAAAGGTTTCGACAAACACGGTCTACACAAGAATTTGGGAAAAGTTCACCCACTTGGCGCAACTTAGAGGCTGGAATCACATCTCGCCAGACCCTTGCCAGATTCTAGAGTTCCTTCAAACGGGTATCGACAAAGGCCTGAGCTCAAACACCCTTAGGGTACAGATCTCCGCTCTTTCTGCAAAGACTGGCACTAGATGGGCCCTGCACCCTCTGATTACCCAGTTCATGCAGGCCTGTGCGAAGATCAGACCTCCAAGAAGACCACCCTTTCCAGCCTGGGATCTTTCGGTGGTACTAGAAGCACTTTCCAATCCTCCCTTCTTTCCACTCAGCTCAATCTCCTTATGGGACCTGACCCTGAAGTTATCCTTCCTCATCGCTATAGCTTCAGCTAGAAGAGTGTCGGAGTTGCAAGCTCTCATGTTCAAGGAGCCATATTTGGTTTTTCTACCAGACAGGGTGGTGTTGAGGCCTTCTGACCGTTTCCTCCCCAAGGTTACCTCGGCTTTCCACTACGGCCAGGATATCGTCTTACCATGCCTTACTAACGAGGATGGGGAACCTCACGCTTTGGACATTAATGCCCCATACACACGATCACTTTTTGTGATGAAAAAAAATGTCATTTTTTAAAATGTCATTTAAAATGATGGTGTGTGGCCAAAATGTCATTTTATGTCTTCTGAAAAATGACCAAAAAAAAATTCCAACATGCTCGAATTTTTTATGTCATTTTTCAAAATGTCATTTTTTGTGTCATAAAAAATGATCGTGTGTGGGCAAAACTACGTAAAAAATGACGTTTTAAACCCGCACATGCCCAGAAGCAAGTTAGGAGACGGGAGGCAAAACTACCATTCATAATGGAGTAAGCACATTCATCACGCTGTAACAGACAAAAAAGCAGGAATCGTCTTTTACTGACAAGTAACCAGCTAAAAGCAGCCTCAAGGCAAATAGAACTTCCCCTTTAGAGTGCCATCACTTTGTTCATCATTTTCCAAAAATGATGGTGTGTACGCAACGTCATTTTTGAAAATGAAGTTTGAAAAATGTCGTTTTTTTTCATGAAGAAAAATGACATTTTTTTTCATCACAAAAAGTGATCGTGTGTACGGGGCATAAGTCTACAATCTCCAGCTACCTGTCGGCTACCACCCACCTTCGCTCGTCAGACGCCCTCCTGATTATCCCTCACGGAGCCAGGCGAGGCCAGGCGGCCACTTCCCGAACCATCGCCTCTTGGCTAGTCAGAACTATAGAAAAGGCATACTCTATGCAACAGCTAGAGATCCCGGAAGGCATCAAAGCGCATTCAACCAGGGCAGTGGCGACCTCCTGGGCAGCATATTGCGGGGTCTCGTCAGAAACCATCTGCAGAGCAGCTACCTGGTCTTCCAGGCATACCTTCATATCCCACTACAGAGTGGACGCAGCTCTTTTGGCTACAGCTGAATTTGGCAGATCTGTCTTCAGGGCCAATTCTTCGGCTCTCTAGAGAATAAATACTTTGCATTGAACCCTCCCGACTGGCGAGTTATTTCCCAGTGTGTGCTGCCATGAATGCGTCAGGAAAATGGAAAATTGTATACTCACCTTTCCGTAATTTTCCTTTCCTGACGCATCTTCATGGCAGCACACAACTGCCCACCCTACTGTTCAATGATGATATATACGGAGAATGACGCCAGGTGTCTCCCACTCAGATTTATAGCTAACCAATCCTGTCAGGTTGTGGGGGCGGAGTCACAACCCAGTGTGTGCTGCCATGAAGATGCGTCAGGAAAGGAAAATTACGGAAAGGTGAGTTTACAATTTTCCATTTTTTGTACTTACAGTTTTGGTGTCTTGCGCGGCGTCCATCGGCGGCTTCGGGTGTCCTCTTCGTCGGGTCCAGCATCCTTCTGCGGCTTCCTCCCCGCTCGATCCTCGCTTTCCTGCACCGAGTTTGAATACTGCGCCTGCATATACCGAGCGCAGTACACTCGTGTATAGTCGGGCAGGCTTGGCTACTCTCGCGCTCACGTCCTGTACGTCCAGGACGTAAGCGCGAGAGGAGCTGAGCCTGCCTGACTATACACGAGTGTACTGCGCTCGGTATATGCAGCGCAGTACACTCGTGTATAGTCGGGCAGGCTCAGGCTACTCTTGCGCTCACGTCCTGTATGTCCAGGACGTAAGCGCGAGGGGAGCCGAGCCTACCCGACTGTACACGGGTGTACTGCGCTCGGTATATGCCGGCGCAGTATTCAAAACTCGGCGTGGGAAAGCGGGTATCGGCATATATCGCGCACCCACGATTTTGCCCTGATTTTCAGGGCAAAAAAGTGCGCGATATACGCCGATAAATACGGTAAGTATTGCATGACTATGCAATTGTCATTCAAAGTGTGACAGCACTGAAAGCTAAAAATTGGCCTGGGCAGGAAGTGGGTAAAAGTGCCCAGTAGGTAAGGGGTGAAAGTGGTTGTAATCCACATGTTCAACAATTACAAAAGACATGCACCATGTTTTAGCTGTTCCTTTAAGAATCATAAGCACATTAGTTGTGCCTGAATCTTCCCATCCTTGCGCTGTCACAGCCCTCTAAATAACGCCGGTCCATGGGCATGTCTATAGACCGAAGCTCAGGAGGCAGAGTCCCGATATCACAGTCACACTCCCACACCCCCCTTCCACCTGGCAATCACACTAGAACAGCTTGAATGCTGAAATAGAGACTGTGAAAAACAGTTAACCCGATAAACACTGGGCAGCATTTGAGGTGCAGGTGGTACAGACTTTCATAGCAGGAGGTTTATTTTATTTTTTATGGTTGAACTGGATGGACGTGTTTTTTTTTTTTTCAACCTGACTAACTATGTAACTATGTAACTTGACTGCCACCATTTATCATACTCCAACCTTAAATCCCACTTAACCTTACTTATACATAATGAGGCCACACTTGACTTGGAGTATAACTGGCCATAGGCAGCCTTTTTATTCACAAATATTAAATATATAAACAACATTTTAACATAACAACAACTCAAATATCCGTTGCTCCCCCCGGTGGTCTTTGATCGCACTTCACCAACATAACATCCCCAATTTTCACTGTGGGCCTTTTACCGTACCAGGCCTCAAAGCCGTTACAACACCAGCTCGGAGACAACTCGTTACCCGCAGTGCCACCATTACCATCCTCAGCTAAACCGTGTTAACTGCACACACCAGAGGGTCCATACCACTGATGAGTCCCCCACACCTCCATATCATGGGTTAGTTACCAACATCAAAGACCACCACCACAAGTTGTCTGCTGCCATGACATATTCTGCTGCACCACCTGAAATAAAGAGAAAATTAAACGAAACAGGTAGGGCGGGTGGGAAACTTCTCCTCTCAACTTTCCCCTTGCAGTGTTGCCTGGGTAATCCCTCCTGCCCCTTAAACTAAACCCTCCTACCGATAACTCCAATCCACTAAACCTCACTTTTCCTGCACTAACTTTCTTAACTCTTGCCGCTCCCTTATCACTCCTGTCCTGCTGGCCCCCTGATAGCTCCTTTTTAATCCTCTCGCTCCAGGCCTCTCTTTATACAGCGGGACACTACCAACACTTTGTGCTTATATCTACTAACAGAGGAAGAGGAGGAAGGGGAATACATGCTTTTACAGGCCATCATTACGAACAGAGTCGAACAGAGCCAAATAGCCTCACACATATTTAACCCCACAGCCTCCAGGGAGTGAGCCGAGCAGGAGGATCACAATTAAAGCCTCAAGGGCTGGGCACTTTTACTGTCTAGCAGGCACTACTTAAATATAAGGGCACTACGATTTTTTTTGTTACCTTTACATTCTCACTGTAGGAAAGCTAAGAGGATTTCACATGACTGTAGGGTTGCCACCTGTCCAGTTTTGACCCGGACAGTCCGGGTTTGGACACATGTGCCCGGTTTTGAAGCCGCCTGAAACCCGGGCACATTTTTTTTTTTACATATTTTTTTTCAGCCGTCCGTCCACTCCTGACCTGGCCGCAACAGAGCTGCACTGCACATGATCCTGAGGGCCCGTGGCCGCCCAGAGAAGTCCTACTCCCACCTCCCTGCCTGGCGCTTGCTGTGTGTCACCGAGTCCTGACCTAGACTGGTGTCTCTGTATCTCCCCAGGCTCGGCTCTGCCTCCACCAGCTTGTGTTAGTACTGTAGTAGACTAGTGTGCAGCAGCAGTGCTCTCTGTTAGCCCCTGGCGGTCGGCATTCCTGTTAAACACCTGCTCCTGCTGCCTGCGACTACGAGCACCTCCCCATCTACCCCGCACTGTTACCAAACCAAACCTCCATCTGCTTTCAGTGCTTTGTGTGCTGCAGAAGGGACACAGAGGCGGAGGCAGAGCCTCCATGTTCCCGAGTGCACTCCTCTGGTTGGCTGCAGAAGGGACAAGGAGGTGGGGTTGAAGGCGGAGCCTGCGGCTCTGTTAGAAAGTGTATAGAGATCGTGCTGAGACTGGAGCTCAACTTGTAAGGTCAGTTTATGCCATGTTACTGTTAGACTGTCAGTATGTCAGTACTCTCACCTCCTCTGCTCTACACCGTCCTCTGCTCTACTGACACCGTCCTCTGCTCTACTGACACCGTCCTCTGCCCTACTGACACCGTCCTCTGCCCTACTGACACCGTCCACTGCTCTACTGACACCGTCCTTTGCCCTACTGACACTGTCCACTGCCCTACTGACACCGTCCACTGCCCTACTGACATCATCCACTGCTCTACTGACACCGTCCACTGCCCTACTGACACCGTCCACTGCCCTACTGACACCGTCCTCTGCCCTACTGACACCGTTCTCTGCTCTACTGACGCTGTCCACTGCTCTACTGACACTGCTCTACTGACACTGTCCACTGCTCTACTGACACCGTCCACTGCTCTACTGACACCGTCCTCTGCCCTACTGACACCGTCCTCTGCCCTACTGACACCGTCCACTGCCCTAGTGACACCATCCACTGCCCTACTGACATCGTCCACTGCTCTACTGACACCCCCTTCACTGCTCTACTCGAAAATCGGGTGTGCGCCCGTTCGGTGAACAACGAACATTATGGGGCAATAACCAAGAAAAGAAGGAGATGGACAGCCGCACTCCAACACGATACCAAAAATGTAAAAAATGGTGCCTTCAATACCAGTAAAAAAATGACACTCCACAGCAATAAAAATGCAAACAGTGGGGTAACAATGCTGCTTATGGGGCGTTTGCAGAAAATTTGAGTCCCGCAAAACACCCTATAATGCACGAGATCGCTGTATGATGATTGGCCAAAGCATGCACCTGACCTGCATGCTTTGGCCAATCCCAGCGCCCTCTGCTAAGAAAGCCATAATCGTCCAAAGGCATAGTGCCTTTAGCCAGGGGGACTAAGTCCACGCCCCACACTATATAAGGCTGCCTACACGGTGGCCCTGTGTAGTGTTTGTGTGGATGGAGATATAGTGTGATTTAGATTAAGCAGGCAGGTTATTCAGTTAGTGGCAGTGGATTTGAAATACAGTAAAACCTTTGATTGCAAAAATTCTTTCCAAAAACATGCTTGTAATCCAAATCACTCTTATATCAAAGCACATTTCCCCATAAGAATTAATGGAAACTCAAATGATTTGTTCCACAACCATTTATTCAAAAGTCCTTAAGTTTATAGGTCATATAAAAAGATTATAGCAATGTGATGGGTTGTATAACAAATGTCCATCCACAAGGGGATTAGAAGCAAAATCTAGCAGAGCTACAAAGTATAAAAAAGAAGAGAGGCACCTCTAAGGCCTTGTACACACGAGGTAATATATCCGATGGGAACGGTCCGACAAAATGCTCTCAAACCAGGTTACTCTCAAACCAAGGTTTTACTGTATATATACAGTCAGTCTAGTATATATATATATATATATTGGAAAGACAGGGTGAAAAGGAAACATGGCGGGTCTGTCTCTATTTGAGAAGTGTCCTCAAAGCATGCGTGAAAGAGTACCTGGTTGATGGAGAGTGTGATGAGGCTGAAGCATTATGGGTGGAACTGCATATAGATGTGCATAGTTCACAGTTAGTCATTGGAGTTTGTTATAGACCACCCAATGTTAACAAGGAGGGGGAGACTCAGCTCCTTACACAGATGGAAAGAGCAGCAAGGGCTGGGACGGTGATAATAATGGGGGATTTTAACTACCCAGAAATTGACTGGAGTAATGGCACTGCTGGGACAGTTAAAGGGCAAACATTTAAAAACCTATTGCAGGACAATTTTATGGTTCAGTTTATTGAGGCCCCAACTAGGAATGATGCTCTGTTGGACCTGGTAATCTCAAACCATGCAGAGCTTATTACTAATGTTCAGATAAAAGAACACCTGTGTAGCAGTGATCATAACATGGTTTCACTTGA
The DNA here is from genome assembly GCA_029574335.1 of Rana kukunoris. Lineage (NCBI taxonomy): Eukaryota > Metazoa > Chordata > Amphibia > Anura > Ranidae > Rana > Rana kukunoris. Next base: position 333,869,792 of record CM056051.1, on the reverse strand, counting down.
TGTTAGCTGTAAGCAAGAAATACATACAGGAGAGATAAAAACATTTAATTTCAAGAGAGCAAATTTTCCAAGGATGAGGGCTGCTCTCCAGGACTTAAACTGGGAGGGAATATTGGCACTGATAAACACAGAACGGAAATGGGAATTCTTCAAAAAGGGGGTACTCTTTACGTCTAGAGGAAAAGAGATTTCATCTCCAAATACGGAAAGGTTTCTTCACAGTAAGGCCGCGTACACACCAGCAAATATATCTGTTCAAATCGGTCGGACAGACCGATTTGAACAGATCTGTACAAAACGGCCAGCAGACAGATCTGTCTGCTGGCCGTTTTGGTTTGATCGCTGTACACACGATCAAACCAAAATCCCCGCCAGCAGACAGCGCGGTGACGTGGCGGTGACGTTGACGCATCCACGTCACCGCACCAGGAAGTAAATTACTTCCGCGCATGCGTCGAATCCATTCGACGCATGTGCGAGAAGATATGTCTGCTGGTTAGCGTACTAACCAGCAGACATGTCGGGCGGACGGATTCCCAGCCGACAGATTTTAAAGCATGCTTTAAAATCTGTCGGCTGGCCAAATCCGTTTGCTCGCCCGTACACACGATCGAATCTGTCTGCTGGGACGGTCTGGCAGACCGTTTCCAGCAGATAGATTTGATCGTGTGTACGCGGCCTAAGAGATGTGGAATAGACTCCCTGCAGAGGTGGTTCTGGCCAGCTCAGTAGATTGCTTTAAGAAGGGCCTGGATACTTTCCTAAATGTACATTATATAACTGAGTACTAAGATTTATAGGTAAAGTTGATCCGGGGTAAATCCTCTCGGGGGATCAGGAAGGAATATTTTACCCTGCTGTAGCAAATTGGATCATGCTCTGCTGTTTTTTTTTGCCTTCCTCTGGATCAACTCTGGGTATGGAGTTGGGTGTATGGGATTGTACTATGTTTTTTATTTTGTTTGTTTATTTTCTTATTTTCACATGAGACCGACTCCCCACCGAACAGCATTCAGCTTGGATCTCTCTCTAATTGTGGGGTCCCAGTAAGTAACTGGAATCCCCCCTTTGGTTGCTTCAGTTTCTCTGAGCCATATGGGCCCAGAGCCAGGAACTCTGTGTTGCACGGGCCCCGGCCAGGTAGGCCATAGTGGTGGGGCCCGTGATGTGCGCACACCCTGAAGGTGGGTGCCACACCCGGAACCAGGAACCCGTGAAGACCCTGAAAAAATGGTGTCTGCCACAGATATACCCCTGGGGAAAGGCGCTTTCCGCCTAGACCCTCTAGCGCCACCTGTCGACCAAAGAATAGAAGTGTATCCTTGGAACACAGAATGGGACCACAGGAACCCAGCCCGAACAATTTGTACAAATAAACATGGATGAGAGCAAAGTAACTCTCTCATCCCCCTCTAAGTTTAAATAGCGTCATAACTGAAAGTATAGGGGCGCTACATATATATATATATATATATATATATATATATATATATATATACACACTATGCATTCAGTGTAGCCTAAATCTACAGTGCATTCCGTGGTGTACTATTTCTAATATACTTCAGGCGGTGTATCAATATGAAAAAATGGAAGAAAATTGCGCCAAATAAACAAATACAAATAATATCAATATATACTATGGAGTCATGGGCCCGGATTCACAAAGCACTTACGCTGACGTAAATCACTTTACGCCAACGTAGTGCAAATGTGCGCCCGGGGTATGTGTGCGCCAGACCCACAAAACCAACATACGTCTAAAAATAGGTCATCCTACCCCGACGAATATGGTTTGGATGGATGTTGCTTCTCCCATTGATTAGGCATTCAAATATGCAAATGAGGGAAATACGGCAATTCACAAACGTACGTGTGCCCAACGCATGCTATGCGATGTTTGCGTAAGTTGTACGTCTGGCGTAAAGTTATTCCCCATAGATGAGGTCCAACCCAGCAATAGACATGCAAAGGTCTGCACCAGAGAACACAGGCCAGCGTATTGGGCGTACGTTACGTTCACGGCGTATGTAGTGATCCGGCGTAGCTTAGGCAGTTGTGCCGGTGTTGTTGTGAGCATGTGCATAAGGGTGCTGTTTAATGCGTCCACGTCACGGCTATGTTGCGGCGCATGCGCATTTCGTGATACGCCAGGCATAAAACACTGCACTATGCCTGGACTATCATTTGCATGGGGTCACGCCCACTTACGCTGGCCTGTGCCTTCGAAAATACGCTACGCTGGTGTATCTTGGTGAGCAATAGCTTGCTGAATACAGTGCATGCCTCTCCGCGCTGCGCCGGCATAGCGTATTGTGTGTGCGCTACGCCGGCGTAAATGTTCGCCCACTCTCTGTGAATCTGGGCCATGGTGTGTATTACCACCTTCAGCCTTGTTTTTGCAAAGACAGGCAAGATTGCACACCTGTGGGCTGGGTTTATATTCCCCTCAGAAAGAGAGCTCAAGGTTACACTTGGGAACAGCTCCACCCTACTAACAGGTGGTCTGGTGCAGGAGCTAGGATGGCTTTCAGGTGGCGACGGCTCCACAAGAGAGAGAGACATGTAGTCTCTGGGAGTCTATTGGCCCATACACACGATCCGAATATCGGACGAAAACGATCGTCCGATGATGGATCGTACGATTTTCGGATCGTGTGTACACTACTTTCGAAAGCCGATCACGACCGTTCATCCGATTAAATTCGATCGGACAAGCGCGAAAAATTTTCTCGTCCGATGTCCGATCGTCCGATTTTCGTTTAGTCAGTACAGCCGTCGTCCGATAATACAATACAAATACATTTCAACACGTGACATCACTTCCGATCGTTTTTTCTATCGTACGATAATTTTCGTGAGTTTAAAAACCTATTTTATTTTACTCGCGATTATTAAGCGAAAAAAGTCGTACGATCCGTCGGCCGATATTCGGATCGTGTGTATGGGCCATAAGGCTGCAGGTAGCAGTCTGAGAATGGTTGTGGTGGCCACCTGTCATTTTTAGACTAACGTCTAATTTTATTAGTGCTGTGGAGACACTGGCAACTCTGTGTAATTAAATGTGTTTTTTATGTGGATAATTAATTAATAAATTGCAGTCCTAATCTGTATTCCTCTCTGACTAATTATTTCTGAAACCCTTTTTTTGATATGCAGTATTAATTTAGAGGAATTTAGAGATAGTAGCATTTAATTAAATAGCATTGACTACTATCAAATCGGATAACATGATCTGGTTAGTGTGACTTTTGCAGGATTGCTTTTTGTCGCCTACCTCTGTGACTGCATTGGATGAGTCATTAATGCCTATACCTCTGAGAATTATTTTGTCAGCCTAAAGCCCCGTACACACGGTCGGACTTTTGCCCAACCAACATCAAAATCCGACACTTTTCTCATTTGTCCGACCGTGTGTACGTTCCATCGGACCAACTTTTTTGGCTTTCATCGGACAAAAAGTTTGGTCTGCGAACGGACCAACTTTCAGGCAACAAAAGTCCGATGGTGCAAAATCCGATCGTGTGTACAGCAAACCATCGGACTATTGTCCAAAGTTAAAATGCGCATGCTCCGAAGTAAAGAGCAGCCGGAAGCCTTCTGTCTAGTAAAACTAGCGTTTGTATTAGAAAAAGAACATTCGTGACGCGGCTAGTTTAGAAATCTCGAAAAACAGCGCACATTATCCTTTTCTTTGTAATGACAATAATCTGAAAACCTGCTTTGCTGGTGATACGGATGGATTAAAAACAAATTAATTTACTTTTGATTAGTGTATTTTGTTTAGATGAATCAAGCAAATTTCAAGATTATTTTGTGTGTCAACTTCTAAAAACACCATTATCCCTTATTATTTTTGATGGTTAAAGTACCAACTACTTTATTTGTCTCCCTTTAATTTGAGCAAAGGACCTGCCTACTCACAAACTGACATTTGACTTTACACAAATAATTCAAGACACCTTCACATCATCCATTTATTCTAAAAAAATTCACCTAAAATAGGACAAATCCAAAACATAAGGAAGGCAGCAATAGAACAAATGGTGGACTTTGCAAAGCCTCTGTACCCCAGGGCATACCTAACAATTTTTTGTTAACTATCCAAACTTGGGGACCTGAGAATTACAATATAGGGAGCACCAGAAGATCATGGACTCCAAAAGATGGGGAGCAGCAGCAGAAGACATGTCTGTCCCCAGGCTGTGGTACTTCAACAGGCTGATATTTTTTGCCGACCAAACTGAACCAAGAACAACACTATCCACACTTCTCTCCCCATCAGCAGAGGCCATTTTTTTTCTTTGTCACTCCCATCACAATAATACAAAATCAATAAAAAAAGAAAGAAACATGTTTTCGCACATTTGTCGTTCCATTTTTGAAGCTAAACATAAAATTATCACTAAAATGGATCTAAATGGTCAAAAAAAATTCTAAAAAATAATAACACATCAAAATATGTACCAAACCATTATGTTGGTGGCCAAATTAGTAGCCCCTAAAATCTGGGCTCTGAGTTGGCCACTGACCCCCATGCTGCTGGGGTGGTTGGGCTTGCTGGGGTGGGAAGGTTGGCGGTTGTGGGTAGGTTGGCGGTTGTGGGTAGGTTGGCTGGTGTGGGTAGGTTGGCTGGTGTGGGTAGGCTGGGTGGGCTTGGTAACTTGTCTGGGTTTGGTAGGCTGCCTGTGGTTGGTAGGCCTGTTGTTGATTAGCTGGAGGTGTGTGATCTAAATCACAGACATGGGAATTAGGGGTTAGCTCCCGTTTCCTGGCCTTGCTAAGGAGCTGGACCATCATCCCCTCACACAGCTCCCTTTGATCTGCCTCTATTTCTCGGAGCTTGTTGGCAATGAAACAGCCAAACCCTTCTGCACTATCGGGTGCTGAGGTGATGACCGATGTGGCCCTACTTAAAAATTCAGCAGTGGCGTCATCTAGCTGTTGCCTCTTCTTGGCCCTTTTTCGAGGAGGGTTTAGTGTAGGGATTTGGCATTGGGTTGACAGGCTGCTGGGCCCAGCCTCTTCTTGGCTGCCAAGGTCCTGTGTGTGAAAAAGGAGCATCATTTCAGTTTTGTTGCCATCATAACAACACATTAACATCATAGTATATTTGAATGGCCAGTTGTTGAAAAATACTAGACCTGGGTAAAGCTGATCTCCTCCTCCTCCTCCTCCTCCTCCTCCTCATCCTCTGTTGGTTCTGCCTCAGTATCTGTGGCCTCTGCTGATAGGGAGGGTAGTGTGGATAGATGTTTTCTTGGCTCAGTTTGGTCCTTTAAAAACATCAGGCTGTTGAAGTACCACAGTTTGGGTACATACACATCATCTGCTGCAGCTCCCGATCTTTTCGATCCCTCGACCTTCTTTAGCTCTCTGAGAAACGTGCTCCTCAGGCTCCCAATTTTAGCTTTAATTTGTGTTGCATTGGCCCTGGGGTACATAGTCTTTGCTTCTGCCACCAATGTATTTATTGCTGCCTGTCTTTTATTTTTATCTGAATAATCTTTATGTTTCGACTGCCACAGACAGGTATGCGATCTGTAGAGTTCGATAAAAGCACTGACGAATTGACGTGAATTTAGTTTTCCACCCTTAGTTTTTGGCATGTTTTTGATCAGATCTCTGCAACAAAGGTTACAATACAACCAATAAGTGCTTGCTTTGAGTTCCTAACATGCTTATACAATGTGTGTTTGGTTCCCTAAGCTAAATCATGCAGTAACCACTAGTGTCACAATGTATTCACCTACCTTCGTTCAGTGTATTCCTTTGCCTTAACGTGGAGTCGCAACAATGGATTCGTTCATGCGCGCGGGACCTCGACCGCTCGTTTTTGATTTATATAGCCTACGCATGCGTGAAGCTCCGCTCTACGTGCGTCATGACGCTGGGGCGTGACCACATTATTTTTTCTTCCTGCGCCATTCTGTGAGGTACATGTGTGAGGGAGAAGATGATGGCGCAATCAACGAATACGAACAGGCCCCGCAGTGGAGGAGTTTATATTAAGCACAAGGCCACCCCCATGAGCAAGGGGGAGATGGTGGAGATGGTGCGCATCTTTGAGAAATACGATTACGATTGCAAAATGGAGAACTATGATAGACCCAACAGCCATAAAGACTGGGTTCTGGAGAAGGTCCTTGCAGTATTGGAAGAAGATTATGGGGTAAAACGAACGAAAGACCAAATCAGAAAACGATGGTCAGATTTGAAGCACAGAGAGCAAGAACATTTGGACTCCATTCACCGCACCATTATCAAAAAAAGTAAGTACATGTAATTATGTCAATATGTGTCTGTACATTAGAGATGGATTCCATTTAATGGTGATTTGTTATTGTGAGGGCTCCAGAAGAAGATAATGCAAGTTTAAATGTAGTTCATTATAATGTGAAAGTTGTTCTTTCTGTCTTGGCTACTTTTCTGTACTAAATAATATACTGTATTTTAATGTTTTCCACAGAAAAAAGGCAAAGAGAAAAACACCACAGGGGACAAAAGGAGGCTTCCATTGGCCGGGCTCCAACAGGGGAGACAACATGCTCAAAATCACCCCCAAAACGTAAGGACAAAATTATATAATGAGCATTTTCACAGCGACAGGGGTGTTTCTAGGTAGGACAAAGACCATGGGCTCAGGCCATATCTTAAGGGGTAAAATCAACTTTAGGTTAGATGTGTGGCTCATCACTGACCATTAATGATGCATTTGAATGATATACATGGGTAGAGGAGAGGCCCTGTGGATCAGAGTCACAGAGAGTCACGCCTGCTAGATTTCACATCATATATCCCATCTTGCCATGGCAAACAAGAGTGATGCGTGTCATCTGTCTGATTTTTTGAATGTGGCCACTAAAGAGATTTGTACCCACTTTTTAAATGACATCATACTCCTGTTCCATAAAATGTTGTATATTATAATAATGCCTAGTGTAGTGCACTAGTCTCGAGCAAACTTTGTCACCAGGGCAAGGTTGGTATATATTAAAAAAGCAGCAAATGTGATTCTGGTAAGATAATGTCATTTAGGGGCGGCTTCATGGATGTTTTATTCTTTAATTTTAGAGGATCAGGAGTGTGGTCAGCACCAACCTTTGCAGGATATTGATGATAGTGCCGGACCCAGCAAAGAGCCACCAGTGGACAGCACATCCCCAGACACCAGATCTGCTGAGGGTGAAGGAGTGCAAGAAATCCAAGATGACCCTTTGGAGGCTGTTGTTTGCCCCAGTAAGTTTTTTTAACATGTGCTTTCCATAATCAATACATGGTTACTGATTATATGTCCACTACAAACACGCCCACAACACACTAGCAAATTATGTAGTGCATTCAACATTTGAGCATGTAGAAGGGAGAGGTGGCAGTGTTGTTTAGGTAGCTGCACGTGAAGACACATGCATATGCACCTGGTCCAAGATTTTCGGAGTATATCTGTAGTGTGTACATTACCTAGTAGTGTAGCTGTATTTAGAAGATCAAGCATTTTGCAAGCACCAATTGAGTGTCTATGTTTAGGTAAGTATTTTCAAAAAGTAGCCCTGATTAATAATGTGTCCCTATGTTTTTTGCCTCAGTCACTTGACCATCAAACACATTCTAATTTATTATCTTCTTCCAAGGCCACCAACTACCAGGATGCACTATTGGTCGGATCAGTGCTGATATGCTGCAGGCAATGACAGAGCTTGAAAATCTAAAGGAGTCTGCCACTGGTGTTCAGAGACGAATCAGGGATTATTACGACCTGTTAGCTAAATTTTAGCTGTTTTTGTGACGTAGGTTGATAGTTTACATTTGGACCTCCTGTTATTTTAATTTTCTGTGAACTTGATGCAACTAGACTTGTTAGCACAGGCTGAGTTTTGTTATTTGTTTAGAAATGGCACTAATTCACTTTGCAATACGCAGATGTTAGCAAATGTGACTTTTGAGGCTATTTCAATACTGTAATTTTTGAAAAAAATAATGTTTTGGTGTGATTTAAGTGTCTCAGCTGAGTTTTTATTTACTCCTCTTCTTCTGGTGCTTTCAAGAAACAGTATATTACAATTTTGAAGGGCTATACCTGACCAATTTTGACATATGCACATCCAAAAAAAAAATATGTACCTATGGCAAAAGTGAAACATCTGGCAATGCACCAGGAGAAGGAGAGTGGAGAAAGACTGTGCTAAGGGGCATTTTGCAACAAACACAGTTCCGTTTATTTTGGGGTGCATTTTTGTATGCGACAAGGATGCAGGCACAGTGTTTGACATGCACTCCATGAAGGTTCTGGTCGGCTCTAGCTCACAACATGATAGTTCAGTTTCAGGTGCTAAGGATGACTGCATGTTGTGAGCTACAACCAACCAGAACCCCCGTAGCGCATGGAGAGCACTGTGCATGCATTTTTGACCCACAAAAAAAACGCCACAGAATAAACAAAACTGCATCTGGTCATACATATTGTGTGTTTATAATAATATTTTGGGCAGAGAATTCTGCCAAAAATGTTTTAATTTCTGCTGTAACCACTTGGCAAGGTATATTGCTGTGTTGGAAAAGATGCATGTTTCTCGCCAAAATAATAACTAACGAATTTTTGCGTTCTTCATGACCTAGCACTGTTTTGCACTTTTGTAAAATAAAAAAATGGCACATTGGATTGTGCTTATTAAAAAAATAATGTTTTTGCAAAAAAAGGTGTGGCTTCTTATTTATAAGATCAGTACTACCAGTATATTTAGAATTTAGGGTAAGAACATTGACAGTGTATTATTCGAAAAGGGGTGTAGCAGAGCCCTAAAATATAATAATACTCAACATAGATGTATTGAAGTTTAGAAAGGTGTATTTGCACGTCTGCTTGTTTCCCTAAAGTTTTGACAATTCTCACCAAAATTCTAAGGACATAAAAAAATTAAAACCAAACCACAGATAACAGTAGCTGAAAAATTTAAATTTTAAGAGGGAAAAAAAATAGATAGAACAAACTCTACAGGACATTTTGCTGCCAAGGCACTGCCCCTCTACCAACAAAGTAGTCCATATACTGCTCACGCACAAGACGTGCATTCTGGGAGGAGACAGCAGGTTGGGTAAGTTGCAGGGCTGGCATTACTGCCTCTTCAGCTGCCCGTCCACCTGAGGGGTCATCAGTATTGCCAGACCCAATGTAGTTGGTAGCATTCCTCCGTAGAAAATTATGGAGGATGCAGCAGCACAACACCACGTGGTTAAGCTTGTATTCAGCCAAGTGAATGGCAGTAAGAAATAGCCGAAAACGACTTGACATAATGCCAAAGGCGTTTTCAACCACCCTTCTGGCACGTGACAGTCTGTAATTATAGATCCGTTGCTCAGGGGTGAGGTTCCTCATCGGAAAGGGCTTCAACAGATGTTCCCCAAGAGCAAAGGCCTCATCTGCCACAAATACAAAGTTGAGGCCCTCCACGTTGTCCTGCGCAGGTGGCAAACTTAAGGTGCCATTAGTAAGACGGTGATAGAATTCGGTATGAGACATCACACCTCCATCAGAATGACGCCCATTCATACCAACATCAACATAAATAAACTCATAGTTTGCAGAAACTATAGCAAGAAGAACTATGCTGTTAAAGCCCTTGTAATTATAAAAATAAGAGCCAGAGGCCGGCGGAGGAACAATCCTGACATGTTTGCCATCAATGGCACCCCCACAATTGGGAAAATTCCACAGATTGGCAAACTGGGCCGCAACATCCTGCCATTCCTGAGGGTTGGAAGGAAACTGTGGAGTCAAACAAAGAACAATTAGTTACTACTTCAGCATAATAAATTGCAACCTATTTTTACACATACATTATAGGGGCAACATAACAAGGAAACAATTCAAGCAGTTTGTGGACTAAAAATTTGATATAATTCTCATTTATATGCTTCATGACTCCCTCTGATGGCACATTCCAAAAATGTTAGGGAGATGAGGTTGAATGTTTAAAGTTTGGGGGGTGTTAAAAAAAAAACTCTCCTTTTCAATGTGACCAATATGGTGAACAAATGAAGGTTCATGTTTGTTGCAAGCCATTCTGATTTTTGCGCTTGGCACACCAGAGGCAACAGAATAACATACCATATACTTCAAATGTAAATAAAAATAATAATATCATTTTAAGAAAATGGGACAAATATGGCAAGCAGAAAAGGGGTATAATGAAGATATGTTGAGCTAGAGTACACAAATATTTGGATCAGATGATTCACTATTTGGGAAGGGGAAGGTTAATAAACAGTTTGTGCACCCCAAAAAATTTACTCTGCCACTCTGCTGCCAGTTTAAGGATAAACATTTTAAGATGCCCTAGTTTATAAGGGTTGTTAAGGGAAGGCAAATAACAAATTGGGGTCCCAGGGTAGATTGCTAGGGAGGTAAGTGAAGGCAAATATGTATTTAGGGCAAGGAAAAGTAGTCAGCATGCCACCAAATAAAAATTATTTGAACAGATTCTAACAAGAATGGGACTGAACATTGTGGAAATGGATATAATGTGATATCAAATAAAATAACTTACCCGAATATAGTCCTTCTGCAGGACTTGAATAATGGCACAGCAAGTATCAGGAATTATGTGTCCCAGAGCCTGGGGAGAGATCCCAGTAGTAAATTTAATATCCTGGAGACTTCTCCCTGTCGCCAAATAGCGCAAAGTGGCTATGAGCCGTTGCTCTGCAGGAATAGCAGGCCTCATACATGTGTCCTTCTTGGTGATATATGGAGACAGCAAATGTAAAAGACGCTGGAAGCAGGAATCTGACATCCTAAGATAGTTCCTAAAATCATTAGGATTGTTTTCCTGCAGCTCCCTGAGCAATGGCATATGAGAAAATTCTTCACGGCGAAGCAACCAAGTTTTGGTCCAAACAGTCCTCCTCCTACTCCTGGACCTGGACTGAGCTTGAGCAATAGCCAGAACTCCTAGACCGTAAACAGCACGCTCTCTCGCAGGATCGCGCAACATCTCGGAATTTGGCGAACGGACACAAACGTTCTGAAACGCACGAAACTGGAAATGTGGAAAGCACTCACACGAAACATCAACTAACTATAGAGTAGCTACGGGTGACGTCGGAGAATTTCACTTCCTCTTTTAAACGCACGGCATTACGTTCAAACGTCACTACGTTCGTGTTGGTTGCCGGAAAAGTCCGAGTGTGTGTATGCTATGGGTGTGATCGGACAAATCAATTAGGACAAAAATCCAAGGGAAGTTTTGTTGGATGTCCGACCGTGTGTACGGGGCTTGAGAATGTACTGTATGTCTGCAGGAAGCAGATGTGGCCCAGGACCAAGCAGCACAAAGCTGAGTAACTAACCTTCAAGAGGGAGTTTTGACTAAGTAAGAGTGAGTTGACCAGACATATGATGACCTTCCATGCAGTCTATTGGCAACAGCACTTGAAATACCCACAACAAAGAAAATACAAATTTCTCCTTGCTCCTCATCTAAAATGTCCAACCCCACTATACCTCCAGTCCTTTCAAAAACCTACACTGAGAGGAATAAAGGTATAGAAATAGGTGTCCCAATTACTTGTAGCCAATCTGCTAGCAGTACACCACCATCTGATTTTAGCAGGCAAATTTCCCTACTCCAGTTGCTAAACTGTAAAAAAAAATTGGTCCCAGCCACCCACATGCTCAGCATTTGAATGCTAGCTTGGCTAAATTGCTAGCAGTGCTGCCTTTCCATCTGGTAGACTCTGCCCCATTTCCTGAATTTGTGGAATGTGAATTAGGTTCCAAAATGCCATTTATTTTCACGGAAATCCATTCCGGCTCTTGACCAGCATGTAGAAGGCAATGTTTTGGCCTTGTTGGACAGGAGCAAGGTGCATATTACCACTGACTCATGGTCCAGCAGGCATTGGCAGGACATAACCTTTCCTTCACAGGGCACTAGGTAACTCTGCTGGAACCTGTGAAGAATGCAGGACAGGGTTCAGTATTGTTGAAGCTTGTTCCGCCAACACACCTCCAAAATGCTAGTGGTGATTCTCCCACATCTCTCTCCTCCACCCCCTCTTCTTCCTCCATGGCCTTTTCTGCAGATTTGTCCTCTGAACCAGCGGTGCTCTGTAAGCATTCAAGGGGCTACGCAAGCACTCAGGCAAAAATATTCTTGCTGAGGAGAGTATCTGAAATGGATAAAATGGTTAGGTGATGCTCAATAGGAAGAAGAGTAGAGAAGAGAAGAGATAAGAGAGACAGAAAGTGGGAGATTTCCACCCAAGGGTATTTGGACCCCGGGGGGAGAAAATTATCTTAGGGATAATCTCACAAAAAACGCACAAGAAGAAATAAGAAGTCAAAAGTCTCCAGGCCAAAATGGCTTGGAGGTCCTATCCGCCAGAAACCCGCAGGCATCTAAGGTATAGGAGGAGGCACATGTGAGCCACCCCAGATCAGGGCACCCTGCAAAACTTAATAGTCGAACTCCTAGGTCAACTTAGTCAAATTTACAAACAAGAAGAAGCTAATATAGCTTTAATGTGGGGCCGGAGGATCTTAAGCCCCCCCATATGAGACTGGGAGGAGAAGCGGGACCAATGAGTCACCAAACAAGTCCAAGATGGTTCCAGGGCACTTTTCAGTTGCCAGTTATATACGGCTATTTCCTCGCCACTTAAGTGAGGAGTGAGCCTCTGGAAAAGCCATCTCTAAAAAAAAAAAAAAAAAAACTGTCTATTAGAATGGAACTTTCAATTGAACGGAGGGAGAACACCGGGAATAATGACTCCTGGAATTGGAGAAGGAGTCAATCTCAGTGAAGAAGAGTGATCAAATGCGGTGGCATATAACTATTTAGGACTTGAGCATTGGGAATATCGAGGACTCACGGAGGACCATTGTGAGAGTATAGTCGGGTCTTATGCCTCGTACACACGATCATTTTTCAGCAGGAAAAAAACATTGTTTTTCAAAAACGTCATTTAAAATGTTTGTGTGTTGGCTACACATCATTTTTCAGGTTCTGAAAAACGACAAAAAAAAAAAAATTCGAACATGCTGCATTTTTTAACGTCGTTTTAAACAATGTCATTTTTCGGGTTGTAAGAAATGATCGTGTGTGGGCTAAAACTATGTAAAAAAGCCGCGCATGCTCAGAAGCAAGTTATGAGATGGGAGCGCTCGTTCTGGTAAAACTAACGTTCATAATGGAATAAGCACATTCATCACGGTGTAACAGAAAGTGCGAATCATCTTTTACTAACACTGAATCAGCTAAAGCAGCCCAAAGGCGAATGGAACTTCCCCTTTTATAGTGCCGTCGTACGTGTTGTGCTGGATAGCGGAAAGGGAGAGATCCACAAAAATATGCACTGGGTGGCTTTGGCAGGTCACCTGGGGCATGGCACGGAATTGTTTCATGACTGCTTCTTTAATGGCATAGAAGTGGGGCTTAGCATTGATGTCTTTGGGGGAGCCATCCTTTCTGGGGGGTCCCAGGGCTCTATGTGCTCTGTCCAGCTCCAGCTGGGGTTGCGGAATGTTTGGTTTCAGTGACTTCATTAGATCTTGTGTTGCCGCCTTGACTTTGAGAATTGTTTCCGGCAGGCCTCTGATCCTAAAATTGTACCTTCTGGACCTGGTCTCCAGGCAATGCGTGAAAAGGCTCAATTGGTCATGGAGGGTTTGAATGAGGTCAAAGTTCTGATGAGAGATTGCCACAGTGTGATCTAGCTTACATTCAATGGCATCCATCCTGGATCCAATATTTTGGACGTCCGCTTTTAGTTCCCCAGTGATTTTAGCTGCAGTGGGGGCCAGGCCCTTTTCCAGGAGAGAGACATTTTTTAAAGGGAAAGGTCTGCTGCATTAAAAGAATGGTCTGGGGCTAGGGTGCCATGATTAGTAGACATGTGCACACTGATATATTTTGTTTCAGAATTTTGTTTTCGTCCAAAAAATACATTTATTTAGTAACTCCCGAAATTCTTTTTTTTTTTTTTTTTTTTGTTAAAAAAATGCATTCGTCCGAAAATCCAAATGAATTAAGGTCAAATCTGTCATTGAAGGCTCATGGTGTCTGTCGATTGTTCTAAGAAGATTCAACGGAATCTTTAAAAAAAAAAAAGATTTAACGAAGCAACAAAACTGTACGATTCCGCAATCGTACATTTCAGGTTGAATGTTCCGCCTACAAGCTATAGAAAAATTCTAATGTTGTATGACTAATAATTATATTTATTAATTATTATTACTAGTCAACCAACATTAGAATTCTTCTATAGCCTATGGGCAGAGCATTTCACCATAAATGTCCGCTTGCTGCGATCGTATGTTTTTAGCTACTTTGTCGAATCTTCATGTCTCTATGTCGAATCTTTTCTCTCTGTCGAATCTTTTTCATTTCTCTATAATGTTGAATCTTTTTTCTTTATGTAGAATAATATTGGACTAATAGAGTTAAGGTTAGGCACATTCGACCGCAACGAAAACGAAAATAAAGCCTGTGTTTATGTCAGATCTTTTGTTTTTCGTTTTCTGTGCTTTACCTGAAATTCGAACAAAAATGAATGCACATGTCTTATGATTAGGAGAGTCTGTGTAGATGGGTGCTGCAGGCCCTGCGGGGGAGAAGGCCTGATCCCCAACAAAGTGACTGAGCAGGGATTCTGTGGAGGCAGGTGAGGGTGTCAAAGCCTGCTGCCCAAAGCTATGAGTCAGGAGTAAAGTTCAGGAGAGCAGGGGTCAGAAATTGCCTGTGTTCCAGCGTCCCTTCTGTGTGGGAAGCATGAGGCTGTGAGGCTGCATCGACCACTGTGGCCATTTTGGTACACCCGGGATGGGTGAAGGCAGCAAATTCCTACTCCAAATTGCGCCTGGCTCCCGTCCTGTGTATGCGGGGGTGTTCGGTGGTGGTGGGGGGGGGGCAAATCCCATTAAGCTGGCGACTGTGGGAGAGGGTGCTGTGGGCGCTGTTGGTCTGGCGTGGTGTGGAGCTCTGGGCTCAGGCAGCCATCACAGAACTCTCGCGCAAGAGCATTGATGATATTTATATACTACATTTAGTCTACAATTTGTAATCATGCGTAATCAGCTGAACATAATAATGTTGATATGGAAAGTTAATAATGAGATAGAACCTTGGAGGGAAATAATTATATAATAGTATATGGACCATCTGAGTATATTAATGTGAAGTAGGGAGTCGAGCAAAGACTAAAATATAGCTTGATGAGCCTAAATAGAGAAAGTTGCAAAGCATTTTATTTAATTTATTTAGTTTTTTCCTTGCCTTTATCTTTTCGTTGGTTTGTTGAGGATGGGTGGGCTTATGTGCTGTTAATGATATGTCTGTTCTTCTCTTTTGTTGTCTAATGTAAAAAAAAAAACTCTGCAGGAAGCTAAGAAGGTGAGTGGGTAAATGGGGATAGATCCGCGCTTCGGGGCCTGGGATGGAAAATGCACAGCTGCAGGACAGAGGCCGACAGCCTTTACCTGGCCCTGGCAGGCTGCTTCAACAGGTCTGACAGCCTTCTAATCCACAGCAGGGATGTGAGGAGGTGAGAGGATGGAGGAGGATGGTAGGTCTGCACTCCGGAGGCCTGGATGGATAAGACCCAGTGCACAGTTTTGAGACCAAGGCCGGCAAAATGGTGGCAGCGACCACGAGTACAGGCAGGCTATGCCGGGTCAGATATCTCCTCAAGTTGGGCAGAGACACTGCTCGATTCTTGGCCAGGGCAGAGTAGTAGGTGGAGAGGAACGGTCTGCAGAGAATGTCAGTGCTCACCAGACCAGTTGATGCACGGATGGCACAGGATTAGTGTTGAGCAGAATATGCCATATTCGATTTTGCGATATATCTCGAATATATAGTCGAATATTCGAGATATATTCGTTAAATGCGAATATTCGCGATATTTTTTGGAAATGAAATGATTGCGAAATTTCAAAACAAAATATTTGCGAATATTCGGCAAATGCGGAAGGAGCACTCTGATTGGCTCAGAATATTCGTGATATTTTATAATACAAAATAATTGCGAAATTTCGAGAAATGCGGAATGGAGCACTCTGATTGGCTCAGAATATTCGTGATATTTTATAATACAAAATAATTGCGAAATTTCGAGAAATGCGGAATGGAGCACTCTGATTGGCTCAGAATATTCGTGATATATTACAATACAAAATAATTGCGAATATTCGGCAAATGCGGAAGGAGCACTCTGATTGGCTCAGAATATTCTTGATATTTTATCGTAATTTCGCAAAAATGCGAATAAGAAATTGATTGCGGAATTTCGACAGTAACACTCTGAAATCGAATATATGTGTTATTTTAGCTAAAAACAATATTGCGAATTTCTCGAAAATAATCGCGCGATATCGCTATTGCCGAATAATCGCATTGCGATTTTTCGGCAATATAAAATGATCGCTGCAGCTACTCGGCCCAAGGTCTCTAATCATACCAGCAATGCTTTTAGATGTCGATGGGGATCTCTAGGATGTGATCTGTTCTAAAAAAAAATTGAAAAAATACGAATATTCGAAATAGCGAATATTCACCGCAAAATTCGGAATATATCGCGAATACTCGAATATGCCATATTCGAGCCGAATATTCGCAATACGAATATTCGTGAGCAACACTACACAGGATGAAAGCCAGGATTCTCGGAGCTCTTCAGCAACATGTTCATTGCTGCTTACATCATGACACGCCCCCAAACCTCCAGATTTTTTGAGAAATGTTTGCATATGTCCGATTTTCACTATTTCTCAAAAAGATGCAATTTTTAATTTACAAATATTTGTTATTTATTAACTTAATACAGGTTTAGCTTTTATATTTAGAAGGAACTTTTGTAAAATTTCAAAGAAATTTTAAAGAATCAGATACTCCGGGATATAGCTAAGATACGAGTGGCGTAAGTCTCTTACGCCATCGTATCCTAGTTGCATATTTACGCTGGCCGCTTTGTGGCGCTTCCATCGATTTACGCGTCGATTTACGCGTCGAATATGTAAACGTAGTTGCGGCTGGCGAATCTATTTGCGCCGTTTATGTAAGGCGTTGGACCGGCGTAAAGTTACCCCTGCTATGAGGCGCTGGCAATGTTAAGTATGGACTTTGGAACAGCGTTGTATTGTACGTCGTTTTCTTTGTTTGTTTACGTTGTTTGCGTAGGCCGATTCAGAATGGGGCTGGGCGTAAGTTACATTCACGTCGCTATCAATGACTATTTGCGACGTGATTTTGAACATGCGCATTGGGATTCGTCCACGGCCGGCGCATGCGCAGTTTGTTCAGCGCGTCAATAACGTGGGGTCACCATACATTTACATACAACACGCCCACCATCCACCTACTTTGAATTACGCGCGGTTACGCCGGCCCATTTACGCTACACCAACTTACGGAGCAAGTGCTTTGTGAATACAGCACTTGCCTGTCAAAGTTGCGGAGGCGTAGCGTAAATAGGATATGCTACGCCCACACAAAGATACGCGGCTCTACCTGAATCTGGCCCTATATATATATATATATATATATATATATATATATATATATATATATATATATATACACTGTATATATATATATATTTTCACAAATATCGCAGTGCCTAAATAATCTGTAGCACCTTTCATTTATTCTACTGGTCCTTTGCTTTCCGAAAAAGTATAGTTTTAAGGGTGTTTTAAAAATTGTGAAAGCTGAAAGTGAAACCTCCCGATTTTTACAGAAATTTGCTTATTTATAGTTTTGTGTACGTTCAGTTTTCACCATTTCGCAAAAAGGCGCAATTTAAAATGTATAAATATTTGTTATTTATTAACTCAAAACAGGTTAAGCTTTAACCACTTAAGCCCCGGACCAATATGCTGCTAAATGCCCAGAGGCGTTTTTACAATTCGGCACTGCGTCGCTTTAACAGACAATTGCGCGGTCATGCGACATGGCTTCCAAACAAAATTTGCGTCCTTTTCTTCCCACAAATAGAGCTTTCTTTTGATGGTATTTGATTGCCTCTGCAATTTTTATTTTTAGCGCTATCAACAAAAATAGAGCGACATTTTTGAAAAAAAAAATCAATATTTTTTACTTTTTGTTATAAGAAAAATCGAATAAACTACATTTTAGTCAAACATTTAGGCCAAAATGTATTCAGCCACATGTATTTAGTAAAAAAAAAAAAAATCGCAATAAAAAAAAAATTAGCTACCTAGCGGCAACAGCGACACTAATACATCGATCAGAAAAATGATCGCTTAGTGACGCTGGCAATAGGGGGTGAAAGGGTTAACTAGGGCGGTGATCAAGGGGTTTAACCTTTATTAGGGGGGTACGGGGCTACCCTGGACCTAACACTAACTGCCTGTCACACTAACTGTCACACTGACACTAAATGCAGTGATCAGTAAATATATGATCACTGCAATCAGTGACATTGTGACAGGGGGCTGGGGGGGGGGGTGATCGGAAGGGGTTAGGTGTGCCTATGTGTATGGTGTCAGTGTAGTGTTGGTGCTGTGGTAAACATGTTTGCAAATATTGTGGGGCCCTAAAAATCAGTAGCACCTTCCTCTTTTTCTACTGGTCCTAAGCTCTTTTAAATATATGGTTTGGGGAGTCTTTAAAAAAAACTCTGAAAGCTGTAAGGGAACAATGAAAGCCTTCAGATTTTCTGAGAAATTGGGATATTAAAATTATTGCATTTGTTAGATTTTCACCATTTCACAAAAGGCACAATATACAATTTACAAATAGTGGTTATTTATTAATTAAACAACAATATAGGTTAGGTTTTATATTTAGTAGGGATTTTGTAAAATGTTCTGTGTTTTTATCTGCTAATAATGATTTTAGTGTACTATTAGCAAAAATATTGTTTTGATAAAGATTTGCGCAAAAATCATTGTGCCCTAAAAATCGGCACCTTATTTGTATTCTACTGGTCACATGCAGAAAATATATGATTTGGGAGGTCTTTAACAAACTCTGAAAGCTGTAAGGGAAAATCCAAAAAGCAATGGAAAAATTGCAAAAATGGCCCGGCAAGCTAAAAAGTGAATCATAGGGCCTGGCAGCGAAATGATTAAAGAGCAAAATAAAAAATACTAAAGTACTTTAAATAAAATTCTAGGGTTGCTTTAACCACTTAAGACCCGGACCAAAATGTAGGTAAAGGACCTTGCCCCTTTTTGCGATTCGGCACTGCTTCGTTTTAACTGACAATTGCGTGGTCGTGCGACGTGGCTCCCAAACAAAATTGGCGTCCTTTTTTTCCCACAAATAGAGCTTTCTTTTGGTGGTATTTGATCACCTCTGCGGTTTTTATTTTTTGCGCTATTAACAAAAATAGAGCGACAATTTTAAAAAAAATGCAATATTTTTTTACTTTTTGCTATAATAAATATCCCCCAAAAATATATAAAAAAACATTTTTTTTTCCTCAGTTTAGGCCGATACGTATTCTTCTACGTATTTTTGGTAAAAAAAATCGCAATAAGCGTTTATCGGTCGGTTTTCGCAAAATTTATAGCGTTTACAAAATAAGGGATAGTTTTATTGCATTTTTATTAATTTTTTTTTTTTTTTACTACTAATAGCGGCGATCAGCGATTTTTTTCGTGACTGCGACAATATGGCGGACACTTCGGACAATTTTGACACATTTTTGGGACAATTGTCATTTTCACAGCAAAAAATGCATTTAAATTGCATTGTTTACTGTGGAAATGACAGCTGCAGTTTGGGAGTTAACCACAGGTGGCGCTGTAGGGGATGTGTGACCTAGTGTGTTTGTTTACAACTGTAGGGGGGTGTGGCTGTAGGTGTGACGTCATCGATCGCGTCCCCCTATTACAGGGATGACGCGATCGATGCTGCGGCCACAGAGAAGCACGGGGAAGCCGTGTGTACACACGGCTCTCCCCGTTCTTCCGCTCCAGGGACGGATCGCCGCACTCCAGCGGCGATCGGGTCCGCGAATCCCGCGGTCCCGGTCCCGGAGCTTCGGACCGGGTCGCGGGGGCGCGCCCGCGACCCACGGCTGGGTACTAAAATCAACGTATATATACGTTGATGTGCCCAGCCGTGCCATTCTGCCGACGTAAATGTGCAGTAGGCGTCCTTAAGTGGTTAACCAATCTCCCATCCTGGGCTTCCTGGCCATTGCTCAGGAGCCTGTGTGCATGCCCGATAACAGAGCAGGATCGTGGATCTGTGTGTGTGAACATGGTCCCAAAATATTTGTCAAAAGTGTCCGATATGTCCACCGCAATGTCACAATCATGATAAAAATCGCAGATCGCTGCCATTACTAAAAAAAAAGAAAAAGAAAAAAATGCCATAAATCTATCCCCTATGTTGTAGACGCATTCCGATTTTTTTTTTACCAAAAATATGTAAAAGAAAACATATCGTCCTAAACTGAATAGACATTTAAAAAAAAATAATAATTTCAAACTGGAATACTGTGGTTTTGGAAAGAAAATTGACTTTATAGGCACCAGTCATAAACATAAAATGAGTTTTTATTGATACAATACCAAAAGAATTTTGGTGTTGCAATCAAAATTACAATACACGTTTATAAAAATACATTTAAAAATCACATATGATTGATCACAAAATAAAAGTAGTGAACAACAGAGAATAGTCGTTGTAACCAGAAATGGTCCGGCGTAGAAATCAATGTTGGTTGATGACTACTGTAGGTACAAGTACAGATAAACATAGACTCTACATGTTTCGCATTTAATGCTTCCTCAGGAGCTATGATTGTTCTAGAGAAAAAGGAAGGGACCGTTATTAGTATACAGACATACATTTATATAGACTAAACAAACATTTGTGCTTAAATGCTAAATTGTACCCTTTGTGCATCAAAGCACTATAAGAGGGATGCAGTAAAGACCAAGTTTACCATGGTGTGAACACTTATTATAGCAAAAATTTAAAAATAATGTGTTTTTATTTTTTTTAACTGGTCACTCTTCTTTTGTTTATAGTGCAAAAAATAAGAACCACAGAGGTGATCAAATACAGTACCACCAAAAGAAAATGGAAAATTTATTATCAGTACTTACCGTAATTTTCCTTTCCTGATGGACTCCATGGCAGCCTACGTGTGGGTTAATCCCGCCTCCTCTCCATTGCTATAGGACCCCATACCCTATAAATTTGAGCTCACCGGTAGAGACTGTGTTCCGTAACTAGCCTACTCTAGACTGATGGGGGGGAACTCCGGCTGCCATGGAGTCCATCAGGAAAGGAAAATTACGGTAAGTACTGATAATACATTTTCCGTTTTCCTGACAGACTCCATGGCAGCCTACGTGTGGGAAATAACTAGCCAATCCACACGGGTGGGTATGATGAACAGAAATACACTTGATTTGACCTGTCAACCGACAAGTTTTACAAACAAAAGACCATAGAAGGTAACAGAGCAGGCTCACTACATTAAACCGATATACGCCTAGTGGAATGTGCCCTCGCCGACTCCGAAGGAACCGGGTCCTCGCCTTTATAAGCTTGTTGGACTGACTAGACAATCCCGGCCACAATCATTCAGCTCGAGGCTCAACTGCCAGCATGCAGGATGAACAACTAGACAGAGTGTCTGAAACGGAGGAAGTAGCTCGCAAGCATATCCCCAAGATTTCATCTATGTCCAGAGGATGAATTCTAGTGGACTGGTAGGTCCAAAAGTTGAGGTAGGACGATTCCCTGCCTCTTATCGGACCTTGAGGCAATCATAGATTTAAGTCGATCAAAGGAAAAAAGGCGTATGTCTTCTGGAAACCAATCGATCTGTCAGGGCATCCATTCCAGAGGCCTAGCTGCACGATCCAGAGTGTAATACCTCTTAAGCTTAAAGTTGCCGGGAAAGACTAGAGAACAGGACCACTTCGGGAAGGACTTCCCCAGGGTAGAATTCACTTGAATGACTGCACACGAAGGGACCACTCGGTGACCAGCCGAATACGTGTCAGGAAGACCACTCGGGCGTTCTGGACTCCGGGATGTAAGCCGTTGACATGCAGGATAGGTTCTTCTGGACCCAAGACATAATGGACTTGACCTCCCTCCGTGTGCTCCCAGATTCTTCATATAGGAGATCACCGTGGTGTTGATCACTCTTACTGATACTGACTTTCTCTTCCGGGAACTGGAGAAAAAGACTGAAGGGCACACCAAGCTGCCTGAATCCCCAAGGTGTTCCAGTCCGGGTTGAGAAAACGTATACCTAGCTTGGCTAGGGCAAGATCCGATCTGCAGAGGGCTCCCCAACCGGAGAATTAAATTGACAGTTGGCCCTAGGCATATGTAGCTGCAGGAAACATAAAAAGAAAAAAGGATGCAACGTCTGCAGGGACCACGTGACCATAAGGGTCTTGGAGACCATTGAGCCAAAAAGCTTTGGCACTGTGAGGCCCTCGGTCGTGAAGAGATTAGAGATAACTAAATTCTCTTCTGAGAAACCAGGATCTTCCCCACTGGGAGTGGGATGGTGCTTTCCACCATAGGAAAAAAAGCTGGGCTCCAGAGTACACTAGGTGCTGGATTGGTCCTAGGTGGCCTTTTACCCTGACCTATGAACCATCCAAAAGCTGGCCAAGGTGGAGACTACCTTCTCCCTGTGAACCAGCAGCTATCCTTTGTTCTGCGTCAGCGACAGGAGGTTGAAGTAGAGACACAATGAACCCCTCTCGTTCTGATGAGGGCCATTATGGCCAGAGGAATTCTTGAGAAGACTTGGGTGAGGTAGTCGGCTCAACAGGAAGGGAGACGAACTGTAGATGTTCTTGTCCAACTTGAAACTGAAGGTATTTGAGAAACTCCTTTGTCACTGGAACGTGGAGATAAGTATTTAAGTCGATTGAGAATAGCCGGTGGTCTGGCTTTACAGGTAGTCGACAGAGTCTTCCTTTGACTCCTTCAGATTTTATACACTGTTTAGGTAAGTCAGGACTGACACTGGTCGCAACAAACCTTCTCCTGCTATAAGAGGGGAAGGGGGGAAATATACCCCCTGGGGACCTCAGTCCCTTCAGACATGTACCACTGCTCCCTACGACTTCAGTGCAACCATGAGTGGGGAGTATGCCAGAGACTCCACTCCTGTCTTGCAGGGGTATACTCTGAATATTTTGTTTGATGAATACGTTTTCTTGTCCACCATACTCCGTTCAGATGATATCCTTAGATTCCTGTAAGAAGCAAGAAGGAGAGAAAGTGTGTTCTTCCCCCGGATGCTTAAAGAACTCCATTGCTTAGCCGGGGAATGGAATGGTCTACCCACACAAGGGCCTCCTTAACCGTCTTGACTAGTACCAGAAAGACATCAAATCCTCTGAAAACCTCTTATCAACTTCCAACTCTCTGTCCGAAGAATCCAGAGAAGCAGCGTAGGGCTGGAAGGATCAAAATCCTTTAGGCTGCATTTAGCCAAAGGAGCCATGTAGAAGGATAGACTGGCTCTGTGTGTGGTATGTATCCCATTATTTAAGGGGTTTCTCTACCACATGTTTCACCAGAGACTCAATACTTTATTGAATTTGTCTCATTTTCCCTCAACCGCCTGGGCATAACATTGGTCATATAAAGACTTTCCTTCCGGGACTCATGTCCCATATCTCCAGCAGACTCTGCAATCAGAGTGGCTGTCATGGCAGTGAGTGTGGTGAATCAGAGGAGGAATGCTATGTCTCCTAGTCGCAGGAGGAATGCTACGTCTCCTTCTAGTCGCAGGAGGAATGCTACGTCTCCTTCTAGTCGCAGGAGGAATGCTACGTCTCCTTCTAGTCGCAGGAGGAATGCTACGTCTCCTTCTGGTTGCATGAGGAATGCTACGTCTCCTAATCGCAGGAGGAATACTACGTCTTCTGGTTGCATGAGAAATGCTGCGTCTCCTGGTTGCATGAGGAATGCTGCGTCTCCTTGTTGCATGAGAAATACCGCGTCTCCTGGTTGCATGAGGAATGCTGCGTCTCCTGGTTGCATGAGGAATGCTGCGTCTCCTAGTTGCAGGAGGAATGCTGAGTCTCCTAGTTGCAGGAGGAATGCTGAGTCTCCTAGTTGCAGGAGGAATGCAACTTCTCCTAGTTGCAGGAGAAATGCGACTTCTCCTAGCTGCAGGAGGAATGCGACTTCTCCTAGTTGCAGGAGGAATGCGACTTCTCCTAGTTGCAGGAGGAATGCGACTTCTAGTTGCAGGAGGAATGCAACTTCTCCTAGTTGCAGGAGGAATGCGACTTCTCCTCTAGTTGCAGGAGGAATACGACTTCTCCTCTAGTAGCAGGAGGAATACGACTTCTCCTCTAGTTGCATGAGGAAAACGACTTCTCCTCTAGTTGCAGGAGGAATGCGACTTCTCCAGTTGCAGGAGGAATGCGACTTCTCTACTTGGAGGAATGTGACTTCTCCAGTTTCAGGAGGAATGCAACTTCTCCAAATGCAGGAGGAATGCGACTTCTTCAAATGCAGGAGGAATGCGACTTCTCCAAATGCAGGAGGAATGCGACTTCTCCAAATGCAGGAGGAATATGACTTCTCCAAATGCAGGAGGAATGCGACTTCTCCAGTTGCAGGAGGAATGTGACTTCTCCAGTTGCAGGAGGAATGCGACTTCTCCTCTAGTAGGAGGAATGCGACTTCTCCAGTTGCAGGAGGAATGCGACTTCTCCTCTAGTTGGAGGAATGCGACTTCTCCAGTTGCAGGAGGAATGCGACTTCTCCAGTTGCAGGAGGAATGCGACGTCTCCAGTTGCAGGAGGAATGCGACTTCTCCAGTTGCAGGAGGAATGCGACTTCTCCACTGACTAGACGGCAAACTTTGTCTAGGACTGGACAATAAAAGGAGAAATTGTGGTCTGGCAAGGTCTCGGACGTCCTGAACCACAAATTGCTGGTCCGATCCTTTGAAAGGGCTGAAAAGAAAAAATTGGGGTGGGGACACAAACGCAATCTCAAACCCTTGAGAATGCAACCTCGACCCCTCCCCTTGCCTGCACGTACCCAGTGCACAAGGGCTGGCTGCATAAAGGCAGTGACCTGTCCATAACCTCTGGACAGGACGTCAGCAAAAAATACATACAGTCTGCGGATGACCCGTTAATGCTACCCAGACCAGGGAAGACAACCAGAAGAAAAACATATATATATATATATATATATATATATATATATATATATATATATATATATATATATATATATATATATATATATATATATATATATATATATATATATTTTTTTTAACATATATGGCATCCTGGTGCAGACTCATCTTGGGGGAAGCCACTGCTTACTGTCTGCGGAAATACCCACACTGACAGGAGGCAGGCCTTAGAATTCCTGGCCTGGTGACGTCAACGCCCCTTCCACCTCACGCCTGCGCCGTGAAGACAGCCTGACAGCGCCTGCGCGGTCACCGGTCCCTTCCGCCACTGCGTGCACACGCGAGCCAGGCCTCACTATCACAGAGGCCCCGCACATACATAGAACGGCGGCAGTGCAGGCGACCCAGAAGCACCGTGGCACCCTGGAACGCAAAAGCATTCCATGCGCCGTGAGGGGACACAGAGGTACCGGAGAGTACCCGGAAATAAAGGGAAACAAACAAACAAATAAACACAGAGGCGACTGCCATGGAGGAAGTGGAAAAAGGTTCAGACCTTGCCAGCCGTTGATGCATCCATCTTCAGGCATACCGCGGGAACCTCCATTCCATCGCTGGAAGTGCGGTTGTTCACCTTTTTCTTTCAAGCATTGTTTCCATGCATTGCCTGCACCCAGGCTTCTGAGAGGACACTGATTGCTTAGTGCACTCAGCTGGAGCGGCAGTTCCTTTCTTCTCTATTGGCCCATACACACGATCCGAATATCGGCCGACGGATCGTACGACTTTTTTCGCTTAATAATCGCAAGTAAAATAAAATAGGTTTTTAAACTCACGAAAATTCTCGTACGATAGAAAAAAACGATCGGAAGTGATGTCACGTGTTGTAATGTATTTGTATTGTATTGTCGGACGACGGCTGTACAGACTAAACGAAAATCGGACGATCGGACATCGGACGAGAAAATTTTTCGCGCTTGTCCGATCGAATTTAATCGGATGAACGGTCGTGATCGGCTGTCGAAAGTAGCGTACACACGATCCGAAAATCGTATGATCCATCATCGGACGATCGTTTTCGTCCGATATTCGGATCATGTGTATGGGCCATATGGAGTGTATACTGCCAAAGAAATGCACAGGCCCACTTGTAGCTCAGCCCTGAGCTGTACCGCATGGATGATATGCCAAACATTCAGGAAATATTTCAAACGGATGCCAACAGGAACAAACGTGATGTAGGTCTATGAGGAGGACAAAAAAGGAACACAGTATTGAAGTGGTTAAATCTGCCTATAAATTAATCAAATTATTATTTTATTGTATTTTTTTTTTTTTTGTGACAGATAGAGCTTCCTTTTGGTGACATTTAGTTACCACTGGTATTTTTTTTGTTAAATAAACAAAAAACTAATGAAAATTTTCGAAAATAACCCACATTTTTCTAAGTTTTTGTGATAAAATTTCACAAATACGAAATGTTTCTCTATGAACTTAGGCAAACATTTTTACTGCTTCTTTTCTTTGGTGAATCAGTGTATATTATTAAATCTGTGTGATAGTTAAAGAGTTTACAAGCTATGGTACACATAGTATATTTGAAAATTGATCAATACTGACTGCCTCTGCATCTAATTTCTTGAGGACCTAAAATGCTAGGACAGCACAAATACCCCCCCCCCCCCCCAAACACACACACAAACACACTTTTTGGAAAGTAAACATTCTGGGGTATGCAGTAAGAGGCATATAGCCAGATTCACAAAGCACTTACGCCAACGTATCTCGAGATCGTAAATATGTGCCGTCGTATCTATGCACCATACCCATAGAACTAAGATACGCCAAAAAAATGTACTTCATCCGACTGACGTAACTTGCCTACGCCGGTGTATAGTGGGCGCATATTTACGCTGGACGCATTTGGCACTCCCATTGATTTTCAATGCAAATATGCAAATGAGTGAGATACGCCGATTCATGAACGTACTTGCGCCCGGCGCATGTTTTAGGCGATTTGCGTAAGGGTTACGTCCGGCGTAAAGTTATTCCCCATATTGGAGGCGCAACTCATGCAAAGGTATGGACCAGGGAACGAACGCCGTCAAATTTTACTTTGTTTACATCGTTTACGTCGTACGTGAATAGGGCTGGGCGTAGGTTACGTTCACGTCGTAGGCAGTGATTCGACGTATCTTAGCCAGTTGTTTCGACGTGATTGTGAGCATGCGCACTGAGATACAGTACGTCCAAGGTACGACGCTTGCGCAGTTTATTATAAGTACTTGTCTGAAACTCAGGCCATCATTTGCATGGGGTCACGCTTCAATTAAATGTATCACGCCCACTTTGACTTACGCTGCCTTACGCCTACGACTATACGCTTCACCATTGCAACGTTGGGAGCATTTGCTTTGTGAATTCCATGCTTCCCTCTCTGCGTTGCGCAGGCGTAGCGTAAAGAAGATACGCCACGCCGGCATAATTATGTGCCGAGGTATGTGAATCCGGCTAATAGTGTTTTTTTTTTTTTTTTACAATTATTTGAAAAAGGAAGAAATTAAGTAATTTTATTCACCAAGTTGTCATTTTAACAATTAATGTCTCACACACAGCATAAACATACTGATGCCGCGTACACACGGTCGTTTTTTGTGATGAAAAAAAAACGACGTTTTCTGTGAAGTAAAAAACAACGTTTTTGAAACGTCACTTTTCAAAGACAATTTTGCATACACACCATTGTTTTTTCACAAAAAGCAAGGTTACGTTCACCACTCTTTTCCATTGAAGCTCACTTCATAACTAGCTTCTGGGCATGCGCGGGTTGAAAAACGTCGTTTTGAACGACGTTTTTGCTACACACGGTGACTTTTTGTGAAACAAAAAACGACATTTTGAAAAACGACACAAAAAATTCAAGCATGTTGGAATTTTTTTTTTGGTTGTTTTTTTGAAGACAAAAAACGACGTTTTGCTCACACACGATCAATTTAAATGACGTTTTAAAAAACGTCGTTTTTTTTTCATCGCAAAAAACGACCGTGTGTACGCGGCATTAGAATTACACCCCAAAACACATTAGGCTATGCCTACTGAGCATGGGGATACCATATGAGTGAGACTTTTTCATAGCCTAGTCACATAGAAAATCCAAGGAGCACTTTTGGGCTTTCAAGGAGCATATCACATTTTTGGAGGCACCAGGATAGTGGAAACCTACAAAATTACCCACTTTGAAAAGAAAACACTCCAACGTGTTTTTAAGAGTGTATTTTTTTTTAAAAAAAGCTATTTTTTGACACAGGTTTTTGTAAAAAGCAAGAAAGAAAATTAAAATGTATTTTTTTACACAAAGTTGTCGATTAATAAGATATTTCTAACACACATCATAGGCATACTTAAAATGACACCCCAAAACATATTCTGCTACTCCTACTGAGTATGTGGATAGCACATGTATGTGACTTTTTCACAGCCAATCACAAAGAGGGGCACAACATCCAAGAATCACCTTCAGGCCTTCATTTATATATCTAATTTCCTAACTACCTAGTACTAGGACAGTAGAAAAACCCATTAAATGAACACATTTTGAAAAGAAAACACCTCAAGGTATTTTCTAATGCCACGTACACACGACCGTTTTTCATGACATGAAAAATTTTATTTTTTTAAATGGTCAGTTAAAACGATTCTGTGTAGGCTCCAGAACATTTTTCATGACGTGAAAAATGGGCATTACAAATTTAGAACATGCTCTAATTTTTTGCGTTGTTTTTTCACGTTGTAGTTTTTCACGTCGTGAAAAACGGTCGTGTGTAGGCTTCAACGACGTGAAAAAAATGTGCATGCTCAGAAGCAAGTTATGAGACGGGAGCGAATGTTCTGGTAAAAATAGCGTTTGTAATGCAGATAGCGCATTCGTCTTGCTGTAACAGACTGAAAAGCACGAAGACTGAAAAGCACGAATCGTCTCTCTCCAAATTTTTACTAACACAAAATCAGCAAAAGCAGCCCAAAGGGTGGCGCCATCCGAATGGAACTTCCCCTTTATAGTGCCATCGTACGTTTTGCACATCACCGCGCTTTGCTTAAGCATTTTCTTTCACGATCGTGTGTATGCAAGGCAGGCTTGACAAGAATCACGTAGAAAAAAACGTTTCTAGAACATTAAAAATGGTCACGTGTACGCGGCATTAGAGGCATTGTAAATCTTTTGAAAACTTTTTTTTATTTTTTTGTCACAAGATTTTGGAAAATGCTGAATAAAAGTGAAATCTATTTTTTTTACACATAGTTCTCAATTTCTTGAGATATTTCTCAGATACATCATGGACATAATTAGAATTGCACCCCTCAAAAATTTCTTATACTACTTTTCACCATGTTCCACCGATTAGGTACACATTAGGTAAACAATTTTACTTTAACAGTTGCCTCTATATGAGTAGTCAGGGAATATAACTTAGTTTATCATCATCTATAACAGTCCCAATTTCTATAAGTTATGCACGCCTAGCCTACTGGAACATCGCTACCTCCAGGAATGCCATGGCCTGGCCAGGAAGTAAACAACGCTAAAGAATGGAAGAAGAAATTAATTCCTTTGGTTCCAGGAGTGTAGTTGTCCACAGGAGATGGCTGGGACTGGCGTCTCCCAGGAACATAGTCAGTCAGATCTGCAGATGGGTCAGTTCATGCTCAACAGGCACATGGTCAGTATATGGGCAAAGGATCAATAAACAGGAAAATCGGGAACACTAATTCTGACACTGAGGCTTGTGTGGTGCTGATCGGGGACTGTGACTGGCTGCACTATTAGGGCTAATTCAAATGTGAGGTTGGGGATGGTAAAACCTCACAGCTGAACCATAGTTTTAACTCCTCTCAACTTCTACCACATTTAGCTGCAGAGGCAATGGCTGTGCATGTACACCTGTCACAGGTGTAATGCTTAGTTTCGCAGCTGTGGTAGGAATTCTAAGCCTGCCAACTGTGATCAATTAACCGCTTGCCGACCAGCCGCCGCAGTTATACGGCGGCAGGTCGGCACTCCTGCGCGAGATCCCGTAGCTCTACGTCGGCACTTTCGACGGCCACTAGGGGGCGCATGCGCGCCGCCGGCGGCCCGCGCGCGCCCCCCGCTCGCCCCCAGAGTCCCGTGCGTGTGCCCGGCAGGCACGATCGCCGCCGGGCACACGCGATCGCTCGGTACAGAGCGGGGAACGGGAGCTGTGTGTGTAAACACACAGCTTTCGTTCCTGTCAGCGGGGGAAATGCTGATTTTCTGTTCATACAATGTATGAACGGAAGATCAGTGATTTCCCCTAGTGAGGCCACCCCCCCATACAGTTAGAAGACAAATAGGAACACACTTAACCCCTTCCCCGCCCCCTAGTGTTAACCCCTTCACTGCCGATGGCATTTTTATAGTAATCCAATGCATTTTTATAGCATTGATCGCTAAAAAAATGCCAATGGTCCCAAAAATGTGTCAAAAGTGTCCGAAGTGTCCGCCATAAGGTCGCAGTACTGAAAAAAAACGCTGATCGCCGCAATTACTAGTAAAAAAAATAATAATAATAAAAATGCCATAAAACTACCCCCTATTTTGTAAACGCTATAACTTTTGCGCAAACCAATCAATAAACGTTAATTGCGATTTTTTTAACAAAAAATATGTAGAAGAATACGTATCGGTCTAAACTAAGGAAAAAAAAGTTTTTTTTATATATTTTTGGGGGATATTTATTACAGAAAAAAGTAAAAAATATTGCATTTTTTTCAAAATAGTCGCTCTATTTTTGTTTATAGCACAAAAAATAAAAACCGCAGAGATGATCAAATACCACCAAAAGAAAGCTCTATTTGTGGGAAAAAAAAGAAGGCCAATTTTGTTTGGGAGCCACGTCGCACGACCGCGCAATTGTCAGTTAAAGCGACGCAGTGCCGAATCGCAAAAAGTGCTCTGGTCGTTGGGCAGCAATATGGTCCGGGGCTGAAGTGGTTAAAGTGGATGGGGATACTTGAGCAGGGTCCAAGTGGTTAAAGCAGGTGGTGAGGAAGCAATACAAATCCAATTCTGTGGACCAGTTCTTTGAATCAATGGCCCAGTTATATGACGATCCCCTGCGGGCGGCCACTGCTGAAGCTGCTCTACATGCCCTACGGCAGGGTCAGCGCCCTGCGGAAGATTACACAGTGGAATTCCGTACCTGGTCCTGAGACTTAGGATGGAAAGAGACAGCGTTACGTTATCAGTATCGGCTGGGACTGTCTCAATACCTCAAGGATAAACTGTCTAGAGTCAAGACCCCTTCAACCCTAGAAGGTCTCATCCTACTGACTATTCAACTCGACAGATGCTTACGAGAGCGCCAGTCTGAACGCATCAAAACCCCCCAACTCCTCGAAGCTCTGCCCACATCTAGTTCTATGCAGCTTGGCCTGGCCCATCCAGCATTAACCTCAGGGGAGAGACTTCATCGCCAAAAGGCGAACCTTTGCTTCTACTGTGGGGGAACCGGTCATTATATAACCTTTTGTCCCATAAGACCCAGGAAATCAGTCCTCCGCACCCCGGTCAACTGTCAGGTGTTCAGGTCCTCTTCGACTCACATCACTCTTCCTGTCACGTTACTGATAGCAGGAAAATAAGTTCACCTCCAAGCAATACTGGATTCTGGGGCATGTAGTTGCTTTTTGGATCCGACACTGGCAAAGAGACTCGCTATTCCTCTCCACCACAGGAGCCAAAGACTGACTGTCCACCTGGCTGACGGCTCAATGCCCAGTTATGGGCATGTCACCCAGGAAACGGCACCTATCTTTACCTCCATCAATTCTGGTCACCAGGCATTTTTGCGTTTTGATGTCCCGAGCTCTCCTACATTCCCTGTCATCTTGGGAACTCCATGGCTACAGGCGCACAACCCTCAGATTGACTGGTCCAAAAGGGAAGTTTTCTTCACCTCGCCCTACTGCCGGAAGCATTGTCTTGTTCCTGAAACCAAGAACTCTTCCAGTTGCATGTCTGTTCTACCCACACCCAGTGTGGATCCCAATATACCAGCAGCTTATCGGGAGTTCCAAGATGTATTCGACAAGAAGAAAGCTGATACTCTACCCCCGCATCGTCCCTACGATTGCCCCATTGAGTTGTTACTGGGGGCTGAGATTCCTTTTGGCTGTATTTTTCCCCTCTCTGAGACTAAACTTGTAGCTTTGAGACAGTAAATTTGATGAAAACCTTGAAAAGGGATTTATCCGCCCTTCCTCCTCTCCTGCCGGTGCCGGCATTTTCTTTGTTGAGAAGAAGGACAAAACTTTGAGGCCATGTGTAAATTACAGGGAACTGAATAGAATAACTCTTAAAAATCGCTACCCGCTCCCCCTTATCCCAGAACTCTTCCAGAGGTTTCGTACAGCTCATGTCTTCACTAAACTAGACCTACGTTGAGCTTACAATCTTGTCCGCATCTGGGAGGAGGATGAGTGGAAAACAGCGTTCAGAAATTTTGAATACTTAGTAATGCCATTTGGATTATGCAACGCCCCAGCCACATTCCAACATTTCATAAACGATATCTTCCGGCAGTACCTAGACCAGTTTATTATCGTCTACCTTGACGATATCCTCATATTTTCAGCTACTCTGGAGCTTCACAGAACACATGTAAAAAAGGTATTGAGCATCTTCAGGGTACACAGATTGTATGTAAATGCCGAAAAATGCCACTTTGAAAAGACGACAATCCAGTTTCTCAGACTGATTATCACCACTAATGGGATAGCCATGGATCCTCAGAAGGTGAAAGCCATCCTTGAGTGGCCAGCCCCTTCTGATAAAAAGGGTGTTCAGAGGTTCATCGGCTTCGCAAATTTTTACCGAAGATTTATAAGAGACTTTTCTACCATTGTAGCACCAATTACCCAGATAACACGTCAGCATACCAGATTCCAGTGGTCCGAAGCAGCACAAATGGCCTTTGATCAACTAAAGGTCCTCTTTACCTCTGCACCTGTCTTTCAGCATCCTAATCCTGCCCTATGTTCTGGAAGTTGATGCCTCCGAAGTGGCCACAGGAGCAGTTCTTTCCCAACGTCAGCCCTACTTCATCCTGTGGCCTTCTCTTCACAGAAGATGGCCCAGCCTGAAAAGAACTACGATGTAAGGGAATCGACAGCTCTTGGCAATAAAGACCGCCCTGGAGTAATGAAGATATCTCCTGGAGGGCACCGTCCACCCTATTTTGATCTTTACAGATCATAAGAACTTGGAGTATCTCCACACTGCCAAGCGACTGAGACCCCGGCAGGCTCGATGGGCTTTATTCTTTTCTCACTTCAATTTCCATATCACCTTCTGCCCAGGGTCTAAAAATGGAAAAGTTGATGCCTTGTCCAGGATGTTTCCTGATACCCATGAAGAGATCACACCCAGTACCAGTTCCTCTTGATCCAGCCTGATTTAAGGGCTTCAATTGAACAAGCATCCACTCAATGCACAGAAACAGAAATTTCCTCCCTCAGAAGCCAGGAGGGACTCCTTTGGCATCGAGACAGGATTTTTGTCCCACAGCAAGCCAGGCTTCAGGTCCTAAAAACGTTCCACGATCACCAGCTGGCTGGCCACTTTGGGGTCCGAAAAACGACTGAACTGGTCCAACAGTCTTTATGGTGGCCAACTCTGAGCGCCGATTGTAAGGACTAAGTCAACTCCTGCACAATATGCCAAAGGAATAAGGGGTCCAACACAAAATCCTGGGGCCTTTTAAGACCACTGCCAGTTCCAGAACAACCTTGGAAAAATATTTCTTTAGACTTTATTG
Source organism: Rana kukunoris (assembly GCA_029574335.1). Taxonomy (NCBI): domain Eukaryota; kingdom Metazoa; phylum Chordata; class Amphibia; order Anura; family Ranidae; genus Rana; species Rana kukunoris. The sequence goes on along the minus strand of CM056051.1, from coordinate 333,835,836 downwards.
TGGATTTACCCCCTTCAGAAGAATTTACAACCATTCTAGTAGTAGTAGACCGGCTATCCAAGATGGTGCATTTCTTACCAATGATGGGCACACCTTCTGCCATGGACACCGCAGAGATTTTCATTAAAGAAGTAGTCAGACTGCACGAAGTACCAGATAACATTGTGTCAGATAGAGGTGTACAATTCACGTCTGGAGGAACCTTTGCAAATCACTATCAATTGAGACATGTTTTTCCACAGCTTACCATCCCCAGAGTAACGGCCAAACAGAAAGGGCTAACCAGACCTTAGAGCAATACCTGCATTGTTTTTGTTCCTTTTCTCAGGACTATTGGATCACATTATTGCCCCTAGGCTTATACAAAGATTTCGCAACAGTCATCCTGCAAAATGGGCGCAAATGGGCTTTCGGAGGCTGCCCATTGGGAGGTGGCACTGTCAGGGAAATAGACGCATCCCTTTGCGTAATGGTGCAGGGTTGGCCACCCTTTGGGCTCCTTCTGCTAATCTTGTGTTAGTAGACCTTTGGTGAGAGACGTATTCGCGCTTTTCAGCCACATGCTCTTCAGTTCGTGAATATCAGCAAAACAACTTCATTATTCTAGCATTATAAAGAAGAAGAGAATGCGCTGCATTCAAAGATTTAAAATATTGCAGAGTGACGAATGTGCTATCTCCATTACAAATGCTAGTTTTACCAAACCAAGCACTTCCGCCTCGTTCTTGATTCTATGCATTGTCAGGGAAATAGGCGCATCCCTTTGCGTACTGGTGCAGGGTTGGCAAACCTGCATAGGCAAAGGCACTGTCAGGGAACCAACAGCAGGAGAAGGACTTTAGGACCCAGTATCTCTGGCAGGAAAAGGACTTTAGGACCCAGTATCTCTACCAGCAGGTCACATGGTCCTATACAAGGAAGTCTGTTAGTGTCTGCCTTTGCTGGTTTAACTTCAGTTCCCCCTGTGTTCCTGTGTCCTGAATTTCCTGTTGATCTGATCTCCTGTGTACCGACCCAGCTTGTTCTGACCTGCTCTTCCTGATCCACTGGCTCGACCCTTGGTTTGCATCTGACTTCCTTCTGTCTGCTCCCTGCATCTGACCCCTGCTTGTTTACTGGACTCTGTTTATCCTGCTTACTGTACTAGACTAGACTAGAGTAGACTGGTCACTCTGGTTACAGATTGTTTTCCTGTGAATGATTCTTGGCTTGGCTCCCGGCTCAGCTTACAGTTGCTCCACTGGTCTCTGTCTCCCTGACCTCCCAAGCACGTCTGTTTTTAACAACCAGGCACCCGTGCTTCTGTGGGCACCGCACCTGCTGTGTCATCTTCAGTGGTGTGCTGCACTCGGCTGCAAGGGGAGCCCTCCCAGCATCTCGGCCTCCTACCAAGATCCTGAGAAGAATGCATTGAATTTTGTGTGTCGGAATTGTCTACACACACTGGAATTTACGAGAACGTATTTTGTTGTCGGAAATTCCGACAGCAAATGTCCAATGGAGCCTACACATGGTCGGAATTTCCGACAACAAGCTCCCATCGAACATTTGTTGTCGGAAATTCTGAGCGTGTGTACACGGCATTATAGTGGTGATTAGTAGAGATGTCGCAAACATAACATTTTCCGTTCCCGAACGACGAACGCGAATTTCCCCAAACAGGCGAACCGGGCAAACCGCCATAGACTTCAATAGGCAGGCGCATTTCAAAACCCACAGGGACTCTTTCTGGCCACAATAGTGATGTAAAAGTTGTTTCAAGGGGACTAACACCTGGACTGTGGCATGCTGGAGGGGGATCCATGGCAAAACTCTCATGGAAAATTACGTAGTTGATGCAGAGTCAGGTTTTAATCCATAAAGGGCATAAATCCCCTAACATTCCTAAATTGTTTGGAATAACGTGCTTTAAAACATCAGGTATGATGTTGTATCGATCAGGTAGTGTAAGGGTTACGCCCGCTTCACAGTAACAGACCAAACTCTGACAGACCAAACTCCCCGTTTAATGCACCGCAAACAACTGCAAACAATCCATTTGCACAACCGCAAACTCCCATTTGCACAAGGTTGGATACCAATCTCCATCTGTCCATTAAGAGGCCTGACCCTGTTCTGGTTACCTTCTTATTTCCTCTCCTTCCTGTATGGCCCCACCCAGGTCATCAAAGGAAGTCTATATTAACTGTTACACTACAGGCTTGCAGTGTTGTTCAACAGTGTTGTTTGCTTACGTTCCTGCTTGCCGTGTACTACGATTATCTTCCTGTGTACCGTTTTTGGCTCGTCCCTGACTTCTCCTGTTTGCCTGTGCCCTTGAACTTTTGCCTGTCCCTCGGTTACCCCTGTCTGCCTGTTGCCCTGACTTTGGCTTAACCATCACTACCATTTGTCCTGCTTGCTGCTTCCCCTCTCGTCCTGGGCGATCTTGGGTTCATGCTTCCTCTCTGATAGCAGCAGTCGGCTATAGGGTTCACTACCCTGTGGTGCATCCCTGACCCCAACGGGGTGCACTTGTCACCTGGCCACAGGTGACCTGACAGTCATTGAATGTCTCTTCCTCCACCCAGCCACATACAACACCAAGGGTCCCTGAAAGGTGACAACAAGCCCCCTGGGATGCCTGCTGTGGTTGGTTTTCCACCTCCTCAAAGCCACCTTCCTCCTCTGACTCCTCTTCTTCAGACTCCTCTCTCTGCGTTGCTGCAGGTCCAGCAATCGACGACGACAAGGCTGCTTATGGTGGTAATGATGACCACAACACTTCCTCTTCATGCTCATCTACGGCCTGATCCAGCACTCTTCGCAGGGCACGCTCTAGAAAAAATGTATATGGGATGAGGTCCATGATGTTGCCTTGGTTTTGACTGACCAGGTTTGTCACCTCCGCAAAAGGACGCATGAGCCTACAGCCATTGTGCATGAGCATTCAGTAACGCGGCCAAAAAATACCCAGCTCCGCAGAGGCTGTCCTCTTTTTTTTTTAATTAAACAAAATCTGTTCTTAACAGTTTAATCTCTGTTTTGTCCCCTACCAGGGACCGGTGTATGGAATAGATTTTAGGTCCCGGGAGATGGAAAAATATGCTTTTTCGGTCCTCTTACTTCCAATTTGGGGCACTGCGCGTACGGCTTGCAATGTACTGTGCCACCAGATATGAGTGGTGTGTTTAAGTAGTACTATTCCTATCAGGGGCCGGTCTATGTAATAGATTTTAGGAACCGGGAGATAGAAAAAGATGCTTGGTTGGTTCTCCTACTTCCAATTTGGGGCACTGAGCGTGCACAGTATACGCTGTGAGCTTGACACACACTCTGGCAGGCAACTGACTGCTTTTCTATTACAGTCAAAATATATATATATATATATATATTTAAATGTAATCTACTGTGACACCAGATATGAGTGGTGGCACTGGGCAAGTGGGCACATTATACGCTGTGAGCCTGACACACACGCTGGCAGGCAACTGCATTTAGATTACAGTGGGAAACAAAAAGCAGACTGATGTACTAGCCCTAAAAAGGGATTTGTGGGGTGCTGTCAGGACGCTGTCCTTACAGCAGAGATAACATGAGTCTTTCAGGACTGGAGTGGACACTGAATACACTGGCCTAGCTATCGATTTCCCTATTAAATCAGCAGCAGCTACACTGTCCCTCCTCTCACTAAGACTGCAGCTTCCGAATGAATCTAAAATGATCACCTTTGAAAACGTCCATAGACGAAACCGGTCAGGTGACCATACGCTCTTACGTCACACGCTCCGTTACGCTCAGCTTAGAAACCTAAGGGTGCAGAGAGGAAAAACATTTTTTACAAGTCACTATATACCTGAAACACTATTTTCTTGACATCAATACTTTTTGACATCACGTTTGACCTATATTGTTATATAGCCTGTTTGATTTTATACAGCACTCAGCACTTTATACCATAACACTGGACTTAGGAGTGATACCACTAACCGAGTTGTCAATACTAAACCTTTAACAAGATATTTTTTGAAACACTATTAAATATAAACAGAAGGCCTCATAACCACCAATTCCACTAGGTACTCACCATCAGGATCACACAAGGACACAAAAAAGCACCCTTATCCCCCTGAGGGATTATCAGAAATAAGGGATCACTTGGTGAAGCGGGGAGTTTTATTTCAAATAAACCCATCTGCTACAAGTACCCGACACGAGATATACAGATCACATTTACACAGCAGCGCCAATCACCTGTATCTAAAAATTATCTTAACACACCATCTCTCTTTGAGAGATTAAACAGAAGGCAGCAGCTCATATCCCCAGTCCTAGCGCGGACTAATTCCTAACATTCACTAAAATGGATACTGTCCAGGAGGGTCTGGGAGGGAGGGTATGTTGCTGATTGGCTGAAATGTGTCTTCTGACTGTGAGGTACAGGGTCAAAGTTTGCTCAATGATGATAAATAGGGGGCGGACGAACAAGTTATGTTTGCCGGAAACTATTCGCCGGCGAATAGTTCGGGACATCTCTAGTGATTAGGCTGTCACTGCATGTGGCGGTAAGCAGAGACACTGTGACTGGTATGTCAGTGATCAGGGACGCTGTGACTGGTGCAGCGGTGATAAGGAACACTGTGAGTGGGTGACGGTGATTAGGGACACTGGTGACAATATGTAAAAAAATCTTTTTTTTTTTTTTACATTTTCTTTTACAATTTTTTTTTTTATTTGTTTACATTCTATCATCAGAGTAGTGCAGTGTCATAGTGACTCTGCACTACTCTGGGAAGGTGATCTGGATTGTTTTTTTGTTTTTTTTTATACACTGTGGTTGTTTGTTACAGTAATTATCACTGGCTTTCATTCATGACAGCTTGCTTACTATCGTGATTGCTGTGAATGGCTACAGCTATCATTTTGTTCAGGGACAATATGAATGGCCCTGTACTATGTGATTACTGTGAAAGATCACAGATATCACAATAGTATACGAGCTGTCATGAATGAAAGCCATTCATGACATCTGTGTTTACATGTTATCATGGGTACTGAGCACTGTGATCTGATGTGTCCACCAGACACAGCGGTCATAGGATAGTGCTGCTGTATTTGTTGAATATGGTGGACAGGGAATGGTTAAATTCTAGGGCCAATAATAAGAAAAATTGCTCTTGACATTCTCCCTGCTTAGGGGTGTCCTAAATACTTATCTAGATTATAACAGAAAAGGTATGCAATAATCAGATATATGCTGAACAGCTATAAATGAGTGCTGTAAATGAGAGCTTAACATTCCCTATATGGACTGATCACATGGATTGCATATAACAAGGACACTGATCTCTGTAAACAATATTACATGAAACAAAAATGTAACAGATGGGTGATGTGGACACAATCTAAAGATATAAATTGTAGCTAACTAGTCTGAGCTGCCTCCTCCTCTGAACTGCGAACCTGAGAGCTGTAAAGAGAGATGCAGTAAGACTTATTTATTATTATTTTTTTTCTCTTTTTTTTGTTCCCTCCACATCAGCTCTTTCCATCTGCTGGAGATCAGCTCATGGTTTATTACTTCCTTTGTCTCCAAAGTTAACTTGCGCAGTAAGACTTATTAAGATTAAAGCGACAAATGTTAAATATTGCACTCACAAGAACTCCATGTGGAATAGCATATTCTCAGTAAACAGGTGCAGGGGATCGTCCGGAAGTAGGTGTTCAGTAAATGCTGTAGGATCGGTACCCTCCGCTCCCTCAGAGAGACCGACAATGCGGAGATTATTCCTGCGGTACCGGTTCTCGGTGTTCTCTGCACGCGCCTCCAAAGACTTCACCTTAGTCTGCAGCATGCGGAATGAGACTCCATGCTCCTGTAGTGTGTCCTCCACCTCTCCCACTTGGAGCTCAACCCCCGTCATCCTGGCCCTAAAGCTATCCATGTCTCTCCGGATCAGGTTAACATCGAGCTGCACAGTATCAATCTTAACCATGTGGGTGGTTTAGAAGGTAGTTATAGGTTGCATTAGTCCAACAACATTGTCTGCTATCTCAGCTCAAAATCTGTGTCCACCGTCTGCGTTGCCATGTTGCCTTTATTGGCGGGAGCAAGTGATTTATGCGTATTGTGAGGCTTGTGGGAGGATGTATTGCTTTTACCTTTGCGCATACCGCTCCCGGTCAGTCTGTCCTCCGTTGCCAACCGAATGCAGGTGAATGGCTGCAGGTATACAGAGAGAAAATCAGACAGGAACTCAGAGCTCCCTCAAGACACATCTGCTCCGGTGGCCAACTTGGACATGGCCCGATATTTAGAATCTTGTCAGTCTTATTGTATCTTTGAATGAATTTTCAGATTACATCACTTTCTGTAGCTTGTATCAGCATTCACTTCCTGTTAGGCCATCTCCGAGAAGCCTTCACTTCCTTGTTGTATCACAGAAGAGTGTCTGATAGGGTGTGTTCACAACTCCCTTATTACTATATTACCTTCCACCCATTTCCTATATAATCGGATTATACAATATCCTTTAGACCTCCAATCAGCTATGTAGTACAAGGACCTGTCTGATTTGATCCAAATTGAATGGGTTGTTCAGGTGAGTACTCTATTCCATAGTTCTGGTAAATCTAATGGAAAATCTACAGAGATTGTACAATCAGATTGCATAGTCTATGACCATCTTTAACCACTTAAGACCCGGACCTTTACGCAGCTAAATGACCCAAGGTGTTTTTACAATTTGGCACTGCGCTGCTTTAACTTGTAATTGCGCGGTCATGCGATGTTATATCGAAACTAAATTTGCGTCCTTTTCATCCCACAAATAGAGCTTTCTTTTGATGGTATTTGATTGCCTCTGCGATTTTTATTTTTTGCGATATTAACGGAAAAAGACCGTAAATTTAAAAAAAAAACGATTTTTCTTATAACAAAAAGTAAAAAATATCGAATAAACTAAATTTTAGTCAAACATTTAGGCAAAAATGTATTCAGCCACATGTCTTTAGTAAAAAAAATCGCAATAAGCGTATATTTATTGGTTTTCGCAAAAGTTATAGCGTCTACAAACTAGGGTACATTTTCTGGAATTTACACAGCTTTTATTTTATGACTGCCTATCTCATTTCTTGAGGTGATAAAATGGCAGGGCAGTACAAAACCCCCCCAAATGACCCCATTTTGGAAAGTAGACACCCCAAGGAAACTGCTGAGAGGCATGTTGAGTCCATTGAATATTTTTTTTTTTTGTCCCAAGTGATTGAATAATGACCAAAAAAAAAAAATTTACAAAAAGTTGTCAGTAAATGATATATTGCTCACACATGCCATGGTTATATGTGGAATTGCACCCCAAAATACATTCTGCTGCTTCTCCCGAGTACGGGAATACCACATGTTTGAGACTTTTTGGGAGCCTAGCCGCGTACGGGACCCCAAAAACCAAGTACCGCCTTCAGCATTTCTAAGGGCGCAAATTTTTGATTTCACTCCTCACTACCTATCACAGTTTCGAAGGCCATAAAATGCCGAAATTGCACAAAACCCCCCCAAATTACCCCATTTTGGAAAGTAGACACCCCAAGCTATTTGCTGAGAGGCAGGTCGAGTCCATGGAATATTTTTTATTTTGACACAAGTTGCGGGAACATGACAAACTGATTTTTTTTTACACAAAGTTGTCACTAAATTATATATTGCTCACACATGCCATGGTTATATGTGGAATTGCACCCCAAAATACATTCTGCTGCTTCTCCCGAGTACGGGAATACCACATGTTTGGGACTTTTTGGAGCCTAGCCGCGTACGGGACCCCAAAAACCAAGCACCGCCTTCAGCATTTCTAAGGGCGCAAATTTTTGATTTCACTCCTCACTACCTATCACAGTTTCGAAGGCCATAAAATGCCGAAATTGCACAAAACCCCCCCCAAATTACCCCATTTTGGAAAGTAGACACCCCAAGCTATTTGCTGAGAGGCAGGTCGAGTCCATGGAATATTTTTTATTTTGACACAAGTTGCGGGAACATGACAAACTGATTTTTTTTTACACAAAGTTGTCACTAAATGATATATTGCTCACACATGCCATGGTTATATGTGGAATTGCACCCCAAAATACATTCTGCTGCTTCTCCTGAGTACGGGGATACCACATGTGTGGGACTTTTTGGGAGCCTAGCCGCGTACAGGGCCCCGAAAACCAAGCACCGCCTTCAGGATTTCTAAGGGCATAAATTTTTGATTTCACTCCTCACTACCTATCACGTTTTGAAGGCCATAAAATGCCAAGATGGCACACAACCCCCCCAAATGACCCCATTTTGGAAAGAAGACACCCCAAGCTATTTGCTGAGAGGCATGTTGAGTCCATGGAATATTTAATTTTTTTGCCCCAAGTCATTGAATAATGACCAAGAAAAAAAAAAAAAAAACATTTACAAAACGTTGTCACTAAATGATATATTTCTCACACATGCCATGGTTATATGTGGAATTGCACCCCAAAATACATTCTGCTGCTTCTCCTGAGTACGGGGATACCACATGTGTGGGACTTTTTCTGAGCCTAGCCGCATACGGGACCCCGAAAACCAATCACCGCCTTCAAGATTTGTGTGAGTGAAATCAAAAATTGATGTCCTTAGAAATCTTGAAGGCGGTGATTGGTTTTTAGGGTCCCGTACGCGGCTATGCTCCCAAAAATTCCCACACATGTGGTATCCCCGTACTCAGGAGAAGCAGCAGAATGTATTTTGGGGTGCAATTCCACGTATAACCAGGGCATGTGTGAGGAATATATCATTTAGTGACAATGTTTTGTAAATTTTTTTTTTTTTTGGTCATTATTCAATCACTTGGGGCAAAAAAAATTAAATATTCCATGGGCTCAAAATGCCTCTCAGCAAATAGCTTGGGGTGTCTTCTTTCCAAAATGGGGTCATTTGGGGGGGGGTTGTGTGCCATTTTGGCATTTTATGGCCTTCAAAACTTTGATAGGTAGTGAGGAGCGAAATCAAAAATTTGCGCCCTTAGAAATGCTGAAGGCGCTGCTTGGTTTTTGGGGCCCCATACGCGGCTAGGCTCCCAAAAAGTCCCACACATGTGGTATCCCCGTACTCAGGAGAAGCAGCAGAAAGTATTTTGGGGTGCAATTCCACATATAACCATGGCATGTGTGAGAAATATATCATTTAGTGACAACTTTGTGTAAAAAAAAATCAGTTTGTCATATTCCCGCAACTTGTGTCAAAATATAAAATATTCCATGGACTCGACATGCCTCTCAGCAAATAGCTTGGGGTGTCTACTTTCCAAAATAGGGTCATTTGTGGGGTTTTTGTGCTATTTTGGCATTTTATGGCCTTCAAAACTGTGATAGGTAGTGAGGAGTGAAATCAAAAATGTGCGCCCTTAGAAATGCTGAAGGCGGTGCTTGGTTTTTGGGGCCCCGTACACGGCTAGGCTCCCAAAAAGTCCCAAACATGTGGTATCCCCGTACTCAGGAGAAGCAGCAAAATTTATTTTAGGGTGCAACTCCACATATAACCATGGCATGTGTAAGCAATACATCATTTAGTGACAACTTTTTGTAATTTTTATTTTTTATTTAAATTTTTTTGTCATTATTCAATCACTTTGGACAAAAAAAAAATAATTTATGGACTCAACATGCCTCTCAGAAGTTTCCTTGGGGTGTCTACTTTCCAAAATGGGGTCATTTGGGGGGGTTTTGTGCTATTTTTGCATTTTATGGCCTTCGAAACTGTGATAGATAGTGAGGAGTGAAATCAAAAATTTACACCCTTAGAAAGCCTGAAGGCAGTGATTGGTTTTTGGGGTCCCACACGCGGCTAGGCTCCCAAATGTGGTATCCCCTTACTCAGGAGAAGCAGAAGAATGTATTTTGGGGTGTAATTCCTCATATGGATTGATCGGTGGGTATGCCCACCATTAGAATACCTCCCTTCATCCACCCACTTCTAATGATGGGCATACATGCACCATTTATATATGCCGAAGCATAGGGGCATCCTCCCGCAAAAAGTTATGCCGCGTACACACGGTCGGACTTTTCTATGCCGCGTACACACGGTCTGACTTTTCTATGCCGCGTACACACGGTCAGACTTTGTAGGAATGTCAACCGTATGTACGCGGCATTAGGAGCAAAATCACTCCTCCGCCCCTAATGCCCCCATGCTTCGGCATATATGCTCTTTTTTTTTAACTGTGGGGGTGAAATCACCTCCTACAGCACTGGAGTCATGGCTTTATATATCGTGGGAGCAAACGCTGTTGCTGTCACGCTAAATAATTCCGCGCAACAGCTGAATGGCATACCTGAAAACAGTAAAGTAAATTACATACCTGAAAAGCAAGCATGAAAAAACATAACAATAAAACTGTGAATAGAATATAGTAAAAAAGAGCAGAACAATAGAGAGAGAATAGAGAGGGAGAGAACAATAAAACAACAACTATTTTTGTTTTTTTTATTTCATATTTTTTTTGTGTCTTTTTATTTTTTACTTTTTTTTGTAACTGTTGAACTTTTCGGTTCCAGGTTTGGGTCTCTCAAAATGCGATGGCATCTTGGGAGACCCTGTGTACGTGTGCCTAGCCTGTGAAAGTTTTGCCCTACACTAATACTTCACTCGTGTGTGGAAGCGTTCAAAACATTCACCAATACAAAGACCAGGATCGGCAGGACATCGGGGACAAAAATAACGGGTGTCACGCCTCCATCCGCACTTGGTACAGACACGACATTTTCTTTGGGGGGCTCGTTGGGTAGGGGTACTCTCGAGGGCATATATAAAATGCCTCTCATGCAGTCGGCTTACTGCATTTGGTAGGGGATGGTGAGGTGGAAAACCTCCTGGATACAGGTGTCCGTTGATGATATCCTTCTGGAATTGGAGGAAGGATCCATTCTGTCCTGAAGTTTTGCATAAGACAAAAGCATTCAGCAAAGTCAATTGGAATAAATGTAGAGACACTTTTTTGTACCAGCGTCTCGCCTTACGGGCAATATGATACGGCGCCATCAACTGGTCGTTGAGGTCCACCCCTCCCATGTTTTGGTTATATTCGTGGACACAGAGGGGTTTCTCCACAACACCAGTCGCCGTACGAATTTGTACTGTCGTGTCTGCGTGAAGGGTGGTAAGAAGGAAAACATTCTTATTGTCCCGCCACTTCACAGCAAGCAAATTCTTACATCTGCAGCAGGCTCTCGCCCCCACCTTAATACGGGCATCTACAAGCCGCTGGGGAAAGCCCCGGCGATTAGGTCGCACGGTGCCACATGCTCCAATCTGTTGATCAAACAAGTGACTAAAAAGTGGCACGCTGCTGTAAAAATTGTCCACATACAAGTGGTACCCCTTTCCGAATAAGGGTGACACCAAGTCCCAAACGATCTTGCCAGCGCTCCCCATGTAATCTGGGCATCCTTCCGGCTCTACCTGACTATCTTTGCCCTCATAAACCCTAAAGCTCCATGTGTAGCCTGTTGCCCTGTCACAAAGCTTATAGAGCTTGACCCCGTATCTGGCACGCTTGCTGGGAAGGAACTGCTTGAAAGACAAGCGGCCAGCAAATTTAACCAGGGACTCGTCAACGCAGACAACTTGCTGGGGATTAAACAAGGCTGCATAACGTTCGTTGAAATGGTTTATGAGGGGCCGAATTTTGTAGAGCCGGTCAAATTCAGGGTCTCCACGTGGACGACAGAGTGCATTGTCGCTGAAATGCAGGAACCGCAGGATCGCCTCGTATCGTTTCCTGGCCATGTGAGCAGAGAATATGGGCATTTGGTCAATTGGCTCTGTGGACCAATACATGCGCAATTGAGGAAATGTGTGTATGCCCATATTGAGGGTAAGGCCCAGAAAGGTCTTAAATTCGGAAACCGTAAGAGGTCTCCAATTTTTGGCAAGGAGGGTCTGGGGATTAGCGGCGATGTAGGCACCAGCATATAAATTAGTCTGGTCCACAATAGATCTATAGAGATCTTCCGTGAAATACAGCGAATAAAAATCAAGTGGCATAAAATTCGCTGTATCCACCTGAATACCGGGTTGGCCAGTGAATGGGGGAAGTACAGGTGCTGCAGAAGTGGTGGGGACCCAATCAGGATAGGCGAGATCTGCAGGAAGGGCACTATGGGCACGACGGGCCTGTCTTTTTCTTCTTCTTGGTGGAAGCGGGCCACTACTTGTGCTTGCCACCTCGCCAGCTTGAACTGCACTTATGGGACTCGCCACGTCACCAAGTGTTACTGCAGTGCTGGATGAACGACCAGGGTGTACTAGGCCGCTGGTGCTTGCCAATCCACCAGAAGGAATAGCGGCGCTAGTACTGGCTCTCTGCTCCATACAAGGGTCCTGCGGTTCTTGCTCCTCAACAACCTCAGAATGGGGTCGGGTACGCCTGGCCTTAGCAGGGACCACACCTCCGTCGTCAGAGCTATCTGACATGGAGCCACTGTCGTAAACAGGATCATATTCTGAGCCCGAATCTGTCAGATGCGTGACCTCCTCATCATCATCTGACGACATGCACATGATCCTAACAGCCTCTTCACCAGTGTACATCCGCTTTGCCATTTTGGGCTCTAAATTTAGTCGTAGACTGGTGATGATTCACGGGTAAAAAAAGCACCTGACTATAGAAAAGCAAATGTAGAAAACGCTTCAAAAAAACTGTTAGCGATCGCAGGGATCAGGCCTGTCTCTGCGAACGCTGCAATTGTGTGTGATGTGTTTTTGAAGTGACAGTGATCGATTGATACTGCACTTAAGTGGGTTGGGCTGGGCTGGGCGGCAAAACGCAGGTGCTAGCGGGTATCTGGGCTGATTCCGCTAACAATGCGTTTTTGGGTACCCTAAACTGCTGGGTACGCTAGTATAGATCTGATCAGATCAGATCAGGTATCGATCCGTTCAGATACTATACCACTAAGGGGGGGTGTATGCTTTGCGAGTGGGTGTAAGCGTTACTGGCACTAACCTAACGCTGCCTGGGGCGACGCTGACCCCTAACTGGCGCTAAAATTTTATTTATATCACCCGCCGGGCGATCAGGGGGTTAAACCTTTATTGGGTAATATACAGCGGGTGCGCTGATGCTATAAACAGCAAACTAACTAACCAGCGTCAACCGTAACACTTATACGGTGATCACTGGTGAAAGGGTTAACTAGGGGGCAATCAAGGGTTAAAACTTTTATTTATGGGGGTACCTAACGCTATAGAACCTGGCGGTGAACCTCAAAAAAACCTAGCTACCTGGCGGCAACAGTGACACTAATACAGTGATCAGAAAACCGATCGCTTAGTGACACTGGCAATAGGGGGTGAAAGGGTTAACTAGGGGCAATCAAGGGTTAAAACTTCTATTTATGGGGGTACCTAACGCTATAGGACCTGGCGGTGAACCTCAAAAAAACCTAGCTACCTGGCGGCAACAGTGACACTAATACAGTGATCAGAAAACCGATCGCTTAGTGACACTGGCAATAGGGGGTGAAAGGGTTAACTAGGGGCAATCAAGGGTTAAAACTTCTATGTATGGGGGTACCTAACGCTATAGAACCTGGCGGTGAACCTCAAAAAAACCTAGCTACCTGGCGGCAACAGTGACACTAATACAGTGATCAGAAAACCGATCGCTTAGTGACACTGGCAATAGGGGGTGAAAGGGTTAACTAGGGGCAATCAAGGGTTAAAACTTCTATTTATGGGGGTACCTAACGCTATAGGACCTGGCGGTGAACCTCAAAAAAACCTAGCTACCTGGCGGCAACAGTGACACTAATACAGTGATCAGAAAACCGATCGCTTAGTGACACTGGCAATAGGGGGTGAAAGGGTTAACTAGGGGCAATCAAGGGTTAAAACTTCTATGTATGGGGGTACCTAACGCTATAGAACCTGGCGGTGAACCTCAAAAAAACCTAGCTACCTGGCGGCAACAGTGACACTAATACAGCGATCAGAAAACCGATCGCTTAGTGACACTGGCAATAGGGGGTGAAAGGGTTAACTAGGGGCAATCAAGGGTTAAAACTTCTATTTATGGGGGTACCTAACGCTATAGAACCTGGCGGTGAACCTCAAAAAAACCTAGCTACCTGGCGGCAACAGTGACACTAATACAGCGATCAGAAAACCGATCGCTTAGTGACACTGGCAATAGGGGGTGAAAGGGTTAACTAGGGGCAATCAAGGGTTAAAACTTCTATTTATGGGGGTACCTAACGCTATAGAACCTGGCGGTGAACCTCAAAAAAACCTAGCTACCTGGCGGCAACAGTGACACTAATACAGCGATCAGAAAACCGATTGCTTAGTGACACTGGCAATAGGGGGTGAAAGGGTTAACTAGGGCGGTGATCAAGGGGTTAAACCTTTATTGGGGGGGGGTAGGGGGCTACCCTGGACCTAAAGGGACCTAAAACTAACTGCCCTGCAGCTTTTTTTCTGTAACAATGACACTAAATGCAGTGATAAGTAAATATAAAATCACTGCATTCAGTGACACTGTGACAGGGGAGGGGGGGGTGATCAGCGGTGACTGGGGGGGGTTTGTGTGCCTATGTGTAACGTGTCAGTGTACTGTTTGGTGCAACTCACGTTACTGATGTCCTCTCTCCTCGGTATCCGGTCAGAAAGACCAGACACGAGGAGGAATACAGCACTTCCCTCTTCCTGTGTTTACAGTTAGCACAGGAAGAGGCGGGAGGCGGACTCTCATTGGCTGGGAGCGATCGCGAGGGGGTGGCTGGAAACGAATGGCCGCCCCCTCATCCCGGATCGCTCCCGACCACTTACCGACCACCGCACGGAGCGAGGGGGGTCCCGATCGGACCCCCGACCCGCACTAAGGCGAGGACGTAAATTTACGCCCTTGTGCCTGTACGTGCCATGTTGTGGACGTACATAATCGTGCGGGGGTCCTTAAGTGGTTAAACAAGTACATAGGAGACAGTGGACAGAGACACTCAGTTGTCAGGCCTCGTTCACATCTCCAGATAGCAAAGACTCACATTCCTGCATGCGTTTGTTTTGGGTGTTTTGGAGCATTTTTTCTTGTCATGCATAGGGCAGCCCATTTACTTGAATGGGCTGCCCTATGTGCAACAATCACCCCATAGAAACATGGGGCCAGATTCACAGAGCCATTACGCCGGCGTTCTAGGAGATGCGCGGCGTAAGTCTAAATCTGCGCATGCGTATCGATGCGCCGCATCCCCAAAACGATATACGCATGAAATCTACTTTTTTTGGACCGGCGTAATTTTGATAGACCGGTGTATCCGTGCGCGCAAAACTGCGCTAGACACACCATTGATTTGCTATTCTAATATGCAAATGAGGGAGTTACGGGGATCCACAAAAGTAAGTTGGTGCAGCGCAGGCTACGCGCTGTGCGCAACAGCTGCACGTCCTGTCTAAAATTAGACCATATAAAAGGTGGAATAAAATTAGACAATCCGTCTACATGTCAGCTAAAGCAACACTGTTAGTGAGGAGCTGAGCAGTCACACTTGCAGGACAACAATCTGTATGCAAACATGCCAGGGGCATCCTTGCTCATAGCTATACTACTGACTTTAGAGGAGCAAAGAAGGAGGAGGGCACGGGAGAGGATATACCGCACACGCATAGACCTCTTTGGCATGAGTGATTCTGAGGTGTATCACATCTTCAGATTCACCCCTCATGCCATCCTGGAATTAACCACAACCCTGCAGGAAGACATCACCAGCCCAACACACCGCTCACATGCAGTGCAGCCACTGGTCAAGGTCCTGGCAACACTCCATTTCCTTGCCAGTGGCTCTTTTCAAAGAACAAGTGGAGTGGTGGCTGGGATGTCACAATCCTCCATGAGCAGATGTGTGCACCAGGTTATCCAAGCAAACCTCAGACGCATGGCCAACCAAATCATCAAACCAACCACTGAGGAGCTGCGGCTGAAGGCAATGACAGATTTCTACAGAATTGCCAGATTCCCACGCACCGTGGGGGCCATTGATTGCACACATGTGGCACTCCAGCCCCCCCATGAGACAGAGCACATATACCGCAATCGGAAGCATTGGCATTCCATCAACGTACAGGTGATAGTCGATGCCCAAGGCCTCATATGGCACGTCTGTGCCAAACACCCCGTATCCAGCCATGACAGCTACATATACAATCAGAGCCCCATCCCAATGGAATTTGAACATAACGTGTATGGGGACACCTGGCTGGTTGGTTAGTGACATAGGTGGCAGGCATGACTGTCCCCCCCATGATGCACACATCACAAGGGGCACATGCATGACTAACATCCTCCTGTCTTTTCCCTTCCAAATGACTCTGCATATGCACTGGGACCCCATCTCATGACTCCTATCTGGAACCCCCAAACCCCAGGAGAGGAAAGATACAATGAAGCCCACACCCAAACACGTGCAGTGGTGGAACGCACCTTTGGCCTCCTGAAGTCACGTTTCCGATGCCTGGATAAGTCTGGGGGGACCCTGTTGTATTCCCCAAACTTTGTGTGCCAGATCATCGGTGCATGTTGAATGCTGCACAACTTCGCAGTGAGAAAGGACCTGCAGATTGACATACGTGATGACCTGACCCAGCTTCCTGATGACGCATGCGCACGTGCGAAACGCGTAGAGGCTTATGGGAAATTGAGTTCTAAACAGACGGAAACACGTCACACACCTCCGCCGCGGCACATCCGCATACTGAATCGCAACCCTAACCGAGGCGTGGAACGCACGCCGGAAAGGCAACGAGCAGTAACGCTGGACAAACTAGTGTCGGTTTGATACTTTTAAATGTGAGTGCAAAATTTATTTAAATAAACTGCCTAGTTTTTTATCGAAATACTACACCATGTGAGGTTTTTTCTTTTTTTTTTGGGAGCAAGGAAACCTTACCGGAGCATATACTAATTAAGAGGAATCCATCCCTGGGTCTGATAGTAAGCATTTGGAACCATCGGTACTAACATAACTACATGCTGTATTTATCCTGAAGTCTGGTGAGCGCATAATATATACATGGTGGTGGTGACACTTATTTTAAGGGTGAAAAGTCACGGATATTGGGACAAGGAACACAAGGCACTATCACGTGAAGAGACTGTCACATTTTCCACAACCTTTGTATGTTGTTGGACAATCGTTTTTCTGGCACAGTTTTTTGTTGTTTTTTAGCGATCTTTTTTAGCGATCTTTTTTGTGTTTTTCTTTTGACATATATGTACAGTGCACATTGAGTATCCACTATTATTGATATCATTCATGCATGTGATTTAAGGAATTTTTTCACGGTATATATAAAGTCAGCGCAGTAGCATATGACCTTCATATGCAAATATTTTTCTAGACATACGTGATGACCTGACCCCTGAACCAGACAATCCCCCCCTAACCGAGGCTACCCCGCCTTCTGAGGGAAGAGCAGCCAGGAGACCGCTCACATCAGGCATCTTTGCACGTTAAACACACACATTTATCATGGCACAATGAGAATGCATGCATGCACACCACTGTGGTCTCTAGCACAGACACATCACATCCTCATCAAATTGGATTAGCACAAGCCCACCATGCAGGACTTGTGAGCAGCAACGCCACGCCACGGCTCCAATTATGTCACTGTACATTCATACACCATTCACACGGACCTGGGGATCACTTCTCCCTGGTCCTGGGGAACTCTTCTCCACCACAAATGAGGGTGACACCCCTTTTCTGGCAGGAATGTCACCCCCACATTCCAAAATCATTCACAACCAAAAAATAAATAAAAATTGTCCAGCAAAAAACAAAAAATTTCCAGCACAAAAAAAAAAGGGGGAAACCAAATTAATGCCGCTGGCGTGACCCACGCCTGGGGCACCCACGGCCATGGCCCCGGCTCCTCAGGGGAGACTCATGGGGGGGGTAATCCGGGGAGCAGCCCCTGGTCTCTGCCCACCTGGCGGCCTGTCCTCCAAGGCCACGGCAATTCTGTTCAGGCCAGCATTTATTGTTGCCGTATTGGCCTGGATAGCCTCGGTGAGGGCCCTCACATCCTGCCCAACATCTGCTGTAGTAGTCTGCAGTTCGTTTAGACAGTTTCTAAGAGCCCGGGAGTGGCAGTCCAGGTCCACAAGCGTATCCTTTATGGAGGACAGGCTCTCATCCATCCGCACCAAAGTCTGGCTGACCTGTCCATGATGGTGGGTCTGAAGGGCCTGGTCCCATCTGAGATTGGCGGGCAGAACCTCGGCCACCCCCCTGGTCTTCTGGGACGACTTCCTGCCTTCAGCTGATTCTTGTGGCCGGGGAGAAGGGGAGGCCCTTGGGAGGGGAGCCCTGTTGGGGGAGGAGTGGGAGGCGCTACCCCTTATGGAGGGCTGGCTGCTGCCAGCCAGAGGGGAAGACTCCTCCAAAAATAACAATCCACTGGCTGACATGACCTCCTCCTCCAACTCAAACTCCTCCTCCAACTCCTCCTCCTCAAACTCCTCCGAGGACTCGGCCTTGTCTGGGGGTCCTTATCAGGCTGGTGTCCTGGGGATGGTGCAGTCAGGCCAGATGGCCCAGCACCCTCCTGCACATCTGTGGATGACACAAAACATTCACAGGTTGGAGGATCCACACACTTGCCACATATTCCCCCCCCACACATGCTACACACCAGATAGGAAAAAAAAACCTTACCTGTCATCACAGGCTCCTGACTGGAGTCATAGCCAGGCAGGACCTCCACTTGTTGCCTATTAAAGGTCTGGGCCACCACACGCTCCTCCGCTGTCAGCCTAAGGCGGCGTACACACGATCGGACATATCCGAGGAAAATGGTCCGCGGACCATTTCCATCGGATATGTCCGATCGGGAGTTTGATCCGATGGCGTGTACACACCATCGGATCAAATTCCCCGCCGCCGGACGGCGCAGTGACGCGGCGGTGACGTTGACGCCGCCGCGTCACCGCCACGTCACCGCACCAGGAAGTAAAACACTTCCGCGCATGCGCCGAATCCATTCGGCAGCGGCGCGGCGGCGGTGGGGGCCGACATGTCTGCTGGTAAGTGTACTAACCAGCAGACATGTCGGGCGGACAGATTCCACCGGATAGATTTCAAAGCTTGCTTTGAAATCTGTCGGGTGGAGAAATCTGTCCGCTAGCCCATACACACGAGCGGAGATGTCTGCTGAAACGGTCCATCGGACCGTTTTCAGCGGACATATCCCCTCGTGTGTACGCCGCCTAACAGGGCATGGTGGGCCCCCTATAGTGCCCCTGGCATGGGCTGCCATTTTGGCCAGCTTCTTTCGGACCAGACGCCAGAGATCATTGATCTTCTTGATGATCCCTTCGCGTGTCCGGTTCTCCCCCCCCCCAAATGAATTTACCTGGTCGGTAATGTTCTGCAAAATCTCCTTCTTCCTGGCCGGGGTGGTGTTGGCACTCTCTGGGCCGTGCAGGAAACACCCATATTGGGTAAGGGCCCGGGCAATAATTTGTTTCTCCCCCAAAGTAAAATTGCTCTTGCGCTTCCTCTCAGTCATATTCATACAACAACTCTCTCCCAAACAATCACCAAAAATCACTCACAAAACCAAGCAGGAAAAATCAAGCAACAAAACAAACAAACCAAAATCTATCAACCAAAAAGTCTCACAACTAGTCACCAAAAAACACTATCAAATATATTCTACAAAACACTAGCTCAACAGTCAACAATTATCACAAAGACAAGTCACAACGCAACAAACGCGAACACACAACAGAACAAAAGCACCTTGCTGTATAGGAAGGGATACAAAGGGATGTACTTTTGCAAAGGAAGGGCGTTTGTGTCTGTCTATTTAAGCTCTCTGCGTAGTTCACTAAGTTGCCTAGGTCCACTTCCAATTTCACTGATTGTGCCGCTCCCGAGTTGTGAGCATGCGCAGAGAGGTGCTGAACATGGTCTGCTTCATGTGCGCATGCGCGATGCGGCCGGCCCTTCATTTGCATGGGGTCACGGCTCATTTCAATGAAACACGCCCACGTCCTTCCCAATTTGAATTACTCTGCCTTACACCTCAGAATTTACGTTACACCGGCGCAAATTTCTGTGCAAATACTACGAGGATACGGTGATTGCGCCTCTACATTGCGCCGGTCAAACGTAAAGGAGGTGCGCTACGCCGGTCAAAATATGAGCCAATGTATGTGAATCTGGCAAATGGTGCGATACTGCAGTTTTCAGTGCATTTGCCGCATTTGGGGAGCCTTTAACTTCTTAAGGACCGCCGCATGTACATATACGTCGGCAGAATGGCACATCAACGTACCTGTACATGCCTGCCTAGACGCGAGTCGGGGGTCCGATCGGGACCCCCCTGGTACATGCGGCGGTTCCCGTGGCTCTGGGAGCAATCCGGGATGAGGGGGCGGCTATTTGTTTTTGTCCGCCCCCTTACGATTGCTCCCAGCCAATGCGCGCGCTCCCCTGCCTTCCTCTGCCTGCACTGTAAACATAGGCAGAGGAGGAAGTGATGTCACCGCTCCTCCCGCCGGTATTTTCGTCCGGCAGAGGAGAGGAGACATCACAACAGTGAGTATACAAGCACTACACTGACACCAGGACACATAGGCACACAAATCCCCCCTGGTCACCCCCCCGATCACCCCCCCCCTGTCACACTGTCACTAAATAGCAGTGATCATTTACTGATCACTGCATTTAGTGTCAGTGTGACAGACAGTTAGTGTCAGGCAGTTAGTGTTAGGTCCAGGATAGCCCCCCTACCCCTCAATAAAGTTTTTAACCCCTCGATCACCCCCTAGTTAACCCCTTCACCCCCCTTGTGCCAGCGTCACTAAGCGATCGTTTTTCTGATCGCTGTATTAGTGTCGTGCCGCTAGGTAGCTAGTTATTTTTTGAGGTTCGCCGCCATGTTTTTATAGCGTTAGAAAATTTATGGGGGTACCTAACGCTATAAAAACATGGCGGCGAACCTCAAAAAATAACTAGCTACCTAGCGGCACTAGCGACACTAATACAGCGATCAGAAAAGCGATCACTTAGTGACGCTGGCAATAGGGGGTGAAAGGGTTAACTCTAGCGGGCAATCAGGGGTTAAAACCTTTATTAGGTACCCCCATAAATTTTCTAATAAAGGTTTTAACCCCTGATTGCCCCTAGAGTTAACCCTTTCACCCCCTATTGTCAGCGTCACTAAGCGATCGTTTTTCTGATCGCTGTATTAGTGTCGCTAGTGTCGCTAGGTAGCTAGCTATTTTTTGAGGTTCGCCAGCCAGGTTTTTATAGCGTTAGGTACCCCCATACACATTCTAATAAAGGTTTTAACCCCTGATTGCCCCTAGAGTTAACCCTTTCACCCCCTATTGCCAGCGTCACTAAGCGATCGTTTTTCTGATCGCTGTATTAGTGGCGCTAGGTAGCTAGTTATTTTTTGAGGTTCGCCTGCTAGGTTTTTATAGCGTTAGGTACCCCTATAAATTTTCTAATAAAGGTTTTAACCCCTGATTGCCCCTAGAGTTAACCCTTTCACCCCCTATTGCCAGCGTCACTAAGCGATCGTTTTTCTGATCGCTGTATTAGCGTCGCTAGTGCCGCTAGGTAGCTAGTAATTTTTTGAGGTTCGCCCGCCAGGTTTTTAAAGCGTTAGGTACCCCCATACATTTTCTAATAAAGGTTTTAACCCCTGATTGCCCCTAGAGTTAACCCTTTCACCCCCTATTGCCAGCGTCACTAAGCGATCGTTTTTCTGATCGCTGTATTAGTGCCGCTAGGTAGCTATTTATTTTTTGAGGTTCGCCTGCTAGGTTTTTATAGCGTTAGGTACCCCCATAAATGTTCTAATAAAGGTTTTAACCCCTGATTGCCCCTAGAGTTAACCCTTTCACCCCCTATTGCCAGCATCACTAAGCGATCTTTTTTCTGATCGCTGTATTAGCGTCGCTAGTGCCGCTAGGTAGCTAGTTATTTTTTGAGGTTGGCCCGCCAGGTTTTTATAGCGTTAGGTACCCCCATACATTTTCTAATAAAGGTATTAACCCCTGATTGCCCCTAGAGTTAACCCTTTCATCCCCTATTGCCAGCGTCACTAAGCGATGGTTTTTCTGATCGCTGTATTAGTGTCGCTAGTGTCGCTAGGTAGCTAGTTATTTTTTGAGGTTCGCCTGCCAGGTTTTTATAGCGTTAGGTACCCCCATACATTTTCTAATAAAGGTTTTAACACCTGATTCCCCCATAGAGTTAACCCTTTCACACCCTATTACCAGCGTCACTAAGCAATCGTTTTCTGATCGCTGTATTAGTGTTGCTAGTGCCGCTAGGTAGCTAGTTATTTTTTAAGGTTCGCCCGCCAGGTTTTTAAAGCGTTAGGTACCCCCATACATTTTCTAATAAAGGTTTTAACCCCTGATTGCTCCTAGAGTTAACCCTTTTACCCCCTATTACCAGCGTCACTAAGCGATCGTTTTTTCTGATCGCTGTATTAGTGCCGCTAGGTAGCTAGTTATTTTTTGAGGTTCGCCTGCCAGGTTTTTATAGCGTTAGGTACCCCCATACATTGTCTAATAAAGGTTTTAACCCCTGATTGCCCCTAGAGTTAACCCTTTCACCCCCTATTGCCAGCGTCACTAAGCGATCGTTTTTCTGATCGCTTTATTAGTGTCGCTGGTGCCGCTAGGTAGCTAGTTAGTGCCAGTAACAATTACACCCACGCGCAAAGCATACACCCCCCATATGTGGAATTACACCCCAAAATACATTCTGCTGCTTCTCCTGAGTACGGGGATACCACATGTGTGAGACTTTTTGGGAGCCTAGCCACGTACAGGACCCCAAAAACCAATCACCGCCTTCAAGCTTTCTAAGGGTGTACATTTTTGATTTCACTCCTCACTACCTATCAGTTTCAAAGGCCATAAAATGCCAAAATAGCACAAAAAAACCCAAATTTTGGAAAGTAGACACCCCAAGATATTTGCTGAGGGGCATCCCGAGTCCATGGAATATTTTATATTTTGACACAAGTTGCGGAAATATGACAAACTGATTTTTTTTGCACAAAGTTGTCACTAAATTATATATTTCTCACACATGCCAAGGTTATATGTGGAATTGCACCCCAAAATACATTCTGCTGCTTCTTCTGAGTACGGGGATACCACATGTGTGGGACTTTTTGGGAGCCTAGCCGCGAACGGGGCCCTGAAAACCAAGCACCGCCCGCCTTCAAGATTTCTAAGGGCATACATTTTTGATTTCACTCCTCACTACCTATCACAGTTTTGAAGGCCATAAAATGCAAAGATGGCACACAACCCCCCCAAATGACCCCATTTTGGAAAGAAGACACCCCAAGCTATTTGCTGAGAGGCATGTTGAGTCCATGGAATATAATTTTTTTTTTGCCCCAAGTGATTGAATAATGACCAAAAATAAAAAATAAAAATATATAATTTAGTGACAACTTTGTGCAAAAAAAATCAGTTTGTCATATTCCCACAACTTGTGTCAAAATATAAAATATTCCATGGACTTGACATGCCTCTCAGCAAATAGCTTGGGGTGTCTACTTTCCTAAATGGGGTCATTTGGGGGGTTTGTGCTATTTTGGCATTTTATGGCCTTCGAAACTGTTATAGGTAGTGAGGAGCGAAATCAAAAATTTGCGCCCTTAGAAATGCTGAAGGCGGTGCTTGGTTTTCGGGGTCCCGTACATGGCTAGGCTCCCAAAAAGTTTTTTTACTAAAGACATGTGGCTGAATACATTTGACTAAAATTTAGTTTATTCGATATTTTTTACTTTTTGTTATAAAAAAAATCATTTTTTTCAAAATTTACGGTCTTTTTCTGTTTATATCGCAAAAAATAAAAAATCGCAGAGGCAATCAAATACCATCAAAAGAAAGCTATATTTGTGGGAAGAAAAGGACGCAAGTTTCGTTTTGGTACAACATTGCATGACCGCGCAATTACCAGTTAAAGTAGCGCAGTGCCAAATTGTAAAAACACCTTGTGTCTTTTAGCAGCATATTGGTCCGGTCCTTAAGTGGTTAACTTGTAATGACATTACAAACAGAGAATAGAGGAAAAAACCCAATCAGAGGAATGAGTAAAGGTCGGACTTTGAGGCAAAGCGGAAGTATATATAAAATTGATAATTTATTATAAAAAATAGAAAAATTACAGTAGAACAATGATATAACAATCAAATAGAACCATCTGGATTAGTGAATCATGAGTGGTAATTCAATCCTTTGAAGTCGCCTACGCGTTTCGCCATGGGGCTTCTTCAGGACGAAGACAAGCAGGATTTTTTGATAGTAAATAAATAATGTTTCATGATCTAGTGCATCGCGGTAGGTGCATCCATCCAGAGAAATCCAAGCATACAGAGAGGGTGCCACAGTGTCAGGGAGTTAATTGAATGTCACTCTTAATGGTATCAGATAAATTGAACATCAAAGGTCCAAGCTTATAACATTTATGGTGATAATTCCATGATGTCAGGGATTGAATAATCAAATCAAGAACCAGAGAAAAATGTGTAGGGGATATGCGGGAATATCGATAAATGAAAAGTTACCCCTACTCTGAGTAATCCTATAAAATAATTAAAACTGGGGCAAGTTCTCTCACAAAAGCAGAATATGGATGTGGGTGCAATGGAGATGCAATAGCATTCAACATATACATTCAGTAAAGATGGTACCGCCAGACGCTTTGTCATAAGAGAGGATATGTGCATACCCCAGGGTCACAGCCTGGGGTATGCACACAGCACAGGCTGTGACCCTGGGGTATGCATCTACCGCGATGCACTAGATCATGAAACAATATTTATTTACTATCAAGAAATCCTGCTTGTCTCGTCCTGAAGAAGCCCCATGGCGAAACGCGGAGGCGACTTCAAAGGATTTATTTACCACTCATGATTCACTAATTCAGATGGTTCTATTTGATTGTATTTATTTTTCAATATTATATCATTGTTCTTAAATACAAATAGCACAAACAGCGCTAATGTGTAGTGAAGCCACACAAGTGAACTTAAACAAATAAACAATAAGTGACAAAAATATTATTAATGTAGAGACCCGTGAATGAATGAGTCTAAAGGTTAAACATTAGAGGATCTGACAGTATTTTTGAAGTGAAAGAATTCATAACTTGTAATTCATCATATGTGGTGTACCTTCTATTGTGCCCTTGTGGGCTCCGATATGTTGGAAGAACTAAGAGATTATTAAGAATCCGGATCTCTGAACATCTGGCCAACATTAAAAAAGGTTACAAATATCACAGTGTGTCAGCTCACTTTAAAGAAAAACACAACAAAGACCCCACTTTAGCCCAGTTTTGTGGTATTGACTGTGTTTATCCCAATTGGAGGGGTCTAATAGAGTGAGAGATCTATCACAAAGAGAAACTCAATGGATCTTCCTTCTCAAATTCCTCCTTCCGCAAGGATTAAACATAGAGCTAGACCTGAACTGTTTCATCAACAATTCTTAATCCGATCCTTTTTGGCCTTACGAATATAGGTTAGGTTTGGGAGGGGAGCCTTTGGGCCCATAGTCCATTCTCTTTTATTATACCATAGACTGAGATGACTTAGTAAACCCTGATATATCGGGCTACAATTTTTAATATATAATTTTTAATCATTTTTAGGGTATTTACCATTCATCCAATTTATCTGTTTTATTGTTTTTAGCTCAATTTAGAAGAGCTTATTATCCGATTTATTGTTATGAATTATGTAATTTATGCACCATTTATTAACATGAAGATATGAATTTACGCATTTGTTTTTCACCAGTATTACAATACTGATTGGATTTAGCGATGTTTATACTCACCATTACTGTTTATATATAAGCATGTCTCTTATGTAATGTAATTTCCAAGGCATTCATAAGGCTGATCAACACTGGTGACGCTTATGAGACAGGAATGTGGGAGTAGTGTATTTGCCTCATTAGTGTTTACACACTTTAGTTAATAACCACCTGTTGAGGGGAAGTGTGTTTTCCATCTGCAGACCATTCTGAGTTTGTTTTCCCTTGGTTTTCGGCGTGTTAACCTGTGCTGAAGCCGAGAGCAGCGTCACTTCCGCCCTCACAGTGTGCGGTGCCGCACGCTCAGTCTGCCCATTGGTGGATGCAGCAGGTGATTGGCCCACCTCATGTGATGAGACAGGGCTCCACCAATATCTAAGCCCTGTGATAGGATGCTAATATCAGCGGAGATATCCGCCCTCACAGTGGTCAGAGCCTGGCGTCACTTTCGCCCTCACGGTAGTAAGACTCGATTGGCCTAAGGGGAGTTATGTACTCCCATTGGTAAATCTCACAATGCGCGGCGCCGCGCGCTCAGTCTACTTATCTGTAGATACAGCGCGATTGGCTCCCCATTTGTGAAGAGACAGGGCTCTATTATAATCAATGCTCTATGACTGGGTGCAGACATCAGTGGAGACATCCGCCCTTACATTGCCTAGAGCCTGACGTCACTTCCGCCCTTACAGGAACACAGCGTGATTGGTCTATGAGGGGAGGTATGTACTCCTATTGGCTGACACACTGCAGCTGAACATCTGATTGGATGGATCACGAACTGCAGGTGTCAAACATTAATTTCAGGTACATTCACATTCACCAACAGGTAGCCAATCCCATGAATAAGTCAAATCTATGACGAAACATGTCGGGGGCGTGGCTACACTAAAGATCTTTTGATCATTTGAGACCAACGTGAGACAACCTGCATGTGTTTTTCTATGCTAGTGACCAGCGTTTGAGGATACTATTTTCAACAAGAAGGAGGTGTTAAAGTGAAGGGGAAGCGGTGAGAAACACCTGGTTTATACTTAGGTCCGCCGTGACCACAGTTTATCAGCTTGTGAATATCAAGGAAGTTTGCTTTTTTTATTAAATCTCTTTATTTAAATTTTCTCATTTTCCATACAAAAATAAAATCATACATATACATTATATTTTAATTACCTTTACTTCAAACATTAACTTTTTATATCTCCAAGACATCCATACCATCCTTCCATCCCATACAACATAACACATTCTACTTTCACCCTTCCCCACTCTCCCAATGGTGTGATTATTACCCCGGTTCCCCCTTTATCCTGACGCTGTTGTAGAGTTCTCTATCCAATTTGCCCATACTCTCCTATATTTCTCTCCATATCCTCTATTGCAATATGTCTCTCTGTATAATATCAGATTGCTGTTTACTAAGTTCTTCCACTGTGCTATTGAGGGGGCTTCTGTTTTTTCCAGTTTAGCACTATTGCTTTCCTGGCATAGAACAGCAGCAGGCCTATCTGTGTTTTTCTTTCTTTTGAGATAGCATTACCCCCTATTAATCCTAGGAGACAGATCTCCACTTCTTGTTCCAGCCTTACATATGTTACTCTTTCTATCATTCTCAGAATCTCACTCCAAAATACTGCTATTTTGGGACAGAGCCAAAATATATGCATGAAGTCTCCTGGAGCAACTACACACCTCCAGCAATTCTGAGAGTTAGTTGGTGAAATCTTATGCAACTTGTATGGTGTATAATGACTTCTATGTACAATTTTATATTGTATTAATTTGTCCCAGAGGGATACCAGAATCTTCAGTGGGAATTTCCATACTTCCTCCCAGTTCCCTAAACCCGGGGCATCTCTTTTCCAATTCTCCCTTAATTTGCTCAGATCATAAGGTGTAGTATTTATCAAGTATCCATAGAAATTTAAAGTTCAGTACATTCATAAGATGGAAGAGCTTGTGGCCATGTCAAATGACCTGAGTGATTGCTTTATTGAAACTTGGCAGCCATGGGTTTCTTTCACTTACTCCGATGACTATAAGTCTCTGTTGGCATGATGGTTCTTTGTTTCTTGTTCTCTGCCCCTGTTCTCCTTTCTCTGGTTTACGTACCTGCAACGTCCCCCATCCTGCCAATATCGGCTAACCAGGGTATGCCAGTGTTACCTGCGGTAAAGATGCGATGTGAGCTTGGCCCACTAGCACTCCCACACTACTGGGGTCCTCACTATGACTTAATCCCTTGTGCCTTCCCCCTCCACCCCCCTTGTTCCCTATTCCCCCCCCCCCACGCCTCTTCCCCTCCCTTTGCATCTTCTCCTGGTTACTTTTACTCCACTAACCATTACATGCATTCACAGGTTTCACAGGTTAACTGTCAATGTGATCTCTATTATATTATGGTATTTGTTTGTTTTCTGTGCATTTGATACAGGCCCTGTTACCCTTGTATTGCTCATTATCTTTCAATAAACTTTGGATTGTGAAAAAAAAAAAAAAAAAAAATTGACATTGTCCTCTTCCCGCCTTTTATCATTTGTTCTATATCTGATTCCATCAATTGTGGAGTCCCCTCAGGGAACTGGGCCACCAAGGCATGTCTAAGCTGCCTATATCTAAAGTCGTAGCTCTCGGGAATATTCCATAATTGTCTCATCTCCACATATGATAAAAACTTTCCCTCCCGTAACAACTGTGAGAGTTTCTTTACCCCATATTTAGCCCAGGCTCCCGGATCCTGAACCAGATCTAAATGTGGTAATTCCGGGTTCCTCCACAGGGGGGTATTTGGAGATAGATTATTATTTCCCCTCTCTCTTCCTATGACCGCTTTCCATATTTTTACTGTTGTTCTCATTGCTGGCGTTAAATCTCTCCTGGTTTTAATACCCCTATACAGTAATCCTTGCAATGCTTCCACCGATTGGACCACTGTAGCTTCCAACATCGTAGCTGTGTCATACCCATCCGAGTTTAACCACCTCCCTGCTGTCACTAACTGTGCCGCTGTATAGTATTTGTGGAAGTCTGGGAAAGCTAATCCCCCCTCCCCTCCGGTCTCATGAGTGTACTTAGTTTAATTCTAGCTGGTTTATTGGCCCATATGAATGGAGAAAGCATTCCATGTAGCTGTGTAAAAAAGCTTTTTGGGAGCCACTGTGGAGAATTTCTGAAGGCATATAAAAACTTTGGCAGCATCTTCATTTTCACCAGGTTTATGCGTCCCAGTAGTGACAAAGGCAGTGTTGCCCAGATCTTTATTCTCTTCCCGAGCTCCTGTACCTCCGGGTCTAAATTTAATTTTCGAAAATCTTCAATCTGTCTAGATATTTTAATGCCTAAGTATTTAAATTCCGATACCCATTTTAATAGTGTATTTGGAGCAGCGGTTTTTAGTGCTCCTTGATCTATCGGGAATAATATTGATTTATTCCAATTTACTTTGAGCCCTGTATATATCGAATATGTATTTAATAATTCTAGAGCCCCTTCCAGTGATGGACCTGCATCTCTCAAAAAAAGCAGCATGTCATCGGCATACAGGGCTACCCTCTCCTCCAACCCCCCTACCTGAAGTTCCTGAATATTGGGTGTGGTCCTGAGAGCCTCTGCCACTGGCTCTATTGCGATTGCAAAGAGCGTCGGAGAGAGAGGGCAGCCCTGCCTCGTGCCTCTATATAATTGAAAAAACAATGACAGTTTTCCCCCTAGTTTCACTGCGGACATTGGCCTTTCATATATTGTTTGTATCCATTTGATAAATATTAAGGGGAATCCCATCCTTCTAAGTATTTCCCAAAGAAACGGCCATTCCACCGTATCAAAGGCCTTCTCAATATCTAAAGAGGCCACTGTCCTTGATCCCTCATGTATATGGTGTGTATGTATATTTGTGTAAAGCCTCCGTAGGTTGATATCTGTTGTCCTTTGTGGCATAAATCCTGTTTGGTCCGAGTCTATTATGTTCCTAAGCAGTGGCTGTATTCTAGATGTTAGTATTTTTGTCAGTATTTTTAAATCTGTATTTAATAATGCAATTGGCCTATATGATGAGCATATCTTTGGGTCTTTTGTTTCCTTATATATTAATGTTATGTGTGCCTCTCTCATAGAGTCCGGCAGGGCTCCCTGCATTAGCCCGCTTGTGAATACTTCTGCTAGTTTGGGGGCTATTAATACTCCATATCTCTTATAGAATTCCACAGGAATTCCATCTGGGCCTGGTGCCTTTCCTCCCGAGGATGTTCGTATAACCTCTATAATCTCCTCCACCCCTATAGGCCTGACCAGTTCTCTCCTCTCCCCATCTGACAACCACCCCAGGGCAATCCGGTCCAAAAGGTCCGCCATGTCCTCCGGGCAGGAGCCAGACAGGAGAGAGGAGGTGTAAAGCCCACTATAGTACTCTCTAAAGGTCTCCAGTATCTTTTTGGGTTCTTTTACTATCTGTCCATTTAAATCTTCAATCTCTGCAATAATTGTGGCTTGATGTTCTTGTTGTGCCAGCCTAGCCAGAAATCTACCCCCCCTATCTCCCCGTTCAAAAATATTCTGTCTATTTTTATGCATTTCCAGTCTTGTTATTTCTTCTATGTGAAGATGAAGATTTCTACATGCTGCCATCATTTCATCAAAGTTGATGCTACTGGGGTCCTGCCCATATCTCTCCCTTTGTATGTCAATCTGTGTTTTTAATTCCTGTTCCTTCTTCCTCTGTTTTTTTATTAACTGTTGAAATATTTGATATATATTGCCCTCTTATATAGGCTTTAAACTCATCCCATACCATCCCTACCGAGGCTGATCCTGCGTTGTTTTCCCAGTATTCCCCCATTATTGATTCCATTTTCTCTCCTATTTCTGGGTGTTCTACCCAGTGTGAGGTTAGTCTCCACAATGATGCATTTTTAGAAGTTGGAATACGTACTGACAAAAATAGGGGAGAATGATCTGACAGACCACTTGGTAGATATTTGGCCTCCTCAATATCTGCTAACATCAAGGAATCCGTAAATGCCAAGTCTATTCTAGAGGCCTTCTTGTAAGAAGTGGAGAAGCACGAGTATCCCCTTTCTCCTGGATTCTTCCATCGCCAAACTTCTGTTACCCCCATTTCCTGTGCCCAGTTATATAGTTCTGTTGAATGTTGTTTAGGGGGTTTTGGTCTGTCCAACTCTGGTGATAAGATAGCATTGAAGTCTCCTATTAATATCAGTCTCGCTGGCATATACTGAATAGTGTTTTCCATTATCTCATTCAATACTGCCACCGAGAATGGGGGTGGAATATATACGGCAGCTGTTACATATCTCTGCTTACCTATCTTATAGACTAGAATAACATACTTTCCGTTTACATCTATATGGGCCTTCTCTATTTCTCCTATAAAAGATTTATTAACTAGGATCGACACCCCTCTTGCATACGAAGAATACGTGGAATGGTATGTTTTCTGTATCCAGGTTTTTTTTAACGTTATTAATTTTTTCCCCAATAGGTGCGTCTCCTGTAGTACGACCAACTGGGGAGAATTCTTTTTTAAATACTGAAACATTAATGCACGTTTATACTTTGAATTCAGTCCTCGAACATTCCAGGATAGTATCGAAAAGCAGTTATCCTTCCCAGGCATGGTATCTAGTATATATATAGGATTTATACTTCCATTGCTCACTATGCCACGTCATTCTTTTAAGTGATACCTCTTGGGTACCTAAATCACACCATTGTCTTTCCCATTTCCTCTTCACTTCCCCATTCATTCCCCCTCCCCCACCCTACCCACCCTACCCCTCCCCACTCCCTTCTCTTGTAGCTTCCTCCATCCATTCCCGGATGGGAGTGGAGAGGAATTTCTTCTATCCCCTATTTTACAGACTCAGATCTCTTTTTTAGGTCTAGTATCTAACATACCCCACCCTCCCTTCTTACTGCTTTAGGAAGGGAAGCACCTAGCTCTCAAAACTCTCATTCACTTTGAGGTGGGCGCCTCTTCTCACTGCGTATCCTCCCTACACACCTATATTTCTTCATATCTTAAAGCCTCCCCTCCCCCCAAAAAAAAAAAAAAACCCAGGAGGGGGGAAAAAACACCCCCTTTCATCCCACCCATATTTTTATGTGACCAAGTGCTTACGTGCTTTCCATTAATTATTATTACCTAATTATAACCAATACTCCAATTCGTATTCATAGTTAATCACTCCTAAAAAAAATAAAAAAAAATAAAAAAATAAATAAAACTCCAAGGAGGGGGAAAAAACACCCCCTTTCACCCCACCCATATTTTTATGTGACCAAGTGCTTACGTGCTTTCCATTAATTATTATTACCTAATTATAACCAATACTCCAATTCGTATTCATAGTTAATCACTCCTTAAAAAAAAAAAAACAGAAAGCAAACCTCTCTCATATTATCTTTAAATATCCAAGTGCTTAAGTGTTCATTATTGAATATTGATGAACTATTATTAATTATTACCGATCCTCCATAACTTATATTCCAATTCTTACTCATGGTTAATCGAGTGTTTAGGTATATAATCTATTGTTGATCGGCCGCCTTAATTCATATTCCAATTCATACTCGTAATTGATCCCTCATTCAACAGATAAATATATATTTCCTATTTCCCTATTTAAATGTGGTGCTCTCACATATTCTTTAATACCCAAGTGTTTAAGTGCTCATTATTGATTAACTGTTATTAACTGCTATCAATCTGTCATAACTTATATTCCAATTCATACTTGTGCTTAATCACTCATTCAAAAAAATAAAATAAAATACATTTCTTTCTCGTACATCACGGGACACAGAGCGGCATATTCTTTACTATGTGGGTTATATGGAGTACCTTCAGGTGTGGACACTGGCAATCTCAAACAGGAAGTCCCCTCCCTATATAACCCCCTCCCCTAGAGGGAGTCCCTCAGTTTTTTCGCCAGTGTCTTAGGTGTTGGTCACGGAATAGCTTTGCTCCACATCCTTGGGATTAAGGGCGGGCTAACCGGATCTGTCCAAGGAGCCTCAGTGCCAAAGTGGACAGTACCCGGGCCCCAAGCCGTGGGGTTTTGCCTATAATGCTCCTCTTTGGAGGGCTGGACCCTGGGCCCAGGACTTGGAGTTTGTAAAAACCATAAGTTCCTGTTTGCCAGGGTGCTATATAGGTCCAGGACAGTGGGTACCTTCATAGGACCCCAGGGCCTGAAGGTCTACTACGCTACCCACGGAGATGGGAGAAGATTGGATCAGTTTGCTGGACAAACATCCTGCAGCATGGAGCAGGTAAGGGGGAGCCTGCGGGACTTGGTTCGACAGCAGGCTCTCCGGGGTAACCTAAAAAGGGGGATAGCCTAAGTATGCTCTGCATGGGCAACCTTGTTCACTATGTCTAAAGAGAGACAGGATGACACCTTTTCTCCCCCATCACTAGGTCCCCCTGTCTAAATATGTGTGCTAGCTAAACCTGCTGTTTCTTCCTAGGGCTAGTAAGGATCCCTAGGGGCCTTTGGAGAGTCCTACCTGGCCGGGGGTTTGAATCTGCCGCCTGTTTCTGCGTTCCTGGATCTCCAGCAGCGCGGCTCCTCCATGTTCCTCCTGTTTCCGGCATACGCGCGCGTGCGCGCGCACGTCTTATTGACGTTTTTCGCGCCGTTCAGACAGGAGGGCGGGGGGGGGGGGCGTGCCTGCGGCGTCATACAGGGGCGCGCCTTTGTGCTGTTATAGACAGCAGGCATTGTCAGTGCTCAGTCTGAGGCTGATTTTCAGAGGAGAGGACGCAGAGCGGCAGAACAGTGACTCCCGGTGGCGGAAGAGGGGTAGTACATGTGGACTTTGTTCCAATACCTTTTTGTTAAGCCAAGAAATCCCCCTTTTTTGCAGCAGGTTTGGAGGCTGGCAAACTTAGTTTGGGGTCACGGTATGTTGTCAAAAGAAAATATATAATATATTAAAAAAAAAAAAAAAAAAAAGAACATACGGGATCCCATCAGTTTTTGGGCATTAGTGATCTATTGTCCCCTAAACTCTGATTTTTGTACTCCTGCCCACTACAGTCTGTTGTGTGGGCGGAGTCCCTCGATTTTGTATTATGGCTTCCAAGGGTTCGGGGTCAAAGGGTACAAAAAAGACCAAAAAACAAAAGGGTTCCCTCTCTGATTCTGATATGCCGATACTTTCCCCGCAACTTATTAACATAAGAAGCGCCTTGGATGAGCCATTAGGGGGATCTGGTGCGGAGGCTGGCCCAGATCAGCCCAGCCCTGTGTTTATCACAGAGGAGATGCTAGCCGTATCCCTAGGGGGGCTAGAAGAGAGAATAGCAGCATTGATCGCTAGAGCTATTCCTGGTAAGAAACGGGTTAGATCCCCATCACCAGGAGGTGTATCCTCAGATGCTGAGATTCTCTCTCCAGAGGAATTGGAATCACAGGAGGATCAACTAGACCTGAACCAAGAGGGTTCAGGGATTGAGGGATCTGCCTCTGAGGAACCATTTTCAGACTCCCAGACAGAAAGACTGTGGGTACAGTCTTTGACGGACATGGTCCGCTCGGCATTTAGTTTACCATTGCCAGAGCCTCAGGTTCCTCCGGTATCCTCTCTGGGCTCTTTGAAAGCTCCGTTAAACAACGCAGTTTTTCCGGTCCATCCTCTCTTGGAGGAATTGATCTTTCGGGATTGGGTACGGCCGGACAGGATTTTTCTGCCACCGAAAAGATTTGCGGTCATTTACCCCATGGAGGAAAAGTTCTCCAAGAGGTGGAGGCTCCCAGTAGTGGATGCAGCCATCTCATGTGTGAATAAATCACTAACTTGCCCGGTGGAAAACATACATATGTTTAAAGATCCGGTTGATAAAAGATTAGAGACACTTTTAAAAGCATCCTTTGCTACGGCAGGAGCAGTGGTGCAGCCAGCGGTGGCTGCAATTGGAGTTTGTCAGGCATTAAAAGACCAGACAAAGGAAATGTTAAGGGACATGCCTACCCAACAAGCAGAAGAGTTTTCTGACATTCCCAGAGCTCTGTGTTTTGCGGTAGATGCTATAAAAGATTCCATCCAGCAGGCCTCTCGTTTATCACTATGTTTGGTGCACATGAGAAGGCTCTTATGGTTGAAGAACTGGGCGGCGGAGCCCCCATGCAAAAAGCTTCTGGCAGGGTTTCCCTTCCATGGAGGACGACTCTTCGGAGAGGATCTGGATAAATATATTCAGACTATTTCAAATGGCAAGAGTACCCTTTTACCGGTCAAAAAGACATTCCGGGCTCCTACATTTAAAAGGCAGCTCTTTCCTGTCTCGGGGCCCTCAAATTCCAGGCAGTATCGACGGCCGCCTGCACGATCCAACGTTAACAGTAGATCGCAGGGACAGACCCCTGGGGGTAAGAGGCCGTGGTATCGCAAGCCGTCAAAGACAGCCCCTAAGTCTGCCTTATGAAGGGGCGCCCCCACTCTTGCGGGTGGGGGGAAGGCTTCGTTTCTTCTCAGAAGTTTGGGAAGCCAAGATCCCCGACAAATGGGTCCGGGCATCTGTAACCACAGGTTACAGACTGGAGTTTCTAAGGTATCCTCCGCCTCATTTTCAGGAATCAAGGCTACCAAGGGATCCAGCGAGAAAGGCCTCAATGCTGGCAGCTTTGGATCACCTGCTTGGCCAGGACGTAATTATAGAAGTGCCAGCCCAAGAGCAAGGCCTAGGTTTCTATTCCAATCTCTTTGTCATACCAAAGCCCAACGGCGATGTCAGGCCAATCTTGGACCTAAAGAGGTTAAACGGTTACCTAAGGGTTCGTTCCTTCCGGATGGAATCCATCCGGTCAGCAGCCGCCGCGCTTCAGAAGGACGATTTTCTGGCCTCCATAGACATAAAGGATGCTTACCTTCATGTACCAATCTTTCAGTCGCATCAAAGGTTTTTACGCTTCGCGGTGGGGCAGCGACACTTCCAATTCAGGGCGCTCCCCTTCGGGCTGGCCACGGCCCCCCGGGTATTCACGAAGATCCTAGCCCCAATGCTGGCCAATTTAAGGATCCAAGGGGTCACAGTCCTAGCATACTTGGACGAAGCAGTCTAAGATTCAACGGGACGTGGCTGTGATGATACCTCTCAGAGCGCGCTGCTCCTTGCCGGCTCCTCCTCTCTTCTCATCCTCCTCCTCATTAGCAGTGGCTCTAGCCTGACGTCACTGGTTGCTACACGCCAAGCGGCACAGGCGTTAGCAACCAGGGCAGGGGAAGACTGGCCAGCGGCAAAGCTCCACCCACCTGCTCCCTCCAGCGCGGCGTAATGACCAGAGTCTCTCTCTCACCACCGCTGATTATACCGATGTGAGAGAGAGTGACTCGGTTGGGACTGCAGTCAAGGGCGGACTGAGCCGACCCGGGCCCCCCTCCACCACGGGCCCTCGAGCAGTGCCCGACAGACCGAATGGTCAGTCCGCCCCTGGGTCCGCCGTGACCACAGTTTATCAGCTTGTGAATATCAAGGAAGTTTGCTTGCAATTTATCACGGTTGTTTTTTGGAGTTTGCTTTTGTGAGTGCAACCATTGTAGGTTTGTTTGGTGTGTCAATAAATTGTTTTTAGCAATATCACACTATTATACTTTTTTGTTTTTTTCACGTATGTGGATCTCACCTCTACATTTTTGGATATGAATCCTGAACACTGACTTGAGGATTGTATGACATGCTTGTTATGCCAAACACGTAAGTGTAAGGCTACTAGTTCTGGTGAGTGGCCAATCGCATTGGTGGAGGAGTTTTCATTACACTGGTGTGGTGGAGGACTGCCCTTTGGAGAAATTCAGAAGATTTATTTCTTCAGACACTTTATGAACTGTTTAACCTTTAGACTCATTCATTCACGGGTCTCTACATTAATAATATTTCTGTCACTTATTGTTTATTTGTTTAAGTTCACTTGTGTGGCTTCACTACACATTAGCGCTGTTTGTGCTATTTGTATTTAATTTCACAATTAAGTTCACTAGACATTTTTTTCACTATTATCTTTATTTAAAACAGCAGCTGCGAACGTTCTTGTATTTATCCACTTACTCCTTAGCGCAGCGGCAGTAACCATTAGGGCGCATTATATTTTCGTTACTACCTGTATATCATTGTTCTACTGTAATTTTTCTATTTTTTGTAATAGATTATCAATTTTATATATACTTCCGCTTTGCCTCAAAGTCCGACCTTTGCTCATTCCTCTGATTGGGTTTTTTCCTCTATTATTACCATATACGGATGTGGCTAATATGAGTGCTTTCCTTGTGGGTCTTGTCCTACCCTTCCCAGTCTCCCCCTTTCCCCTTCCTTGTGTTTTTTGTCTTGCTCCCTTCCCCCCCCTCCCCCGTTTTCCCTTTTTTATTCGACATTACAAACACAATGCACATTTGCAGAATTTCTGAAACACATGGCAAAGCACACACTTTCTGTGCAGTTTTCCATGCTTTTGGAAACACACCGAGGTGAATGGAACCTTGTTGTTCTTGTGTAAACACACACATTTCACTTTCAGGCCCCATTCCCACCTAGAGTAGTGGGAGTGTAGGTTTTTTGGCTTGTTTTTTCCAGTGACACAAATAGGGCCTGTTTATTTTAATGGCTTGTGCTACACCTTGAAAAGTAGTTAATGGGACATTTTTGTAATTTTTTTACTGCATTTGTCGCCTATTTTTTCATGTGGTAAAATGTGTGTTTACTTCTGTGTTTTGTGTGCTGTTAACAATTAACGACACTTAAAGTGAAACTAGGTCATTTTAGGTGTATAAATGGGGCCATACACTATCTGATTGTACAATCTCCAAAATTATATAATAGGAGGACACACCATTTATCCAATCACTCTGTATCCAATCAATCAGGCTCTTGCACTACATCAGGGATGTCCCATGGGCTGCATGTGGCCCCGGGGAGTTTATCCATGTAGAGGTCAGTGAAAGTGAGATGTGGATGGGGGATGCAGGGGTAAGCAACTGTGGAAGAAGGCTGAACTCTGCACTTTGTGTGTAGTGCATCCCTCAACTCTGCACTCTGTATGCAGCACACCCCCAAACTCTGCACATAGCCACCCCTGAACTCTGCATGTATGCCCTAGTCTTATCGGTATATAGCTATTAAAGCTGGTCTTTATCTTTTACACTCTAAACTACAAAATGCTATTAGTTCTAACTAATTTTTCCCTGTTTATCTCACTCGTCTCCATTTCCTCTGTTTGTATAAATGCAAATGTACATCCAAGCATATGTAAAAGACCATATCATCATGTACTGAAATTTCACTGATTCATGCCACTGCCTGTTCACTAGAAGCCGGTCTAACAACCTACTTCTGTGAAATGGTCCTGCTGGAAACCAGCATTCAATTAACACTTGCAGCCATTTGACTGCAGCACTGATCAGTTTATTCTGACAGTTGGGCAGATCCCCGTTTTTAGAATGCAATAGCACAGCAGAGGAGATCCCTGCATCCACATTGCTTGTGTGGATGCGAAAATCAGTAAGTCTATTCTTCATTCAGCCGACTAATAAAAAAATAAAAATGTGTGTATAAACTGCTTTAGTTTGTGTGCCACAGGAAATATTGCTAAAAGATTTGTACTTGCATGTACTGTGCAGTATTTTTGCTATATAAAAAGGTAAATTTTCAATGCACATGGGGGAATTCATAGTCAACATGAAATTATCCTGACAGTTGTATCTAAATGTTTTACTGGCATCAGCAGAAAATCTATTCTTTACATTTTATTGGAAATAACTCTGAAAATGTATTATAATAACTATAATTTAAAATGGAGTCAATGGAATAAATGAAATTAAATCATGGAAGAACAGTCAGTAAATCTTACACCACATTATCATATTATACACTGTAGGTTATGTTTTTTATTCTTTTATTTATATCTGTAATTTACATTTTATAGGGAAAATATTACTCTACAGAATACATGAATTATTGATCAAGTGTGTGAACATGCAGCTACAGGGATTCTTAGTTTGCTGATTATGGGCCAGATTCAGCAAAGGTTACGCTGGCGGATCGAGTGATCCGCCAGCCTAACTGTGGCTTTGAGCCGGCGTTTCTGTTTTCTGTAACCAGAAAACAAGAAACGCCGGGTTGAAGTTCCGATGCGAGCAGCGTAACTGAGTTTCGCCATCGCATCGTTACTTCAACTTAAAAATGGCGCCGGGGGCGTTCCCGCCGATTTACGCTCAAAAAATATGTTAATGAGCGGAAATCGGCAATTCACGATCGAAATCCGGCGCGACGCAATGACGATACGACGTTTCCGGACGGGATACGCGGCGCATAGATATACCTACATGGGGCTGGAGTATCCTATGTTAGGTATAGGCGTCGTCATCGCGTCGGAAAAAAAAAAAAAAACGTCGCTTGCGTAAAACGGTCATGAATGGGAATGTGACGTCATTGACGTTCGTTCACAGATTTTGGAGCATGCGCACGGGGATGTTTTGACACTCGACGCATGCGCAGTACGTTGGCGGCGGGATCGCGCGTAGTTAGCATACTACACGCCCCGTACCCGCGACATTTGAATTCCGCCGGCTCATTTGTGATGCGCTGCCGCAACTTTAGGAGCAAGTGCTTCGTGAATGACAGCACTTGCTCCTAAAATTTCGGCAGCGCAACGCAAATCAGAAGCGTTACTCCAGAGCAAAGATGCTCTGGAATACGTGAATCTGGCCCTATATATTTATGTTTGGAATGTCAGGAGGTAGAGTTAGAAGTGTATAATTTATTATTTTGCACCTCCAAAAATACCCTGGGAAAAAAATTAACTGAGTGTTAGCATGACTCTCCCTTTTCATGTTGGAGTCAAATGCCAGTTGCTATTTTACAACCCACAATCTATTATTTACCTAATAGACTAAAGTAAAATAAATGGTAATCATGTGTCCCATGTATCTCAAAAGTCTCATAAGTTGTGCACACCTGCCAAAGACTGCAAATGTTCTGTAAATGAATATATTTCATTGATCATTTTAGGGTTTGTCCAGTTTTTATTATAGACCACGTTCCACTAGCAACCACATTCAACCTGTAGCCCCATCGTAAGGGAAAATCTTATATACTCTTCTCCTTGAAAATTATAATGGAAAAAAAAAGATGAAATGTGAAGCATCATGAATAAAAAGAATGACAATTTATAATAACAATAAAGGTTACAGAAAATGTAGTAGTAGTATTACTTTTTCATGGACTGTGTAGGACTTCTGTTTCTCCAGTGCTTAGTTTAGGCACCTATTAAGTGTAGAGTCTATACAATGTCTGATCTTCCCCATTGGCTTTCCATGCGCTGGCTTGGATTTGTTAGATGCTCCAAAACCATAGTTCTTAGGTTTCCTACCAGTTACTGTTAAAAAGCAAGGAAAATAGCTGAAACATAGCTCAAACCAAAATCTGAACCCAAGACATAGTCAGGCAGATAAGGCTCAGGGAGTTACTAAATACAAGTTCTTAAATAAACAGATAACAGGAGACAAATTAAGGTTATATCCAGAAGATTGACAAGAATCGCAGATTACAGCTCTAAAAAAACTACAAATGACCAGGTAGAACATTTTTACTTCATGTTTCAGAACACAGAACAAAAATTATATGTGGAACCCACATGTTTAACTTGACATGCATGAACTAGATTGTCCTATTTAAAACAGCGATGGCATTTTTCTTAGTCAAAAGAGAGGCATGTACCGGTAGTTTAAAAATAAAATAAAATGAGGGGCAGGGCTAGCCGGGCACCAAGATGGACATGCGCTAGCAGAGCTCCAGCACCAACGGCGATAACGCAGCCCATAGCAGACCTCCGAGGGGACCTATCACCTCACAAGCATGGCGTTCCAGCTCGGGAAGTCCAGGGAACCTGCCCTAACGATGACGCGGCACAAAAACTCCGGTAACCGACCGACCAAACTCACTGAGTTTTTCGCCATGGAGCCCAGGCAAGATGGAGCTGGGTCTTCATCCACGCCGCTTCCAGGTCCTCCAAACTGTGTGACCACCATGGGGAATCCGCATTAACGGAGCAGCCCTCCCAGGAGCCTGAATTCTCCACTGGCTACCCCATCATCTGGAAGCCCTGAAAAGGCCAGCATCATGTCGGATGCTGCAGAGGCCATACATGAGGTGAGCTCACTGTTAGAATCTGGGGAGGATACCAGGGAGTTGCCTGACTCCATAGAAGAGTTCCCCACAGCTAACAAACCAGTAATGGACACAGTGCTGAAGGAGATGCTAGTCTCTCTAAGGGGGTCACTTTATTCAGATATGATGTCCTGTGTTCACAAATTCAGCACAGAAATCAGAGGGGTAGCTGACAGAGTGTCTCACATAGAGGACAACATGGGAGAATTCGCCTCCACCATTAATGATCTCGTGGACGCAAATGATGGTAAAGATGATGATATTGGAGCTATTAAAGCAAAGATGGCAGAAATGGAGGACAGGTCTAGAAGAAATAATGTGAAGGTGAGGGGGATACCTGAATCTGTCAAGCCTCAGGAGCTGTGCAAATACACCTCCCAAATGTTCTCTGCCATATTGCCTGATCTGTCCGAACTGGACTGTACTATTGACAGAATTAACAGGCTCCCCAAACCTGCTTTCCTGGCTGATGATGTGCCTAGGGATGTGATTCTGAATGAATGAAAACTTATATAGCGCGGCACATGCGAACTGAATCGCCTCTGGGCGAATACACTTCTACCATGCAAAAGAAAAATTGATGGTCGCAGCTAGACAGAGAGACAATCTCCCGCCCGCTTATGCCAATCTCCAGTTCTATGCGAATCTATTGCAGTTTACTTTGCAAAAGAGCAGAAATCTTACCACTATCACTAAGGCTCTCCGGAATCATAATCTGGTGTATAAATGGGGGTTCCCTACCAAGCTTATTGTCACAAAGGACAACCGGGATTATGTGATGGACTCAGTTGACAAGGGTATGGCCCTACTGAAAGACTGGGGGATAATTCCTGAATCGCACCATGTTGGTTTGACCTCTAAGTTTTTTTTTTCTCTTGAACTTTACCGCCAACTACTTATTGAGTGACTATTGAAAGTCGCATGCAATTCTCTCTTCAACCTTTGGCTGCATTCCAGTGTTATGATTTTTGTTTGGTGTGTTGCCCGTCTTCGTTTTCTTTCTTTTTTTTTTGTTATCTTTTTCATTTTTTTTATGCCCTACCAAGTAACACTTTTCTTACCACCTGGAGGCTGATGTGGATTGCCCCTCTTATACCACGCGGAATGAGAAGAGATCAGCTGCCCCACCGTTGGTGGAGGTCACTGTTCTTTGATTCACCTACAGTGAGTTTTATATTGAAGCTTACAGCTACACCTACACGCTTCATCTGTTTATCAACATGATACAATTTTTGACAATTAACGCTAAGGGACTTAATCACCCGGCGAAAATGTGATCTCTCTGGAGAGAGGCTTTGCAACAGAAGGGTGATATTGTCTGCATCCAGGAGACCCATTTTGATAAAGCAGCCCCTCCAAAGTGCTCGCATCCCAGGTTTCCAATCACCGTCTTTGCAAATGCTGACTCTATGTCAAAAGGAGTGATGATAGCGGTGAGAGACTCTGTTCATTTTTCCCTGCACAAGGCTATCACCAACCCACTGGGGAGGTATATTATTTTGGTGTGTGACATTAACCTTGTACCGTACACAGTAGTGGCGGTGTACGCCCTTAATACTAAACAGACCAGATTTTTACAGATAATGACTAAAACAATTAGGGCTGAACAGAAGGGTCTGTTAGTGATGTGTGGGGACTTCAACATCATCCCAGATCTGGCTCTGGACTCCACCTCCTCACCGAAGCGCACTCCTCTATTGTTGGCTTCCTTCTTGAGAGTGCATTAACTTTTTGATGTATGGAGATATCTGAATGCTAACGAAAGGGACTATACCTTTTTTTCCACCAGACACATATCCTATAGTAGAATAGATCTTTTTTTGGTCGATAGAAAGCTGCTTCTGAAATGTAAATCTGCTCAAATTAATAGCATTTACCTGGTCGGATCACGCCTCGGTTGGCCTAACAGTGGGGGACCTTTCTCCCGCCATCCCTGTCTTCATGTGGCGATCCAATTCTATGCTTCTCCAGAGCAGTCCGACCAGGTCATACATTGAAACGAAATTGAAGGAATTTTTTGTTGATAATGAAGGGTTGGTTACGAGTTCTTGTACCCTATGGAATGCTCATAAGGCTTGTGTAAGAGGGGTTATGATCCAGCAGGGAGCAAGGGTTAAGAGGGAAAGGCAGCAGCGTACATTGGCCCTTCTAGCTCAAATAGATATCCTTGAGGAGCAGAACAAAACCAAACCATCCCTATCACTGACTGAACAGCTAGCCCAACTACGCACTGGTCTTAGGATGTTGTTTCTTGACGATTATGAAAAGGCTTCCAGGAAGTTTAAATTAGCCTTGTATACTAGTGGTAATAGAGCAGGCAAGCTCCTGGCGAATAGGCTGAAATGACACAGAATTAAGTCTCAGATCCCCTTCATTTACCACCCAGAGACAGGTCAAACATTTTCAC
This sequence comes from Rana kukunoris, assembly GCA_029574335.1. Classification (NCBI taxonomy): domain Eukaryota; kingdom Metazoa; phylum Chordata; class Amphibia; order Anura; family Ranidae; genus Rana; species Rana kukunoris. Next base: position 333,792,389 of record CM056051.1, on the reverse strand, counting down.
CCACAGGCAATAGCTGATGCCTTTAGTCACTACTACGGTCGCTTTATAATCTTAAAGACGATCCAGCAATTCCCCAGCCATCCTTAGATTCTATCGCGGCATTCCTAGACAAAATTAACCTCCTGACTTTGTCCCCTGACCAACTTATAGATCTAAATTCGCCGTTTACAGTGGAAGAGGTGAAGAGGACCATACAGTCCCTCCCATTGAATAAGTCCCCGGGTCCTGACGGCTTTACAGGAGAATACTTTAGGACATTTCCAGAGATACTCAGTCCATACTTAGTGTGGGTGTTTGACACTGCTGCTGCCTCATCCTCTTTCCCACAGGAAATGCTCAGTGCTACGATAGTGGCCCTCCCTAAACCGGGGAAAGACGCGTCACCCCCCAGAACTTTATGCCCATATCGTTATTAAACAATGATATCAAAATTTACGCTAAGCTTCTAGCTGCCAGATTAGTGGATATACTCCCTGGCTTTATATATGGACCAGTCAGGCTTTACCAAGGTGAGACAAACAGCAGATGCCACTAGGAGATTATTGAACATCATACATATAACAGGGCAACGTCGGATGCCTTCTCTGCTCCTTGCGCTGGATGTGGAGAAGGCATTCGACAGGATTCATTGGGGGTTCCTGGAGCAGGTTCTTAGGAAATTTGGGTTTAGCGGCTTCATTTACTCTGCCATCGTAGCATTATACTCTAATCCGTCGGCACGGGTATTAGTAGCGGGAACTCTCTCTACCCCATTTGACATCACTAATGGCACGAGGCAGGGGTGCCCCCTCTCGCCACTGATCTTTAACCTCTTGATGGAGCCTCTGGCGTCCCACCTGCGGTCGCACCCCCACATCTCTGGGGATCGGGTGGGAGGGAAAAGTCATGTGATTAGTCTGTTCGCCGACGACATCATTTTGATAGTCACTGATATAGAGAAATCTGTTGAGACAATATACTCCTCCTTGAGGGCATTTAATGGAATTTCATATTATAAAGTGAACGAATCTAAATCGTACATTTTGGGCTTGGGAGTTCCTAGAGAAATCAGGCAGCGGATGGAGCAAAAGTTCCCATTTGTCTGGAAGGATGAGGGCATTAACTACCTCGGAATTGTCTTGACACCAACGTCTAGCGGTATCTTGCAGGCAAATTATGCCCCTTTCCTAACCTCCTTCCAATCTAAACTATGTACTTTGGCCAAAACTGAATTATCTTGGTTGGGTAGGTTAGCGGCCTTCAAGATGCAGGTTCTTCCTCAGCTTTTGTATCTCTTTAGAGCATTGCCCGTCCCGGTTCCCAATTCCTATTTCAAATCCCTCCAAAATACGCTAAACTGGTACCTCTGGCAGGGGAAGAGGGCTAGGTGTGCCTTTAATAAACTGACGAAACACAGGAGGGCGGGCGGTATTGGTCATGTGCACCTTCAGGGCTACTATTTTGCTACCATTTTGGTCAAGCTGCAATACTGGTTGGTGCCTTCCTCGGGGACAGTGTGAGGGGAGCTGGAACAATCTCAGATTAAGCAGGGCACATTGTGAGATTTTCTATTGACATAACACCTACATACGACTTTAGATCCTAATATTGCACCGCCCATTACAGCATCCCTGAGGGCTTGGGTGCACCTTTGCAGCTCCCATGAGTGGGAGGGACCAACGTCACCATTGAAACTCCCTATTACTGCTATTCACAATATTATTCCTGACATCAACCTCACTGAATGGGTCTCTAGAGGTATTCACTACTTTGAAGATATAGATGAGGGATCTTCTCTATTGCCGTTACAGGGGTTGAGGGACAAGTATAAGCTACCAGCAACCGAGCAATACAAATACATCCAACTGACTCACCTATTCAAACGCAATATTAATTTTCTTACTTCACTTCCTGTAAAGGTATCTCAGTTTTATCAACAACCCACCGTCACCTCCAAGGGGATTTCACTACTATTCATGGGTTTACAGGAAAAACACAGACTAGTCAAAATGCAACATATGAAGGCCTGGGAAAGGGATGCTGGGAGGGAGTACTCTGCTCTCCAATGGGAAAGGTCTCTGAGGGCTGTGTACTCCTCTACTAAGGGTACTTACCTAATGGAAACACATCAAAAATTGCTGTTGAGGTGGTACCCAACCCTGTATCGATTATCTAAGATTTACAGTAATACGTCCCCCCTGTGTTGGAGACAATGCGGTGAAGTGGGAACGCTAGTTCATATTATGTGGTCATGCCCGAGACTAAACCAATTATGGACTGGGGTTTGGGGTATTGCCAAACACATCATGACCTCAACTGGGTCACTGACTCCTGGAATGGCGATTCTTTCTCTAGAAATTTAAGAACTTTCTGTAGAACTGTAGTGTCGAACTTACTATTGGCCACAAGATTGGTGATACTGTGGCATTGGAAAAATGTAACACCACCTTCAATTAGTGAGATAATCTCCACATTGCACACACAAGGCAATTACGAGATTATGCACTCCCGTACGGTTGGGTCGCCAGACGCTATGATTAAATTGTGGTCTCCCTGGTTCCAGTGGCATTCAAACTTCACAGGTCGCTGAAATAGTACGTTGCTCCTTGATAGTGGTGGACATTAGCCAGTGGTTCCTACCATACGTTGCATAGGCATATATGTTCTATTTTATTTTGATTTATGTTTTTTTTTTCTTCCCTTGGGTTTATACTTTTTCCTTTGAAGTTCATTCGATATATTGTTACATGCTTGGTACCTGGACTTATCTGGGTTTGTCACTGGTATTTGTATTATGTCACATATATGGATGCGTATCGGAGAGCCCAGTCTTCCCACATACCTACTGAGAGAAGTGATTGGGGGGTTCTGGCGCTGGCTGCCACTCTGACCAATTGAGAGGGGTCGGAGGGGGTGGTCCAGTGCTGGGTCCTTTATGTCCGTGGATCCTCATGATGGGTCTACATCAGTGGGGGGCTGGGATTTCATGATTTCATGGCATCCTCATGTACCTTTTGTATTCAAGCTCTTTTGTTTTTGTTCATTGTACTGTGAACTTTGCAATTTCTTAATAAAAAACATTTTATAAAAAAAAAAAAAAAAAAACTTGGGGCCAGATTCACAGAGCAATTACGCCGGCGTTACAGGAGATGCGCGGCGTAAGTCTAAATTTGCGCATGCGTTTCGATGCGCCGCATCCCCAAAACGAGATACACAAGAAATCACACCATTGTTTTGCTATTAAAATATGCTAATGAGGGAGTTACGGGGATCCACAAAAGAACGTTGTTGCAGCGCAGGCTACGCGCTGTGCGCAACAGCTGCACGGCCTGTCTAAAATTAGACCATATAAAAGGTGGTATAAAATTAGATAATTCGTCTACATGTCAGAGAAAGCAACACTGTTAGGCCTCGTACACACGAGGCAATTCATTTGTTCAAATCGGTCGGACCGACCGATTTGAACAAATCTGTCTCTTTGGATTTAGGTTTGCTCGCGTGCAAACCAAAATCCCCGCCAGCAGACGGCGCGCTGACGTGTCGGTGACGTTGACGCCGCCACGTCACCGCACCAGGAAGTAAAACACTTCCGCGCATGCGCCGAATCCATTCGGCGCCTGTGCGAGACGACATGTCTGCTGGTAAGTGTACTAACCAGCAGACATGTCGGGCGGACGGGTTCCCACCCGATAGATTTCAAAGCATGCTTTGAAATCTGTCGGGTGGCCAAATCCGCCGGCTCGCCCGTACACACGATCGAATCTGTCTGCTGGGACGGTCTAGCAGACCGTTTCCAGCAGACAGATTTGATTGTGTGTACGCGGCCTAAGTGAGGAGCAGAGCAGTCACACGTGTTGCACAACAATCTGTATGCCAACATGCCAGTGGCATCCATGTTCATAGCTATACTACTGACTTTAGATGAGCAAAGAAGGAGGAGGGCACGGAGGAGGGCATTGAGGAGGGCACGGGAGAGGATTTTTTTTTTTTTCCAAAAAAATTTTCATTGCTTTTATAAACATTTTCCCCAAAAAAATACATACATATATACATCAATACATAACATACATACAAATTACAAACACGGTCTCACTATCTTTCAATAGCCCTTTAAAACCTTGATGGATATAATAATCTAATCTCATACAAGCCCCTCACTCTTCACTTGATATATCACACACGCATAGACATCTTTGGCATGAGTGATTCTGAGGTGTCTCGCATCTTCAGATACACCCCTCATGTCATCCTGGAATTAACCACAACCCTGCAGGAGCCCAACACCAGCCCAAAACATGACACAACCCATGACACCCATGACAGCTACATATACAATCCTAGCCCCATCCCCACAGATTTCGAACAGAACATGTATGGGGACAGCTGGCTGGTTGGTGAGTGACATGGGTGGCAGGCATGACTGTCCCCCCCCCCATGATGCTGAAATCACAAGGGGCACATGCACTTCTAACATCCTCCTGTCTTATCCCTTCAGGGTGACTCTGCATATGCACTGGGGCCCCATCTCATGACTCCTATACGGAACCCCCCATGGTACCCTGTTATATTCCCCAAACTTTGTATGCCAGATCATTGGTGGATGTTGCATGCTGCACAACTTGGTAGTAAGAAAGGGCCTGCAGATTGACATACGTGATGACCTGACCCCTGAACCAGACAATCCCCCCCTAACCGAGGCTACCCCGTCTTCTGAGGGAAGAGCAGCCAGGAGCCAGCTCACATTAGGCATCTTTGCACGTTAAACACACACATTATTCATGGCACAATGAGAATGCATGCATGCACACCACTGTGGTCCCTAGCACAGACACATCACATCCTCATCACATTGGATTGGCACAAGCCCACCATGCAGGACTTGTGAGCAGCAACGCCATGCCACGGCTCCAATTATGTCACTGTACATTCATACACCATTCACACAGACCTGGGGATCACTTCTCCACCACAAATGAGGGTGACACCCCTTTTCCGGCAGGAATTTCACCCCCACGTTCCAAAATTATTCACAAACAGAACCCCAAAAAAATAAAAAATTCACCAGCAAAAATAGAAAATGCCCAGCAAAATCTAATTTAAAAAAAATAACAACAAAGAAAACACATACAAGACAAAAATCATTTTGCAAAACAGTCCCCAAATATCTCAAAGACACGTCACAAACAAACGTTAATAAACAACAGAACAAAAACACCTTGCTGTGTAGGAAGGGATACAAAGGGATGTACTTTTGCAAAGGAAGGGCATTTGTGTGTGTCTATTTATGCTGTCTTCGTAGTTCACTAAGTTGCCCGGGTCCACTTCCAATTTCACTAATTGCGCCGTTCCCGAGTTGTGAGCATGCGCACAGAGGTGCTGACCATGGTCTGCTTCATGTGCGCATGCGCGAGCCAGCCGGCCCTTCATTTGCATGGGGTCACGGCTCATTTCAATGTAACAAGTAGTGTTGAGCAGAATATGCCATATTCGATTTCGCGATATATCTCGAATATATAGTCGAATATTCAAGATATATTCGCTAAATACGAATATTCGTGATATTTTTTGGAAATGAAATGATTGCGAAATTTCGCTATTGCGAATGCGAAATTTCGAGAAATGCGGAATGGAGCACTCTGATTGGCTCAGAATATTCGTGATATATTACAATACAAAATAATTGCGAATATTCGAGAAATGCGGAATGGAGCACTCTGATTGGCTCAGAATATTCGTGATATTTCACAATACAAAATAATCGCGCGATATCGCTATTGCCGAATAATCGCATTGCGATTTTTCGGCAATATAAAATGATCACTGCAGCTACTCGGCCCAAGGTCTCTAATCATACCAGCAATGCTTTTAGACGTCGATGGGGATCTCTAGGATGTGATCTGTTCTAAAAAAAAAAATTGAAAAAATACGAATATTCGAAATAGCGAATATTCGCCGCAATATTCGAGTTATTCGTGAATACTCGAATATGCAATATTCGTAGCGAATATTCGCAATGCGAATATTCGTGAGCAACACTAGTAACAAGCCCACGTCCTTCCCAATTTGAATTACTCCGCCTTACGCCTCTGAAATTACGTTGCACAGGCGCTAATATCTGCGCAAATTAAACGAGAATAAGGTGATTGCGCCGCTACATTGCGGCAGTCTAACGTAAAGGAGGTGCGCTACGCCAGTCAAAAAATGCGCCGATGTACGTGAATCTGGCCCTTGGTTTTTACCAAGTCTAGATAAGGATGAGTTAATCAAATTATTATATTGGCTATAGATCAGTGGCACCAACAAATGAATGTGAAGAAAACTGGGTATCTGCAAAAAAGGGTGCATTTTGAGTTTTTGACAAATTAGTTAATTTGCTTTAAAACTGTATACCAAAGACATATTCAATCTTAAATAAAGCCTATGATATGTCTTGCTGATATACATTTTGGCAGCAGCATGGTTTTGACTCCTCAGTGAGTAGTCCAAGAAGCACAACAAATTACCAACAATATAACTTCAGAGAAAGCTCTGGTCACAGAATATAACATTATCATGTGTGACAGCATATCCTGTTCCACTTCCTGTAGTTTCTTGTTTTTAACCACTTAAGATCCGGACCATTATGCAGGTTAAGGACCTTGCCCCTTTGTGCGATTCGGCACTGCGTCCCTTTAACAATTGCGCTGTCTTGCGATGTGGCTCCCAAGCAAAATTGGCGTCCTTTTTTCCCCACAAATAGAGCTTTCTTTTGGTGGTATTTGATCGCCTTTGTGGTTTTTATTTTTTGCGCTATAACCAAAAATAGAGCGACAATTTTAAAAAAAATGCAATATTTTTTTTACTTTTTGCTATAATAAATATCCCCAAAAAGATATAAAAAAAGTATTTTCCTCAGTTTAGGCCAATACGTATTCTTCTACCGATGTTTGTAAAAAAATGGCAATAAGCGTTTATCGATTGGTTTGTGCAAAATTTATAGTGTTTACAAAATAGGTGATAGTTATATGGCATTTTTATTAATATTTATTTTTTCTACTACGAATGGCACACTTGGACACTTTTGACATATTTTTGGAACCATTGTCATTTTCACAGCGAAAAGTGCTATAAAAATGCACTGATACTGTGAAATGACAATGGCAGTGAAGGGGTTAACCACTAGATGGCGCTAAGGGGTTAAGTGTGGCCTAAGGGAGTAATTCTTACTGTAGGGGGTGTGGCTGTAGGCGTGACGTCACTGATCGGCGTTCCCTATATCAGGGAACAGACGATCAGTGTCACTGCCACAGTGAAAAACGGGAAAGGTGTGTTTACATGCACCTCTCCCAGTTCTTCAGCTCCTGTAACCGATCGCAGGACACCGGCGACAATTGGGTACACGGGTCCCACGGGCGCGGTCATGGAGCGTCGGACCAGTCCCGTGCGCGACGTACAGTTATGTGCCTGTGCCCAGCCGTGCCATTCTGCTGACATAAATGTGCAGGAGGCGGTCCTTATGTGGTTAAAGCAGCATGCATCTGGCTATAAAACAAGTATCCAGCAATATATAAGAAAGATTAGAGGAACTGAATTTATTCACTCTTGAGAAGGGAGGATATGATCAACATATACAAATATATAAGCGGTCCATATGGTGAACTTGGTGTTGAGTTATTCACTTTACGGTCAACACTGAGGACAAGGGGGCACTCTTTACAACAAGAGGAAAAGAGATTTCACCTCCAAATACGGAAAGGTTTCTTCACAGTAAGAGCTGTGAAAGTGTGAAATAGACTCCCTGCAGAGGTGGTTCTGGCCAGCTCAGAAAGTGCTTTAAGAAAGGCCTGGATGCTTTCCTAAATGTACATAATATAACTGGGTACTGACATTTTTAGGTAAAGTTGATCCGGGGAATATCCGATTGCCTCATGGGGGATCAGGAAGAATTTTTTCCCCTGCTGTAGCAAATTGGATCATGCTTTGCTGTTTTTTTTTTTTTACTTCCTCTGGATCAACTGTGGCTATAGAATTGGATATATGTGATTGTACAATATTACATGCCTGCTGTGTCTCCTGAGGTCTCCCTCTGATCCCTCTGTCACACTGTCAGCCCACTTCTGTCTGCCCCTCTCCCGCTCTGTCAGTCAGCCCACCTCTGTCTGCCCCTCTCCCACTCTGCCAGTCAGCCCCCTCTCTATCAGCCCACCCCTCTGTCTTTCAGCCCACCTTCCCCACTGTCTGTCAGTGCCCCCCTCTTTATCAGCCCCCCCTTTCTATTAGTCCACCCCTCTCTGTCAGCCCACCCCTCTCTGTCAGCACCCCACTTTCTATCAGCCCCCCTTATTATCAGCGCTCCCTCCCTCTGTCAGTCAGCCCCCTTTCTCTACCTCCCCCTCTGTCTGTGCCCCCTCCCCCTCTGTCAAGGCTAGCCAGGCTAGCCACCCGCAGCAGGGTGCACAGTGCCACCCACACGACTTACAGCATGGAGCCTGACCAGCCAGCCACCCACCCACAGCAGGGTGCACCATGCCAGCCACCCACTGACCCGCAGCAGGGGGCCAGCCAGCCACCTACAGTGACATACCCACAGCAGGGCCAGGGTGCCAGCGAGCCACCCAGAGTGACCCATCCACACCAGGAAACCAGCCAGCCACACACAGGAGCCAGCCCGACATGTCCTGACACTTTCTGAGAAGATAGAGCAGCCGAGCGATGGCACAGGTAAGGCTGCAATATTAGCACAGGTTGGGCTTCAATATTGGCAATGGTCTGGCTGCATTTCTTTGGCAATTGTCTGGCTACATTTCTTTGGCAATGGTCTGGCTGCATTTCTTTGGCAATGGTCTGGCTGCATTTTTTTGGCAATGGTCGGGCTGCATTTCATGGGCACTGGTTAATATTTTAGTACACCATTTGGTTAAGAATATTTTTTTTTTCTTGTTTTCCTCCTCTAAGGCCGCGTACACACGAGCAGACAGATTTGTTCAAATCGGTCGGGTTGACCGATTTGAACAAATCTTTCTGCTGGGGACATATTGGTTTGATCGTGTACACACGATCAAACCAAAATCCCCGCTGCCAAACGCCGCGGTGACGTGCCGGTGACGTTGACGCCACCACGTCACAGCACCAGGAAGTAAAACACTTCCGCGCATGCGTCGAAACCATTCGGCGCGTGTGCGAGAAGACATGTCTGCTGGTTAGCATACTAACCAGCAGACATGTCGGGCGGACGGGTTCCCAGCCGACAGATTTCAAAGCATGCTTTGAAATCTGTCGGGTGGCCAAATCCGTCGGCTCGCCTGTACACACGGTCGAATCTGTCTGCTGGGACGGTCGGGCCGACCGTTTCCAGCAGATAGATTTGATCGTGTGTACGCGGCCTAAGGCCCCGTACACACGAGCAGACAGATTTGTTCAAATTGGTCGGACAGGCCGATTTGAACAAATCTGTCTGCTGGGATGTATTGGTTTAATCGTGTACACACGATCAAACCAAAATCCCCGCCGGCAGACGGCGCGCTGACGTGTCGGTGACGTTGACGCTGGCACGTCACCGCACCAGGAAGTGAATTACTTACGCGCATGCGTCGAATCCATTTGACGCATGTGCGAGAAGATATGTCAGCATGCTTTCAAATCTGTTGGCTGGCCAAATCCGTCGGCTCACCCGTACACACGATCAAATATGTCTGCTGGGACGGTCGGGCCGACCGTTTCCAGCAGATAGATTTGATCGTGTGTATGCGGCCTAAAACCTAGGTGTGAAAAATACGGTACTTTATTACTAGCATGTTGGCAATGTAAGCATTATTTAGCTCAGGATCAACAAACATTTTTTTTTTCTGACCTTTTACAATAGATGACTTATACTTGTAGTAGGATGGAGGTACATTTTTGAAGAGATTGAATTTAATTGCCAGTGGTAGCAGAATAGCTATAAAGAGATGAGTCCAGAGACAAACCGGACCAGCAATGGTACTGTAAATCAGGAACAAATGCAGACTCGGGTCACTGGGAGCAGTTAAATACCCATCCAACAACCTCCTATAGGTTCTCACAAAACTTTAAATAGGTATTTTACCATCAAGTCTGTAATCAGGCATGCACCTACATGCTCAGGTGATTGTGTAAAGAGTTAGTGAGCATGCTTGCACAAATTAGCATACCCACATACCTGTCCAATAAAGATGTGTTGGCACATATATGACTAGGTAGTCGGATAACTTACTACCCCCAACCACACATACATGCAACCTTATCATTATTATTAACCACTTTAGCCCCGGACCATATTGCTGCCCAACGACCAGAGCACTTTTTGTGATTCGGCACTGCGTCGCTTTAACTGACAATTGCGCGGTCGTGTGACGTGGCTCCCAAACAAAATTGGCATCCTTTTTTTCCCACAAATAGAGCTTTCTTTTGGTGGCATTTGATCATCTCTGCGGTTTTTATTTTTTGCGCTATAAACAAAAATAGAGCGACTATTTTGAAAAAAATGCAATATTTTTTACATTTTGCTATAATAAATATCCCCCAAAAATATATAAAAAAAAATTTTTTTCCTCAGTTTAGGCCGATACGTATTCTTCTACATATTTTTTGTTAAAAAAAATCGCAATTAGCGTTTATTGATTGGTGTGCGCAAAATTTATAGCGTTTACAAAAAAGGGGGTCGTTTTATGGCATTTTTATTATTATTTTTTTTTTACTAGTAATGGCGGCGATCAGCGTTTTTTTTCGGTACTGCGATATTATGGCGGACACATCGGACACTTTTGACACATTTTTGGGACCATTGGCATTTTTATAGCGATCAATGCTATAAAAATGCATTGGATTACTATAAAAATGCCATTGGCAGTGAAGGGGTTAACACTAGGGGGCAGGGAAGGGGTTAAGTGTGTTGCTGGGTGTGTTCTAACCGTATAGGGGAGTGGCCTCACTAGGGGAAATTACATTGTACATTGTATGAACAGAAAATCAGCGTTTCCTCCGCTGACAGGAACGAGAGCTGTGTATTTACACACACAGCTCCCGTTCCCCGCTCTGTAACGAGCAATCGCGGGTGCCCGGCGGCGATCGTACCCGCCGGGCATGCGCGCGGGACTCGGGGGGCGCGCGCCCTACAAGTCTCTAAAGGGAGGACGTAGAGCTACGTGCTCCCGCGAGACAGAGCCACCGATCCGCAGTAATATGACGGCGGGCGGTCGGCAAGTAGTTAAATAATAACACTGACACCTGCTGCATTTAAATGGCCTGTTCGGCCTTTTATTAAACAAAATGGTTTATTTAATAAAAGGCCGAACAGGCCATTTAAATACAGCAGGTGTCAGTGTTATTATTTAATAATAATGATATATAATCATGATATATAAATGATATATAAAATATATAACCATTATTAACATATTTAAATATTCCTGTTCAAACTAACTACTTGGTTGTCAAGCCCTGACGGCCCCATCTTCAACTATTTGAATCGCCTTGAGGACCACTAACTGACCACAGACCCACCAACTTATTATCCGGTGGTCCAGACTGACACCAGACCAACCTGGAGGACTCTATACCTGAGATGGGTCCCACCGCTTTGTCACATACCTCATGTTTTTCATACTCATCGTCAGGGACCAACCAGCAATCCACATCCACAAGGAGGAAACACCTACATTAGGGCGGGGGAGGGACTTTTCACCATGATTCTTCCCTCAGACTGCTGACGCCAGCTCCTTCTCTCTCTTGGATTATCTATACCACTTCTCTCCATCTAATCCTGCCCTCCAATCAGGTAAGATTAAACACCCCTCTTTTCTTTAACCTAATACTTCCTGTAAGCTACTTACACCCTGTCATGTCTGTCCTGTGCCTACATTTCACTATGGCTGCGTACATGTCTTGAATAGGGTAGTCAGATAACTTACTACCCCCAACCACACATGCATGCAACCTTACCATTATTATTAAATAATAACACTGACACCTGCTGGATTTAAATGGCCTGTTCGGCTTTTTATTAAACAAACCATAATAAAATATATAACCATTATTAACATATTTAAATATTCCTGTTCAAATTAACCACTTGGTTGCCAACCCCTGACGACCCAGCATCTGTCCCCAGCCACCAAAATCACCTTGAGGACCACTAACTGACCACAGATCCACCAACGTATTACCGGTGGTTCAGACTGACACCAGATGAACCGGCAGTACTTTGCACCTGAGATGGGTCCCACCATTTTCTCACATACCTCATGTTTTTCATACCCATTGTCAGGGACCCAACCGCCACTGCGGCACAAGTGTGAAAACCTTACACTTGTACCCGCAGCCACACCAGAAATGCCCTGCAGATACCTTCCTGCAAACCCAGGGACCAGAGGTCAATCCCGACTGGGTTGAGATGTACCCCATCCCCTCTAAAATATCTCCAGGTGTCAATCTCCAGTTCCAAATGACAGACCACCACCCCACCATTACGGGCAATGAACCTACCCACCTCCTTGTTTACTTTTATACGGGCCTTGTTAAGGCCTCCCCCATGACGTGCGGGCCACAATGTCCGACCATACCATGGTCATGTCAGGGAAAGAAGCCCGTAACCTAAGAAAATCCTACTGGATATCTTTAATGACCTGCCGCATGGGTAGAATGCCTAAGTCATTGCCACCCACGTGCAGGACCAAAATGTTCGAGGCCTGGTCAAGCCCGGCGAAATGATGTACCTCGGGGACCACCTTGTGCCACATCATCCCTAGTACCCTAATCCACCTGATCCTGCCCTCCTCTCTGGACATCCCCAGTTGCCTGCCTTCTAGCCTAACATCCGCCCTCTTTGCCCCCAAAAAATGTACAAATGTCCCCGTATCCATGAGGCCTTGTACACACGAGGGAATGTATCCGGTCGGAAACATCCGACGGATATTTCCCAGCGGATAAGGCAAATTTGTCCGTTGGTCTGATGAGCGTACACACCATCGGACCGAAATCCCAGCGGACCAGAACGCGGGCACGTAAACCACGTACGACGTCACTATAAAGGGGAATGACGAAGCCATCAGCGCCGCCCTCTGTTCCGCTTCTGCTAGTTACGTGTTAGCGAAGGTTTGGTTAGAGCTGATTCGTGCTTTTCAGTCTCCGCGCTTAACAGGTCGTATTTTCAGGTTCAAAGTGTGCTTGTGGGCTCGTATTTGTCATTCAGTGTCGCCGTACGCGGCGTTTCTGCTTTGCAGTGCCGTCCTGTACGGTCGTATCTGTTTGACGTGCGATCTTTGCAGGTCTTGCTGGATTTGGGTGTGCTTTCTGTTTGAGTGTGTTCTTGACTGACCAGCCGGCCGGTTTGAAGCCATGATGGAGGAGCAGCGCAACTTTTCACGAGTTCGTGCTGTTTATGGGTTTTGTTCTGGAGTCTGTGCGCATTCCAGTGATTTGGACAGGAACAGTAGGAGGAGGAGTTCCTGGGCCAAGAATTGGTTGCGGCAGCGTAATCGATTCTCTCATATGTCTCTGCTTAGGGAGATCCGGGAGAATAATCCTGATGACTTAAGGAACTTTCTCCGTATGACGGACCCCGTTTTCCACCGTCTGCTGGATCTCCTGTCCCCCTATATCACGAGGCAGCCATTCCGGCTGAGCAGAGGCTTATTGCCATGTTGCGGTACCTGGCGACTGGGAGGAGCCTGCAGGACCTCAAGTTCTCAACAGGCATCTCTCCCCAGGCGCTTGGGAGCATCATACCGGAGACATGTTCTGCCATCATACAAGTCATGCAGGAGGAGTTTATTAAGGTAAGTTTCCTCCTTTAACATCACAATCTGTGTCTTTAATAATGTTTGCATATTTTTCTCACCTTTTTGTGTTGGTTTTCCTAGCCATGATTGTAATATGCTGTGTGCTTAATGTTCCCTTTTCTCCCCATGCATGTTGTTAAGCTTTCCAGGTTAATGTGGTTTGGCCTACCTGCATATTTTTTCCTTCAACACTACTAACCTGTCCAGCATCATCTCCTAGGGACAAAAACACCTTTTTTTTTTTTTGGTGTCCTGCTCCATTGTAGTTCAACTCCTTCCCCCTAAAAAAGTGTATTGCCCCATCAGCGGGATGTGGAGTCTGATAATAATTGGCTCTAGATTTGTTGCCCTAAATACTCTCTATACACTAATTTTTAGAAATGTTAATACCGTGATGTTGCAGAATGTTGTTTTTTTACTAGTGTTTGCAATGTTGTTTATGTGCCAAAGTGCTAATTTGTTTTTTGCTTTTGTCCCCAGAGTTTCCCTCCACGCCACAGGAATGGCAGACTGTGGCTGCCCACTTTGCCCAGCGTTGTGATTTTCCAAACTGCGGAAGGGCAATTGATGGGAAGCACGTCCGCATAGTGCCGCCACCTCTTTCGGGCTCGTACTATTATAACTACAAAGGTTTTCATAGTATCGTGTTGATGGCGGTGGTGTCGGCAAACTACGAATTTTTGTATGTGGACGTGGGGAAGAATGGCCGGCTGTCTGATGGGGGAGTGTTCGCGCGGACCGAATTTTACAGGCGTCTACAAACTGGTGGTCTTGAACTGCCACCGGATGAAGACAATGTGGAAGGACTTCCGTTTGTTTTTTTAGCGGATGAGGCTTTTGGGCTTGGACCTCACCTCATGCAGCCTTTTCCCCAGAGGACCCTCACCCCGGAGAGGAGGGTCTTCAATTTCCGGCTGGCCAGGGCCCGGAGGGTAGTCGAGAATGCCTTTGGGATACTCGCCAGCCGGTTCCGCCTGTTCCAGACAGCGATACATCTGGCGGAATATAAATTTAACTCTGTTATTTTGGCCTGCTGCATATTGCATAATTTTTTACGCAGGCATTCCCAGACGTACCTACCCAACATCGGTGCTGAGGCAGGACTACCCTCAGATACCCTTCCTGGGCTGGACACTGGTCGCGCTGGCTCGGTCACCCAATCTGCTCATGAGGTACGCGACAAATATGTTGAGTACTTTATGGGTCGGGGGGCCATAGCTATGCCAGAATAATATTTCTTTATAATTCGGCCCCCAAAATAAAGAAATATTACCAAGAAATAATAAATAATTCGACCATTGGACTTTATACAGTTGTTTGTCATTATTGCTTTTTCTCTTTTGATCTGTCTTCCAGGTTCTGAAACTAGTGCATTTCTTGTGCCCAATTTAGTTAGCAGGTTTTAGTAAATACACACAATTGCACATTCTAGTCACTCTTCTACAAACTGGGTATTGAGGTTAGAAATAAGAAGCCACTGGTGTGTGTGTTTTTAAAGGGTTTTTTTATTTATTTTTTATTTACGTAAATCTTTGTCTTTTCTTTGAAAAATTGGTTTAGAAAGTATTTATTTATTCAAAAAATATTTTGTGGTTTTGACAAACATATATAACAATCGAACTTACAAAGTTCAACCTTTTATTTGGCATAACAAACCCAGACAACATGGTCTTAGGTCACGCCGGAATCCCCCAAAATTTGAGGATGCACACATGCTGTGTGTGTGATGGGCCAAATGGTGATTTTTCACATGAGATCCCATGCGAAATGTTCACATGTGCTATCTGCCATCATGGGTGATCAATGTATGTGCTTTGTGGGTGCAACCCCTTTCTGTCACCTACTTGATAAGTAAGGAAGGGGTTGCACCCACAAAGCACATACAATTGATGTCCTGTGATGGCAGATCGCACATGTGAACACACATTGGGGTTTATTTACTAAACTGTCCAAACTCCGGCTTATTTGTGCATATAAGCCAATCAGCTTCTAAATTAAGCTTAGTCAATTAAGACTTTGCATCCAAACATGGTATGCTGCTTTTGCACCTTATAGCTTTAGTAAATAAACCTGTGTGTGTGTGTGCGCATTCTCAAATTTTGGGGGATATGAAACGAACATTATACAACATCTTTGAGAGTGGGGTGGTTAGGGGTGAGGGCAGGGGGGGGGCAGGGGGGGGCATGGGGGGCAGCTGGGGGGGATAGTCTTCTATATACGTCCCAAAATATCTAGCATGTTTTTGAAGTTTTGGTCCATCACCACCATCCTTTCCCTCATATTGGCCAGATCGGTGCTGCACTCCATTATCTGCTGTATTAGGATTTGTGCACTTGCACGAGAAAAAATAGGAGCGACAGATGTGCTAATCCCATCTTCATCCCCTAAAAATGCCAAAGGAAAAACACAACATTGTAAGTAAGTAAGGTGCAGGCCTATCTACATCTCTTTTTTCCCTGCAAAGCTGGGGTGTCACTGACCTGTTGTACTGACAAGTTCAACATCTTCTACAACTTCTCCTTCTTCTTCAACTTCTCCTTCCTCCACCAATCCGCCAAATTCCACCAAACCGCCTTCCTCCACCAATCCGCCTTCCTCCACCAATCCGCCTTCCTCCACCAATCCGCCTTCCTCCTCCAATCCACCTTCCTCCTCTCTCCCTTCCTCCTCTCCTTCTTCCTCCTCTCCTTCTTCATCATCCTCCTGCTCAACAATTTTTTCGGGCCGTTTGGGAGACAGTGTGGGCCTCCCTGACTCCTCATAGCGCTGTCCTCTTCTGTCCCCTAAAAACAACAAAAAATAAGGAAACTCATCAGCAAACAGATCTTTTTGGAGGGACTAATTTGCAAACATTGCTTAGAAGTGTCGTTACAATTCTAGTTTTGGCCTTATTATAGCAAAAACCATGTTTTTTTTTTTTTGGTAGATGACTTCTCCCTAGCTGTGATATAATGAGGCTTTTTGGTGAAGTGACACACATGGCTGGCCTCCTGAATAAGTAGTTTTTGGAGTCCCTTCTCCAAAAGTCCAAATTACTATTTTATGGGGGGAGACAGGTTCTCAAAATTACAGATGTCAAAACAGGTGCCTATTAGGTTATCTCATCACTGTGTGAATTAATGAATCCTGTTTGCCTTTTTAAATCAACTTAGTTTGCACAAACACATCATATTTTCCACATTGTTTCTAGAAACTATGTTTTTCGCCAAATAGCCACGTCCAGGTGTGATGTTCCTGGACCCGCGGATTGAGGATAAACTATGTGATGGAACGATGTTGACTACGATCGTGGCAAGTCGTCGGATTTATATTAGACAAACATTACTAAATTTACAATGCAGGGTTTTAAAAATACAAGGAGGCCAACGAGGCAGATGGCGAAATAGACATGGCAAAACATTTTATCCAAAAATAGGCACTCCAAAGACATTTTAAAGTACTTACTTTTTTCAATGATTTTCTTTATTTTGCAATACTGCTCTGGCTCACGCAGTTTTAAGTCGGACCAGCGTTTCCGGAGCTGCTCTTTGGACCTGGTGACCCCAAACATCTCATAAAGTTTCCTCGCTGCCTTATCCATAATTTTGGACTTCCTCTGGTTAGGGGTGCTGTATGGGCCATGCTCACCATCATAGTCCTTCCATCGCAGGATGGACACCAACTCCACCATCTCTTGTAGAGACATGTTTGTGGCCTTGTAACGTTTTGGCCTGGATCTGGACGTTCCGGCCTCTGTCCCTTCCTGATCCCGATCAGAGCCTAATGTGCGCTCGTGTGACATCGCCATATTTTCCAATCAACGTTGCATGTGGGCGTGGAAAACAGGAATTGGTATATCATGGGCGGAGACGAGGGCGGCGTTTCTTGATTGCGTGGGGATATAATGGAAACGACGTGATTACGTAGGTTACGCGGAGATTACTCGAGCGGAAACGAGGAGAGAGAGAGACAAAGGTAAATGAAAACATCGGATTAGAGGCCTATAATTTTAACAGCCATGGGGGATGGGGCTTTTCAATGTTGTTTGCACCCTTTTTGTGCTACTGTTATTTATGTATTTTGGGGCCCACCATAAAATTTTGAGAGCCAAGTGCTTGTACACATCACTTCATCAAGATATATGTAGAGAATGCTCTATCCTCTTTATTTGGATTTTAGAGTATGCAGTCAGGCGCCGTACACACGGCAGAGAACCTCGACGGGCAGAACACATCGTTCCGCCCGTCGAGGTTCTCTCCCGGCCGTCGAATTCGGCGACCCGCCCGTCGGGAATGGCAACCAGCCATTCTTCCAGGCGGGCCGTCGAGGAAATAGAGAGCGTGCTCTCTATTTCGGCTCGACGGGCTTCCCGACGGGAAGCTCGCTGAGACCGTACACACGGCCGAGGTCCTCGCTGGAATGTGCATTCCAGCGAGGTTCTCGCTGATTTTCAGCGAGAACCTCGGCCGTGTGTACGGCGCCTCAGATCATGCAAGTATTGTTGTGTGTTGGTTGGACAGAGATAAGTAGGTAGAGTTTTCTGCCATCAATGCTGAGGGCCATGATAGCTACACATGAACTAGTGCCTTGAGATGATTGCTAGCATTCATATTCATGGTGGATGTGTTCTTAACTACATGCTACAACTTGCAAAATGGGCTCTGAATGACAACTTTTTGGGGGGTACAACAATGCAGCAGAGCTGGCCAGCTATGTAGCAGCAGAAGACACTGTGTTTGTATAATGTTGATGCTCTAAAATGAATGAATGCGCACATATTTTAAGAATGTCAAAGCTGAGCCTTTTTAAAGTTGTGCTTTGTGTTTGATTGTCATTTTCTATTCTAGACATTACTATTGAAGCTACATCTAGGAGCTGACAAAAGAATGGATTTGCTGAAAGTGAAGGAGGCAACAATGGAACTAATAACCCCATATCGGGATATGCCCCTTCTTTGGGACACCAGGCACACACATTATTTGGACACTGGGAAGAGAGAGGCAGCACTTGATGAGATTGCTACATACCTGCACACTTGGGTGCCAAGTTGCACAGGCGACATGGTTAAGGAAAAATGTAGTAACCTCAGGAGAAGCTACAGGAATGTATATAAAAAACGGAAATATCCAAAATCAGGATCAGCAGCGGCTAAGACAAAGGAACCCAAGCTCTGGTACTACAAAGAGTTCAGTTTTTTGAATGATGAACTGGATGGCAGGGCTTCGGATTCAACACTACCTTGCAGCCTTCCTCCCAGCGGAACTTCCCCGGATCCCAGGAGCCCTGCAGAATGTGAAGCGGGGCTGGCTGACATGGAGCCAGATCTGGCCATCTTCAGTGAGGTCTAGTATTTTCAAAAATATTTTTGTGCTGCTATTTATTTTGAATTAGTGAGTTGATCTTGTAAACAAAAAACAAACAGGGATGCCAAATGCAGGGGTCAGAAGGACAGTCTGTTTAATTTAAAAAAATACTAACTAAAACAGTCTAGAGAAAGAAAATGTGTGTGATTGATTGTGCAAAAAAATAAAACATGTTGCCTTTTTTATCCACAGGAAGAAGAGACCAGCCAGGAGGTGGCAGCTCCTGAAGCCCATGTCAGCCAGGCGGAAGGGGGGAGTGGCAGCCAGGAGGAGGCCGGCCCAAGTGAGGTGCAGCAGGTCCCCAGGCCCAGGCTGAGCACCATCAGCCAAGTTCCTCCCCTCCAGATGAGGCCACCAGCTGCAAGGAGGCGCAGGAGGGAGGTGCACGATGAAAGCCTTCAGGTCATCCGGGAGGCTGCGGAAATCATGAGGGCCCCCCTCAAACCCCACGGAATGCTATAGTGCATTTGTGGCCAATGAGCTCAACCAAGGGGGGGAGGAGCAAAAAAGCCTGGCCAAGGACATTATTAATCAGGTCCTGGCCAGGATGAAAAGGGACGAGCTGAGCAGGGACACTGTGCTGTGTGACACGGCCTGGCCTGCTCCCCATCATCATCATCCTCCTCCTGCTGCCACATCACCCCCACCTGCAAGGGTCCGTGGACGGACCCGTGGAAGTTTCGCTGGAAGGAAGTCTGCAAAGAAGTCGAGAAGATGATTCCCTGCCATCCAGTTGATTGTCCAAAAAACTGAGCTCGTTGTAGTAGCACAGCTTGGGTTCCTTTGTTCATGTGCTGCTGATCCTGATTTTTGTTATTGACTCCTGAGGTTACTAAATTTTTCCTTAATCATGTTGTAATTCCCAAGTATGCATGTATGTTGCAATCTCATCAAGTGCTGCCATTCTGGTGATTTCGAATTTATTTTTTGGCCGGAAATAAATGGCTTTTGTATTTACTTTCAAACCTTGTCTATTGTGTTTTATACTGTGGTGAGTAAGCATCAGACATGTGTAAAAGAAAATGTGTCATTTGCAAAGGACACAAACTCCTTGGGGGGGGGGACCTTTTCTGTTAGAACTTGGTAAACCCAAAAGAAGCATAAAATGTTAAAAAAATATATAAATACCCCAAAATAAAGTAAAAAATAAAGGACAAGACAACTAAATTACATAAGTTGCGGAAAAAAAAGGGAAATTTTAATTAAAAAAAAACAAAAACATGGTGAAACAAGAAAAAAAAAATATTTTTGAAAGATTCAAAAACCGTTAAATCCAACTGTAAAAAAAAAAAAAATAATAATAAAAACAAATGATACGCTCAACATGAAGTCCAAATAGACATACTAAAAATGTGGAGAACAGAAACAAATGTGGGGACATCTGGCTAGCAAACTGTGTCAAATAGAAAAAACACTAATGAAAATGCAAGCTAGCAGTATGTGACATCTGGACAAAATTGCATCAGCAAGACAACGGGTTTCTTCTAGCAAGAGAAGAAAGAACAAAAAAACGATATAAACGGAACACTATATAGAGAGTTTAGGTGACGAATGTACCAGGTCCCAAACAAACGCGAGTTTTACCTGAACGAGTGCTCCCGTCCCATCGTTTTGACTGAGCATGCGCGGGTTTTTGGTCCGAGGCTTTTGTGTACTAACGAGCAGACATATCCGACGGACATGTGTCTGGTGGAAAAATTTCAAAGCATGGTTTGAAATTTTTCCACTGGAAAAATCCGGCCAAAACGGTCCGTTTGCCCATACAGACGAGCGGATTTTTCGGATGAAATGGTCCGTCGGACCAGTTTCAGCGGATTTATTCCCTCGTGTGTACAAGGCCAGAGAGACATCATGGGGAACCTAAAAATGACACAACAAAAAACATACCCAAGCATACAACAGAAAGAACGGGAAGCAAGAAAATTCATAACAAATGCGGATAAACATTTAACTGAAATATAGTAGATTCCCATTTCCCAATCTTCTTTATGGCCTCTACAGGAAGCTGCCACTGAGATGCCTCGGTGGCAGCCCCAACCCGAAATGATTGTGCAGCATACCCCCCGGGACCAAACCACCCACCTCTAGGCACTTACGGAAAACTGACATAAATTAGATTGTGGACAGCCACGTGCCATTCTGGTGGACAAATAACGCCCCGCCCCCCTGTGGGTGAAGTACTAGAAACTGCCTTAATGCTACCACTGGGCAGAACTGGGTGCAATTACACCTGAACAACTCCACCCAAACCCCTTTACCTTGCTGGTCTGTTTTAGTGCGCCAGACTAAAGTCAGAGCACTGGACGTCTCCAAACCGCAAGCCCCCCACCACCCACTTGAAGGGAGAGACCGACTCACTATTCTGAAAGCGCCAAAAAAGGCCAACAGAAAAGCAACCCATAAAAGGACCTGCTCAAAGGATGAAGAACAAACCCTCGCCAAACTGGACAGCACCATACCCAGCACTATAAAAGTCACTGGTCGTCTGGAATGCTTGGTTGAACTACCCTTGCGATAACCCCTTAAAGCCCAGCGAACCAAAAAAGATTTGGTGAAATATCTGTGACCTTCCAACTGAAAAAAGAAAGCCAAGGCCGCCATCTTTTTCCCCATTGCAGACCCTGAGACCCCCCATGAGTAGTTACTGCAGATAAAATTCAACACCCAGGCCTGTACATCCTTTTGAATACACCTTCCAAGTTCCAGCGCTGAGGGACTGTTGTATCAATCCAGCGGGGAGTCCAGCGCAATGTGCCATAATTGCGGAGGTCAAGGCGCCCCCAAACGGTCTGCCTCTGGTGCCAGCTTGCGAAATTTCTCCCACTGCAAAAGAGACAAAGTATCCACTAATTTGTTGTCCACCCCGGGATATGTACCGCATAGATAAAAGCATTTATCCTCAAACAACTGAGCACGAGATACCGTACCAATCTGACCACAGGAGGGAAAGACCCTGATATGTTGTTGATTGCCGACACCACCCCCATGTTGTCACAATTGAACCGCACCATTTTGTTTCTAAACGTCTCACCACAGAGCTCCAATGCCAGTACAATGGGAAATAGCTCCAGCAGCACCAAGTTCCGAAGAAACCCCACCTCCCACCAGGTCATAGGCCATGGCTCAGCACTCCAATGCTCCTGACAGTAGGCACCATACCCCAAAGACCCTGCCGCGTCTGTGAACAGGACCAAATCAACATTGCTGACCAGCCCCAATTGCCACAAAAAGCGGCCATTGAATGATTCCAAGAACGCATTCCAGATCCTCGAGTCATCCTGCAAATCCCTGGTCAGCCATACAAAGTGATTGGGGACCCTTACCCCAGATGTGGCTGCCGACAGTTGCCTACAAAAAATGCAACCCATGGGAATAATCCTACATGCAAAATTCAGTTTACCCAACAATGATTGTTATTTCTTCAACCGAATCTTGCGCTTGGCACTCGCTATACTCACCTTCCGCCGCAGGGCAACCAATTTTTCCTCAGGCAACCTACACTCCATGGCCACTGAATCAATGGTGATTCCCAGAAAGACCAACTTTGAGGTTGGGCCCTCCATCTTGTCGGCTGCCAATGGGATCCTGAACCACTCTGCCAAGTACTGTAACATTCCCAGCAAAACCCCTCAACATCGGGACTCCAGAGGACCAATACACAGGAAGTTGTACAAATAATGGATGACCGAGGTAACCCCAGCAACCTCCCTAACTGCCCACTCAAAGAATTAGCTAAAAGCCACAGGGCACAGGAATTTGAACAGCCCATTCGCAGTCAACAATCTACAAAGTAAGACCCTTGCCAACAACACCCAAACAAGTAAAAACTTTGGGGATATACTGGGAGAAGCCTGAACGCTGATTCAACATCGGTTTTAGCCATTAGAGATGCGTTAATGATGGCATATGATGTATAGGTAACCGCACAAACTTGCGGGTCAATACCATTGTTCACAAAGCCACCCTTGGGGTAACACAGATGATGAATCATCCGAAACTGCCCCGGCTCCTTCTTTGGAACCACTCACAATGGGGGAAACTACCAACCCTGGTAACGTAATGGTGGGGTAGGAAATGGGCCAGCCATCCGACCTAGCACCACTTCCTTGAACAGTTTGGCAGACACCACCCCCTGATGGAGGAGTCCCGACCTCTAATTGTCCAATAAGGGAGGAACCACCTGCATTGTGCTATGGATCCGAAAACCCTCTCTAAACCCTGCTTTCAGCAAGCCTGCTGCCTCCCTATCGGGATACCTATTTAGAAAAGGCAGCATCCTTTCCAGTCTCACCGTTGTCATCCCTTTTTCCAGCAATGTCCCCTGACTGACCCTTTGCTCATTTAAAACAACGCATGAGGGTGTGGGTACCACCGCACCCTGAACATTCGTGCTTATAGCGACACAAGTCACCAAACTAACATGTCCCTTCATTAAACTACCAGCAAACCTCTTTCTTTTTAAGGGCCGGCAATCCTATGGAGGAAGCGCCAAAGGCCCCACCTGTAAAAAACTGACTCATAGCCCTGGACTAATATCTTTGTGATCCCACCTAATAGAGGGACGAATGACCTTCCGCTGATGAAATTGTTCATCATACTGAAGCCACGCTAGATCCCCATACACTCTGTGGGCCTCACTTATGGCCTCCAGGTAGCAAAATAAAGCCGAACAATTCGCGGCGGCCTTTTTCTCAATTACGCTCGCAAATATTGAAAACACCTGCAACCATTTTGCAAACATATGCAGAATCAGCCTATTACGTTGCTTCTTTTCCTCCTCCTTCATTATCTTGTCCAGCTTCACCCAGTCTAGATTAGCACTGAGTGCTGCACAGTGCATTTGGAAGCCCTGATTGGCTGAAGCAATGAAGGGCACAGAACACTGTCAGAGTCGTGATTGGAGAAAGTAATGATGACTATGCCCAATCATGGTACATTGCATGCTACCGGAACCACAGGGACATACATGCCACTGCAGGACACCAGTTTTAGACACAAGTACCCTGCTGTGGAGAGTCTGTGTCCCTGGGTATTGAGTTTTACCGCAAAACCTTGTTTTCTGGTCCTTGACTGCTCTCTATGGTCGCCTGTATCTCTTGGTCTCCGTGACATTTGCAGACATCCTGACCCATATTTTTTGATCATAGAATACAATATTTCAAAGGACTAGGAAGGCTTGTACCTCAAATGGACAGCATCCCATGAGGAAGCCCAGAATGTGTGCGAAACATGTTGGGAATTCAATCTAAACATGTTGTATGCATACAACTGTGTTCCTTGTACTTGCTACAATTGTTTATAAACAATTTTTAATCTCTACATAAAATAATGTCTACATAAAATATATTTTTATATTACTCCTTGAGATTAGGGATGAGCCGAACACCCCCTATGGGACTCGAACGTTCAAATTCAAAAATGATAATTTTAAAGACCAATATTCAAGTTATTGTTGGAAAACGTCTTTGAGAACCCGGGTCTTGGTCTAGGGAACATGTATCAATGCAAAAAAGTTTAAAAAAACTGTAGTTTTTCAGGAGCAGGACTCCTGAAAAAATATATGCAGCACTCTTCCTGGCCACTAGAAGGTATGCGCGTGCCCTCTGCATTCCTGAGGTACCGATGCACGTGCCTGGTGGCCGCGATGTCCGCCAGGCACTCGCAATCGGCGGTTACAGGGACAAGGCATGGATCTCTGTGTGTAAACACAGAGATCCATATCCTGTCAGGGGAGAGAGGAGACCGATCTGTGTCCCTTGTACATAGGGACACTGCATCGGTCACCTCCCCCAGTCACCCCCCTCCCCCCACAGTTAGAACACACCCAGGACACACATTTAACCCCTTCCATGCCCCCCAAGTGTTAACCCCTTCACTGCCAGTCACATGTATACAGTAATCTGTGCATTTTTATAGCATTGATCACTGTATTAATGTGAATGGTCCCAAAAATGTGTCAACGGTGTCCGATGTGTCCGCCATAATGTCGCAGTCCCAATAAAAATCGCAGATCGCCGCCATTACTAGTAAAAAAATTAATAATAAAAATGAATAATAATTCTGTCCCCTATTTTGTAAGCGCTATAACTTTTGTGCAAACCAGTAGCTTATTGCGATTTTTTTTTACCAAAAATATGTAGAATAATACGTATCGGCCTAAACTGAGAAAAAAAAATGGGCTATTTATTATAGTAACAAGTAAAAAATATATTTTTTTTTTCAAAATTGTCGCTCTTTTTTTGTTTATAGCGCAAAAAATTAAAACCGCAGAGATGATCAAATACAACCAAAAGAAAGCTCTATTTGTGGGGAAAAAAGGACTTTTTTTGTTTGGGAGCCACATCGCACGACCGCGCAATTGTCAGTTAAAGCGACGCAGTGCCAGAAGCTGAAATTTCACCTGGTCAGGAAGGGCTATACGTGCCCAGTAAGGAAGTG
Source organism: Rana kukunoris (assembly GCA_029574335.1). Lineage (NCBI taxonomy): Eukaryota > Metazoa > Chordata > Amphibia > Anura > Ranidae > Rana > Rana kukunoris. The sequence goes on along the minus strand of CM056051.1, from coordinate 333,766,855 downwards.
GTTAAAGGAATTTTTCTTTTTTTTTTAAAGTTAAGCATCATTAAAATCACGTCATTTTTTTTTATTTGACGGCGGGGTTACCCTAATATCCATACCAGACCTGAAGGGCCTGGTAATTGAATTTGGGGGGACCCAAACATTTTTTTTAGGAGCACTGATTGTATTCTTTATAGCCATGAGTACTTTTAACTTACTTTTTTTTCCTTCAGAAATGACATCTTGTACAGGGACAGTTCTAAGCACGGGAAACATGCACTACTTCACAGGTATGCTATACCCCCCTCCCCCCTATGAAATGTAAAGGAATATTTCACTTTTATTGTTTCACTTTAAATACTTCCATACCGCGCCTATTCTGGCACTTCTCTCCTTCATGTAAAAATTATATTTTCTTCCTGGAAAATTACTCAGGACCCCCAAACATTATATATATATTTTTAGCAGACACCCTATGGAATAAAATGGCGGTCATTATTTTTTTTTATTCCCAACGGTATTTGCGCAATAATTTTTCAAACAGGTTTCACAAATTAAAAAATAACAAAGCAGTAAAGTTAGCCCAATTTTTAGGGATAATGTGAAAGATGATGTTACACCGAGTAAATAGATACCTAACTTGTCACACTTTAATATTGCACACACTCATGGAATGGTGCCAAAACTTCGGGACTTAAAAATCTCCATAGGCGACGCTTGAATTTTTTTAACAGGTTACAGGCACGCGTCAATACCTCACATGTGTGGTTTAAACAGCGTTTACATATGTGGGCGGGACTTACATGTATGTTCGCTTCTGAGTGCGAGCTACTGTACTAGGAACAGGGGCGTTTTAATTTTTTGCACCTTTCTTGATCACTTTTTTTCCTATTACAAGGAATATAAACATCCCTTGTAATAGGACTAGTGTGTAACGGGTCCTCTTTATGGAGAGAGGCGGGGTCAATAAGACCCCACATCTGTCCTCCAGGCTGGAAAGCATGGGATCGGAAAAAAAAAACACTAATCTCATGCTTTCAGCCGCAATCATGTTCGTTCAGCACAGTGGTGTAGTGGATAGCACTTTCACCTAGCAGCAAAAAGGGTCGCTGGTTCGAATCTCGCCCATGACACCATCTGCCTGGAGTTTGCATGTTCTCCCTGTGCCTGCGTGGGTTTCCTCCCACAATCTAAAAACATGCTGTAAATTGGATCCTGTCTAAATAAGCCCTAATATGCAGTAGTATATTTAGGTTTTGTGCTGCCCTAGGCCTGACTAAATATCTGCACCTCCTAATAGAAAAATTACCCACCCCTTCCTGTCAAGCCCACACCCTGTTTTTTTATGACCCGCCAAGAAATTTTCAGGGGGGGCACACACACACTAGTTCTGGGGGGGGGCACTGGATTCCCTTAATTTGCATAGTTTTTCTCTCACTTCCTATTTGGCTATGGGGCAGGAAGTGAAGGAAAATCTCCGCAATTGGACAAAATAAACTGACAGGGGCTATAACCCTCCCTCCCTCACTCTATCCAGAATGAAAGAAAAAAAAGTGTTGATTATAGTTCTACTTTAAGCACAAATTTCTGATAATTTTATTGAGAGGACTAAGAAAATATAACCATGCCAATAGGCCAGGATACAGCGTTGCTAATATGTAAAATTTGTGTGTTAGGGACCCCCACAAACACCACGCAATGTTAAATAAACAGTTTTCTTAATTTGCAAATAAGTATCATCTGCTCATTTTTTGGGGAAGAAAAGGGACACAAAGCCCAACCCAAAAAACACAAGCAGGGGTTCTAACACTCATTTGGCTTCCCTCAAACACCCACAATTAAAATAGGATTGCCTTGTGCTAGATTCAAGCACAGTGCTGTAAATCAGCACTTCAAGCCTGTCCGCCTATACCCCCCCCCCCCCCCCCCAACAGGCCATGTTTGCAGGTTTTCCTTCATCTTGCACATGTGCTTTAAAAAACAGTCTGGACAGCAATTCTTGGTAAGATACATCCACAAAACATGTCCTGTCGGGGGTACTTAAGGACTGAGGCTTAGAACCACTGCAGTAAAAAGGAAACTATACTTACCGCTCTGTATTTTTCCTTTCCTGGTGACTACATGGCAAACTTTTCACGCGTGAAGGCACCAAGAAAAGAGCTTTGAGACAAATCACAACTGTTTTGTTAAGCCAATCAGGCCTATTTTAGCTGCAGCTGTCAAAATCTGTAGCATGCAAAAGTTATATAAAACAAACTTCAAAATTTGAAAGTTATTTTATTGGTCAACAAAACATGGAAAGAAAAAACAAACAAAAAAAAAAAATCAAACAAAAATAAATAAATAAATATAAAACATACAAATAAACATAAGTTCATTTGAGACAGTAAACAGAATATGGTTTATGCTTTGGAAATAACAGGGTAAATAGATCCACAGACACAGGATTGAAACATTAGTCACAACATCTTGAGAAATATTTTGCAAAATAATGCAGCACAGACAAATACATCAAAGTGAACACTAAAAAAAATATACATTGACAAAAAAACCTTGATCAAAAACGTATCTGTTTTGCAAAGACATTCGATAAAGACACACAACTTTAATCTTGCCAGCTGGCCCCCACACACACAATCTGCCCTCTTTTCAGGGCAGCTAACAACTGCTCTACGCAAGCTTTATATAACATAGGCTTCTGTACTAATGAGACAATTGAAAACACATGGACAGCCCATGAAAGACACAAAGCTAAAGTTCAGTCTCTATATTGGGTGAACTAGTAAGTGTTAAGTGTTGTAAGTGTTGTAACTGTTAAGGATGTCCTTAAATTACTAACCCAAAAAACACACTCTATGAGCATGCTCAGAGACATCCAAGTGCTGTTCACACACAAAAAATAACATCAAAAAACCTAATGCCGCGTACACACGATCATTTTTTGTGATGACAAAAAAACAACGTTTTCTGTGAAGTAAAAAACAACGTTTTTGAAACGTCACTTTTCAAAGACGATGTTGCATACACACCATCGTTTTTTTCACAAAAAGCGAGGTTACGTTCACCACTCTTTTCCATTGAAGCTCGCTTCATAACTAGCTTCTGGGCATGCGCGGGTTGAAAACCGTTGTTTTAAACGACGTTTTTGCTACACACGGTGACTTTTTGTGAAACAAAAAACGACGTTTTGAAAAACGACACAAAAAATTCAAGCATGTTGGAATTTTTTTTGGTCGTTTTTTTGAAGACAAAACACAACGTTTTGCCCACACACGATCAATTTAAATGACGTTTAAAAAAACTATGTTTTTTTTCATCGCAAAAAACGACCGTGTGTACGCGGCATAAGTCCCTGAGCATGCTCAGATCACCAGAAATGCAGAGGCAGAAACATAAACAAAGGTGCAATTGCGACAAAAAGCATGAGATCAGTGTTTTATTTTTTATTTTTTTCGATCTCATGCTTTTCAGCCTGAAGGACAGATGTGAGGTCTTATTGACCCCGCCGCTCTCCATAAAGAGGACCTCTCACACACTATTCCTATTAGGATGTTTACGTTCCTTTTAATAAGAATAAAAGTGATCCCAAAAAAAGGGACAAAAAAGTGCAAAAATACAAATTATTACGTAAAAAAAAAAGAAAAAAATAATAATTAAAAACACCCCTGTCCCCAGTAGCTTGCATTTAGAAGCGAACACGCATGTAAGGCCGCGTACACACGATCGGTCCAACCCGATGAAAATGGACTGAAGTCCAGTTTTATCGTTCCAAACCAACCATGTGTACGGCCCATCGGTCTGTCGTACTTCGGACCATAGTTTTAAGACTTGCTTTAAAATCGGACTGATGGACGTCTGACCATCGGTCCAAACCGATCGTTAGTATGCAAAAGCATCGGTTCAAAAACCTGCGCATGCTCAGAATCAAGTAGACACATGCTTGGAGGCATTGAACTTCGTTTTTCAGCACGACGTTGTGTTTTACGTCACCGCGTTCTGACACAATCTTTTTTTTGAACTGATGGTGTGTACGCACATCAGACCATCAGGCCACTTCAGCGGTGACCCGATGAAAACGGTCCGTCGGACCATTCTCATCGGGTTGGACCGATCGTGTGTACGCGGCCTTAGTCCCACCCACATATGTAAACCCCGTTCAAACCACACATGTGAAGTATTGACGCTCGCGTTAGAGCGAGAGCAATAATTTTAGCACTAGTCCTCCTCTGTAATTCTAAACTGGTAAGCTGTAAAAAAAAAAACAGCGCTATAAACAAAAATAGAGCGACAATTTCGAAAAAATAAAATAAAATATTTTTTACTTTTTGCTATAATAAATATCCCCAAATATATATAAAAAAAATAATGTATTTCCTCAGTTTAGGCCAATACGTATTATTCTACATATTTTTGGTTAAAAAAAAATCGCAATAAGTGTGTATTGATTGGTTTGCCCAAAAGTTATAGCGTCTAAAACATAGGGGATAGTTTTCTGGCATTTTTCTAAATATTTTTTTTAACTAGTAATAGCGGCGATCAGCCATTTTAATCAGTACTGCGACCTTATTGCGGACACTTTTGACACATTTTTGGGACCATTGGCATTTTTATAGCAACCAGTGCTATAAAATGCATTAATTACTATAAAAATGCCACTGGCAGGGAAGGGGTTAACACTAGGGGGCGAGGAAGGGGTTAATTATGTTCCCTGTGTGTGTTCTAACTGAAGGGGGGTGAGACTGACTTGGAGAAATGACAGATCACTGTTCATTCATGGTTTACACACACAACTCCCGGTTCTCGCTCTGTAAAGAGCGATCGCGTGTGTGGCAATGATCGCGTCTGCCGGGCACCCGCGTTGGGACCAGGGGCCAGTGGGGGACGCTGTTCATGAAGGGGAACTCCACACCAAATTAAAAAAATAATGGCATGGGTTCCCCTCCAGGAGCATACCAGGCCCTTAGGTTTGTTATGGATTGTAAGGGGGAAAACCTACACGAGCGCCCTCCCCCCCTGAGCTGTACCAGACCGCATGCCCTCAACATGCTGTTTTCTGCCGGGGCCCCCTCCCCTTTAGGCTCTTTTACATTTGGGGGCACCCGGTCTTCGTTATTTTCTGCCGGGGGGTGGGCCACTCCCCCGGGCTTCTCCGCTGTCTTCTGCCGGGGCCCCCTCTCCTTTAAGCTTTTTTACATTTGGGGGGCACCCGGTCTTCGTCGTTTTCTGCCGGGGGTGGGCCACCCCCGGGCTTCTCCTGGCTGTCTTCTGCCGGGTTCCACCACGGTTTTCGGTCTTCTCCTCCGCTGTCTTCTATCTTCCCTCTTCTGCCGGTCCACTCCTCTGTCTTCTCTGTTCCCTCTTCTGCCTGGCTCCACCGTGGGGGCCAGGTCGTCTCTGCTGTCTTGTTCCTGCTTCTCTTCCAGCGATGTTGACACAGCGGAGGAGAAGACCGGACCCCGCGGTGGAACACGGCAGAAGACAGCCAGGAGAAGCCCGGGGGGTGGTTTGGCAGAAGAGGGAAGAGAGAAGACCGCCCCCGCAGAAAACGGCAAAGACCAGGCTTACCCCCCTTGTAAAAGAGCTTAAAGAAGAAAGGGGGGCCCCGGCAGAAGACCCCCCAGCTGACTAATAAATCACTACAAAAATCTGTGTAGTGTGTTTTTTTAACTTTACATTTTTCCCCCAGGTGAATGGGTTGGGTTACGATGTACCCCATACTCATTCACATAGGGTGGACGGCCGACATCTGGAGGCCACCTTATTAAAGGAGGCTCCCAGATTCCGATAAGCCCCGCCTGCTTACCCCGACAACCAACGGCCAGGGTTGTCGGGAATAGGCCCTTGTCCCTATCGACATCGGGACAAGAGTGCTTTGGGGTGGGGGGCCGCAGTGCCCCCTGCCCCAAAGTAAACACTCCCCCATGTTGAAGGCATGCGATCTGGTACGGAATACCCACATTCCTGTCTGGCCAGGCGGCATGCTCGGATAAGGGTTTGGTATGGATCCTGGGGGAACCCCTACGCCGTTTTTAGGCGTAGGTTTCCCCTTACAGTCTATACCAGACCTAAGGGCCTTATCTGCTCCTGTAGGGGAACCCACGCCGTTTTTTTGTCTGAAATTTGGTGCGGAGTTCCCCTTTATGGTCAGCGTAAGCTGAAAACGGTTCGGACATTCACGTGCGCTGCTTCAAGCCGCGCAAAAGCAGCTACGCCGCTTGGCATTTACCAAGATTTTGCTGGCGTAGTGGAGCGGCGTGCTTGAATCTCTGAAATTGCCGCTCACGCATGCGCAGTACACAAATAAACCTCCCGGAGGTTTACATGTACTTCCAGGTCTACACGCTCGTTTTTAGAAAAATCACTTCCACTTTCAATTCGGCCTGTAAAACTTAAACAGACACATGTCACTACACTTCCCCACATCACCCCAAACCCACCTAATAAACTCTCTCACATACACCAGGTCCATAGAGGCGCACCATGCGCCCCCTCCTGGGCGCACTAGGCATTATAGTAAATAAAGAAATGTGCTACTCTGCCAGCACATTTCTTTTGTAAATGTCAAAACCGGTTTTTATTTCAGCCTTTGCTCCATGAATCATGGAGCAAATGCTTGGTAAATCAGCCCCATAGTGTTCATACCAAAGGAAGGAAAAGACACCTCACTTGTAACGAACTATCGCCCCATATTGCTCATCAACTTAGAATGTAAAAATGTATGCCAAAATCCTGTCTAATCACTTACTTCCACTCTTTCCCTCCTTAATCTCTCTTGATTAAGATTGTCATGACCCCCAACGCATTATTTTGTTCCCCACCGGGATTATTATACTGGCGTTATGTATGGTCGTCACCATTTTAAGCTCTGTATTGTGTTTTTTCTTCTGTGCATTTAATACAATTATTTTACCCTTATTTAGTAATCTTGTTATCCAATTTTACATGTACCGCAATAGTCCAACTGTGCCCCCCCTTTTTTGTTTGGTCCTAGGTTTGGGGACCTTAGACCCAATGTTTCTATATCGAATTTCCAGGATGATGGTACTTTTTATTGCTATATCTATCTATAACTATCCTAGAGGCTCTACTTTAAATCTCTCTTGATCAGGTCGGGTTCATACCTGTTTGGCCGCGTACACACGATCGAATTTGTCCGCTGAAAACGGTCCGCTGGACCGTTTCAGCAGACAAATCCGATCGTGTGTACGGGCTAGCGGACAGGTTTGTCCATCGGACAAATTTCAAAGCATGCTTTGAAATTTGTCCGCTACAAACCTGTCCGTCGGATATTTCCGCTGGTTAGTACGGGAAACCAGCAGACATATCCTCCCGCACATGCGTCGTATCCTGTGAATAGATCCGACGCATGCGCGCGGAAGTGTTTACTTCCTGGTGCGTGACGTAGCGGTGACGTGGCGGCGTCAACGTCACCGCCGCGTCACCACGCTGTCTGCCGGCGGGGATTTTGATCCGATGGTGTGTACATGCCATCGGACCGAAATCCGATGAGACATGTCCGCTCTAAACTGTCCGTCGGACAAGTTTGAGCGGACATATCTCATCGTGTGTACGAGGCCTTAGAGAGACAATACCATCAAGGCCCTCAATATCCACCACTGGCTCAATCACAATACAAAACAAGGTTTTTTCTTTTCCCTAGATGCTGAGAAGGCATTTGACAGGGTGCCCTGGGACTACATAGATGCTGTCCTAAAAGCAATTGGGATATCTGATTTGATGCTAGCATACAGTACATAAAAGCCTTATACACTTTACCTATTGCCGGAGTTTGCGTCAATGATCACCTGTCGGATGCCTTCCGTCTTCACAATGGTACTAGAAAGGGGTGCCCCCTCTCAACGTTATTATTTGTCCTCACTCTTGAACCCCTACTAAATAAAATAAGATCCAATCCAGATATCAAATATATCACCATCGCAAAACAAACATACAAACTCGCAGCATTTGCAAACAACCTTTTGCTCTTCTTATCAGAACCCTACATATCAATTCCAAATCTACTTGAAGATCTAAAAAATTTCAAACCTTTTCCAATATAAAAATAAATTACACAAAATCATATGCCCTTAACATAACACTGCCCCCTGATATAGTCTCACAATACCAACATATTTTTCCCTTCACATGGGCCAAAGATTCAATTACATACCTTGGAATTGAAATACCCAAGATACTCTCTAATCTCTTTCAATTACATTTTACCCCAGCCCTAAAAGAAACAAGAGAAGAATTAAAACGCTGGAATGTCCTCAATGTTTCCTGGTTTGGCAGAGCCTTGTTCCTCAAAATGACCATCCCAACTCGTTTGCTATATTTACTACAGACCATCCCTTCTTCCTTCTTTACTTCCTTCCGCCAAATCTGCACCTCTTTCATCTGGAGCAACAAAACACCAAGAATCCAAATTCGATCATCTCACCCTTCCAAAAACCAAAGGGGGAAAAGCTCTAACAGATTTACATTGATACTATTGGGCAACACATCTTGCTCGGATAGTAGACTGGAACATCCATCATGGTGTAAAAGATTGGGTCTCACTAAAACATTCAGTCACTCCCCACTGCCTAAGATCCTCACCATGGTTACACCCCCACCATATCTCTGCTCAATCCAAACTACATCCTTTAATAGGCCCCACATAAGCAGCATTCCATTCTTCCACCAAAGCAACAAATCCCTGGCTAAGTCCACTTACTCCACTACGCGCAAACCCGGACTTCTGCCGGGGACAAATGACAACTTCCTTAAATACACTTGGCCTCAAAGAGATGTATTAGCCACTCACCTGTTCAATAGGGACATTCTTCTTAAACTAGAAGACTTAAACTCCAAATTGTCCCCCAACCGAATACCATGGTGGACATGCCTGCAAATGAGACACTTTTTAGCTAGGTCCGATTATGCCCACCACTGGACAAGGAAACTGTCTAAATTAAAAGTCCTGTGCACAACAAAAACACCCCAGAGACATCTAATCTCAATACTGTTCACCTCACTTTTCAATGATCAATCAGCGTTCTCCAGTAATGCATACTCGACATGTAAACAAGAGTTAAATATAGAGATTACAGATCCGTAATGGGAATTAATATGTACTTACATCCATAAGGGCTCACTAAATGTGGCCACACAAGAACGTGGATTTAAGATCCTCTCGAGATGGTACAGAACCCCGGCATTGCTCCACAAATTTGCATACACATTTCCCAATAGATTCTGGCGATGTGATGCAGCAGATGGCGCTATGATCCATATCTGGTGGTCGTGTCCTGTGATCCAAGCATTTTGGAAGTGCACAAAACTATCTTAACAGTGACCTCCACGAATATTGAGTTCTCTCCTGCAGTTTACCTACTTTACTTTACTTCCATTCCAAAAACGAGATATCTGAAATCAATTCATACCATCCCACTGGCGTTCTCCAATTCCTCCGTCGATAGAGGAGTGATTTCGCAAACTCAATAAAAAATAAAAAATCTAAGAACTCATTAGCATCTCCAATTAGGAGCTACCTAAATTCACCTCTACATGGTACAGCTGGCAACGCTACAAAACAACAACAACATACCCGTCAAATGTAGGATGAATTCACTCTCACACTTTTGACCTACCGAAACAAAACCTATTAACATAATATGTTATATCCTCCTCTGGTCCCTTACATGTTTATTTGTAAAAGAAAGGGACTTCCCAATCTACTTCTTATGCGACCCTACCCCTGCATAACTTTCTAAAGTGCTATATGGATTTGGTTCGGGAGAGAGCGGAGTCTGGAACTCCCCTCTCCTCTTCCCTACCTTACCCTCCCCACCTCTCTTATAGAAAAGATCTTACCAAAATTCTCCTTCACTTATGATACCACCTTTCAGGACTACTTATACATGATAAAGTATATCATTGTAATACTGTTAAGTCTCCATAGGCTATTGTTACAATTTCAAAAAGATCATATGTTCTAATGAAATACTTGCTTTACTATGATCTTATACTGTTCTTATCTGTGGAATTCTATTTCTGTATGCTTCTTTTACTTGCTTACTGGGTGATACCCATTACTTATAGAGCCTAACCAGGCAGGGTTTATAAAAGGCCATCAAGGCCCAAATGATACAAAACGTAGAATCAATCTGATTGATTATGTTGAAAACAGTCAGATCCCCTCTCTGTTTCTGAGTTTAGATGCAGAGAAAGCTTTTGATAGGGTTCACTGGGGATACATCTCTGAAAACCTAAACAGGTTCGATCTCACAGGCTTTAAACATGATATTATAATGTCCTTATACACAAAGAGCCAGATTCAGATACAAAAATGTATCTTTCCGGTGGCGTAGCATTCCCTCTTTACACTTATGGGTAAGTGCCTTATTCAGAAAGCACTTGCTCCATAATATGCGGCGGCGTAGCGTAAAGTGCACGGCGTAAGGCCGCGCAATTCAAATTGCTGAAGTGGGGGCGTGATTCATGTAAATGAATCATGACCCCACGTAATTGACTTTCTTTTTTTTGACGGCGCATGCGTAATTGACATTCCCAGTGCGCACGCACAAAATCACGTCGCTTTTTCTCAATGTAAACACGTGAACGTAACTAACGTCGAGCCCCAGTTCCGAACGATTTACGCAAACGATGTAACCGACGTACAATTCGACGCGGTCCCAACGTTCATACTTAACATTGGCTGTGCCTGCTATAGCAGGGGTAACTTCACGCCAGTCTCACGCCAGTCTCACGCTTACGCAAACAACGTAAAATACGACGCGCCGCGGCAAGTACGCTTGTGAATCTGCGTAAATAGCTAATTTGCATAATTTACACGAATAACGACTGAAGCACCACCTAGTGGCCAGCGTAAATATGCAACTTAAGATACGACGATGTAAGCAAATTACGCCACTCGTATTTTAGAAGAAAGCCAGCGTATCTTCTTTTCTAAATAGCAAAAAAAGATACGACGGCTATTCTTAGTATTTACGCAGCGCATCTCTTGATACGCTTTCTGAATCTGGCCCAAAATATTTAGCTAAAGTGTTCACCTAAGGCTGCATTTTCAAAAGTTTTAACTTATTAAATGGTATTAGACAGGGGTGCCCACTTCACCTATAATATACTCTTTAGGACTTGAACCTTTGGCTATAGCCATCAGATTGAATCTTAACATTATAGGCATTAAGATAGGACATAACAACCATAAACTGGGACAGTACGCTAACAATATAATCTTGTCTCTAGAGGAATCGGAACACTCTCTAGCAAGTGTAGGATAACTTTGATAGAATTTCATATTATAAAATCAACAGTAATACATTTTGCTTACCGAGGAATATACCTACGAGAATGCTTGATAATTTATGCATTAGACACAAGTATTACTGGGATGAACACTGTATTTCATACCTGGGGTTTCAATTTTCCTTTTCAACCTCTAAATTAATTGAAGTAAATATCCCAAAATATTTTAACCAAACCAAAGATGATTTTGAAACTATACAAAAAGCCCAGATTCCCTGGATTGGAAGAAGAGCAGCATTTAAAATGATCACCTTGTCAACAATTCTTTACTATTTTAGGGCCCTCCCCAGTTCATTATCCTCTAAGGGCCAGATTCAGGTAGATGGGAGCATCTTTAATCTGGAGTAACGTTACTCTGGCGAAATTTTAGGAGCAAGTGCTGTTATTCATGAAGCACTTGCTCCTAAAGTTGTGGCAGCGTATCGAAAATGAGCCGGCAGAATTCAAATTGGGCGGGTACGGGGCGTGTATTATTTAAACTAAGCGCGATCCCGCGGCGAACGTACTGCGCATGCTCCAAATTCTGTCAGTGAACGTCAATGACGTCAAGTCCCCATTCATGGACGTCTTACGCAATCGACGCAAATTTTTTTTGACGCGATGACGACGGCTATACTTAACATAGGATATTCCAACAGGGGGCTGCTTTATCTTTACGCCGCGTATCTCTTACGGAAAGTCACTGCGTCGCGCCCGAATACGATCGTGAATTGCCGATTCCCGCTGATTAACATATTTTTTCGGCGTTAATCAGCGGGAGCGCCCCCGGCGCCATTTTTAAATTAAAGTTGCGATGCGATGGCGAAATTCAATTACGCCGCTCGCATCGGAGCTCCAACCTGGCGTTTCTTGTTTTCTGGTTACAGAAAACAAAAACGCCGGCTTAAAGTGACAGTTAGGCTGGAGTATCACTGATACTCCAGCCTAACTCTACCTGAATCTGGCCCTAAATTTTTAAAGCAAATTTTTGATCCTAAAGACAAACTATCAATCCCAGTAGAAATATGGAATTTCTTTTTTTCTTCTAACAAAAGTCATAACGCTGAAGGTATTTATTTTTCCTCATAATTGTCTGGCTTTATTTCCCATTGATATAAAGAGTACTAATATGCTCAAGTGGGGAAAAAAAAAAAACCTTCTCATGGAAGTCCTGGCATACAGCCATTAAAAAATAAAAATCTGCAACATCTTGTATAGAACAATGGGCGAATTGGCAAAAATTACTTAACCGTTGATACTTGATGCCCTATAAACTTTCTAAAATCTTCCCTTCTCCCTTCTCTCCTATCTGTTGGAGATGCAGTGATCAAATATGAACACTATAGCATACACTTTGGAACTGCAAAAACCTCTCCAGTTTCTGGACCCAATTCATCTTAACCCTGCAACAGCTCTACTGGGTCTAAACCTTCATATATACTCATTAACCACTTAACCCCCAGACCATATTGCTGGTCAAAGACCAGAGCAAATTTTGCGATTCGCCACTGCGTCACTTTAACTCACAATTGTGCGGTCATGCGACGTGGCTCCCAAACAAAATTGGCGTCTTTTTTTCCCCACAAATAGAGCTTTGTTTTGGTGGTATTTGATCACCTCTGTGGTTTTTAGTTTTTGCGCTAAAAAACAAAAGTAGAGCGACAATTTTGAAAAAAATATATATTTTTTACTTTTTGCTATAATAAATATCCCCCAAAAATATATAAAAAAAATGTTTTCCTCAGTTTAGGCCGATACGTACTTTTCTACATATTTTTTGTAAAAAAAATGCAATAAGCGTTTATTGATTGGTTTGCGCAAAAGTTATAGCATTTACAAAATAGGGGATAGTTTTATGGCATTTTTATTAATATTTTTTTTTTACTAGTAATGGCGGTGATCATCGATTATTTTTATTCGGTAATATGACATTATGGCGTACACTTCAGACACTTTTGACACATTTTTGGGACCATTGGCATTTTTATAGTGATCAGTGCTATAAAAATGCATTGATTATTATAAAAAGGCCACAGCAGTGAAGGGGTTAACACTAGGGGTGGGGAAGGGGTTAAATGTGTACCTGGGTGTGTTCTAACTGTATGGGGGGGTGGACTGACTGGGGGAAATGACTGATCTTCTGTTCATACATTGTATGAACAGAAGATCAGCATTTCTCTCCCTGACAGGACCGGGAGCTGTGTGTTTAAACACACAGCTCCCAGTCCTTGCTCTGTAACAAGCGATCGGGTGTGCCCTGCGGAGATCATGCCCGACGGGCATGCGCATGGGACTCGGGGGTGAGCACGCCCCTACTGGCTACTGGCTCGCCCAGCAGAGCCGAACTGCCGATGTAGAACTGCGGCGGCTGGTCGGGTACCATTTAAACTACAGAACTATTGTGGTCAATATATACATAGCAGCAAGGCTCACCATAGCTAAACTGTGGAAATCCAATACTGTTCCCAATCTATCTGATGTGGTATTAAGAGTAAACATGCACAGGCTTCCCCCCTCCCTTTTTAGTTTAACCACTTGCCGCCCGCCCTATAACAAAATGATGGCGGCAAAGTGGTTTCAATATCCTGACTGGACATCATATGACGTCCTCAGGATATTGAGCTGATGGGCACCCCCCAGTAGACGCGAGTAGACGCGAGTAGAGGATTATCAGCACAGCCCCCCCCGAGGATGCCCACACTGGACCATCTGGCATGCCACCAGACAACCATGGATGTCTACCACCAGGCATGCCACTCTAGACCACCAGGGATGCCAATCAGTGCCCACAATGGATGCCAATCAGTGCCCACAATGGGCATCACTGATTGTCTGGCATTGTTGTTTGGCACTGATTGGCATCCATAAGTACAATACAGTACATCCGTGCCACCTATCAGTGCCTATCCATGCCCATCCATGCCACCTATCAGTGCCCATCTATGCCCACCCGTTCCACCTATCAGTGCCCATCCATGCCGCCTATCTTTGCTCATCCATGCTGCCTATCTGTGCCCATTCGTGCCGCCTATCAGTGCCCATCCGTGCCGCCTATCAGTGCCCCATCAGTGCTGCATATTAGTGCCCATCAATTCCACCTCATCAGTGCAACCTCATCGGTGCCCATCAGTGCCGCCTCATCGGTGCCCATTAATGAAGGAGAAAACTACTTATTTACAAAGTTTTGTAACGGAAACAAAAAAAACATTTGTTTTTCAAAATGTTTGGTCTTTTTTTTATTTTTTTAGCAGAAAATAAAAATCCCAGAGGTGATCAAATAACACCAAAAGAAAGCTCTATTTGTGGGAACAAAATGATACAAATTTAGTTTGGGTACAGTGTAGCATGACCGCGCAATTGTCATTCAAAATGCAACAGCGCTGAAAGCTGAAAATTCGTCTGGACAGGAAGGTGTATAAGTGCCTTGTATGGAAGGGGTTAAGAACATTCCCTATTGACAAAATGATCCCAATGGGGTTGATAGCGTATGTAGTTCTTACCATTGTATTGTAACTCATTGACAACATTTAATTGTAGACTTTATTGATAACACCTTTGTTTAATTATCATGTTTATGTATTTTTCCTTTATGTAGCTACCGTAGTGTATATGTAAATGTACCAAGAAGTATGTGTAATGTATCTCAGAAACTAATAAAAATGTAAAGATTAAAAAATATGCATAGCTTGTAAGATATGAAAGCTAAAAAGTTGTATTAAGACATGGAAACATTTAGTAATGCAGGTGCAACATTTTATTAATCTTAGCACTGGAGAGCTTTGCATTTCTTGACCTTCACTGTCATTAATTTATTAAAAGACTACCATGCTCAATTTTGACTCTGAATAGTCCAGCAAAATGCTGTGTTACTTCAGCTTAGTCTTTACTGATAATGAAACAACTGAAATTCATTACTAGCAAGCTAAGCCACTTATCATAATTTTTAAGTTCATTAGCCATCATAAATATGCAAAAATATGATAATCAGTGTAAATGTCTAATACATCTGATACATTAAATAGCTGCTAGAAGCTTTGTGCATATATTGCTGTATAAATAATTTGAAAATGTAAATACATTTCTACATTTTATGAGAATAGAATTTTATAAAAAAATTATGAATATTTGCAATTTGTGTAATATATAATATATAAATATTTTTCTGTGCATTGGATACACTTAACAGCATTGCTGCTTGATATACATAAGCTAATTTCTTATTAAGCTGATATTTATTGTGTATACTCTAAATATGTTTGATAGTTTTGATTTATTTTTGGTTAGCTTCAGAATATACACTATATTAGAAATAAATTGTCTTTGAAGTTGGAGGATTAATAAATATAAATTGCTACAGTGGGTGACCGCGATATTGTGTCAATCTCGCTCCCTTTCTCCGCGAGATTGACCACCTGCGAGCCCCATCGCGGGAGCCAGCACCGAGCTGTCTTGCCGCGATGGAGACAAAGCCGTCATAGAAGCGACGGGGATCCGACGTGGATTCCCGCCAATTCTACACGTGGGCGGCGTTTGTTATGAATCCTGAGGGAACTCCCTGCCGGATTTTAAATAAAAATCCGGCATGGGTTCCCCCCTCAGGAGCATACCGGGCCCTTAGGTCTGTTATGGGTTGTAAGGAGATGCCCCTACGCCGAAAAAACGGCGTGGGGGTTCCCCCACAATCCATACCAGACCCGTATCCAAAGCACGCCGGCCGGCCGGTCAGGAGGGGAGTGGGGGCGAGCGCCCCCCCTCCTGAGCCGTACCGGGCAGCATGCCCTCAACATGGGGGGGTCAGGTGCTCTGGGGCAGGGGGGCGAACTGCGGCCCCCCCACCCCAGAGCACCCTGTCCCCATGTTGATGAGGACAGGGCCCCTTCCCGACAACCCTGGCCGTTGGTTGTCGGGGTATGCGGGCGGGAGGCTGATCGGAATCTGGGAGCCCCCTTTAATAAGGGGGCCCCCAGATACCGGCCCCCCACCCTAAGTGAATGAGTATGGGGTACATCATACCCCTACCCATTCACCTGCAACAAAAGTGTTAACACAAATAAACAACACAGGGTATTGAAATATTTTATTATAGTTGGCCGCCAGGGGGGGGTGTGTATGGTCGCTTTCCGCTCTTCGGGGGTCTTCTCCTGCTCTCCGGGGTCTTCTCCGCTCTTCGGGGGTCTTCTCTGCTCTTCTTCCGCTCTCCGGGGGTCTTCTCCGCTCTCTGGGGGTCTTCTCTGCTCTTCTTCCGCTCTCCGGGGGTCTTCTCCGCTCTCCGGGGGTCTTCTCCGCTCTCCGGGGGTCTTCTTCTTCAGGACTGGCCGCCGCTATCTTCGTGTGTTAGCTCAATTATTAGCGGCGGCCAGTAAGGTCTTCCGTGACGTCTTCTTCTTCCCTCTTCTTCTCCAGATGTTGACTCGACGACTCCTCACGCTGTTCTGCCGGGCGCGCAGCTCGCAGCGACTTATATAGGCCTATCTTGTGACGTCGCAATCCCATCATGCTCCGGTAGGTACCTACAGAAAGTTCCTAGTGTTATTTATATAATAAAAAAAAAAGAAACAAACCAAACCAAAAGAGAAAAAGATTGGAAAAAGAGAAAGAGAATGGATAAAAATGGAAAATTGTATCAAATACTTACCGTAATTTTCCTTTCCTGATGCCAAGACATGGCAGCATACCTATGATATAGCCCCGCCCCTATATCCACCCACAGGACACGTGATAACTCTCTATAAAACTCTGACTGAGAGCTACCTCCCCCATTCTCCGTATAAAGTACAAAGATCAGAGGGAGGGTTCGTATGCTGCCATGTCTTGGCATCAGGAAAGGAAAATTACGGTAAGTATTTGATACAATTTTCCATTTTCCTGACGCCAGACATGGCAGCATACCTATGATACATGAAGAGCTTTCTAGAGGGAGGGTTTAATGCCGTAAACTTAAAAAAGACAAAGAAGCTTGAATAAACTTCCTCCCAAACTCTACTGTAGTAAGAGCTGCTAGATCCACCCTGTGGTGTATTAAGAACATATAATGTGATGACCAGCTAGCCTCTTTGCAGACTGTCTGCAGAGACAACCCTGCCTGTGCTATCCAAGAAGATGACATCACCCTGGTTGAGCGATGAGCTCTAACCATCTCTGGAGGATCCTTATCGGCTCCACATGCCCAGTGAGTATTTTTACGAGTATTGCCACTTACTCTTTAAATCTTAAACATTCTGAATGTAGACGTAGCCTGAGATAGGCTTTGAGGACTTTGGAATGTCCAACTTGTGCAGATCGGCATCTGATTGTGCTGGGAAGGCTGGAAGCACCCATTCACTGGAAAGACAAAACATGGATGGAGAACTTTTGTAACTTCTGCCTTATAATTTCCAGGCTGCTAAAGTTAGTCGTGATGGTTGCATAGCTCCCTCAGATACGAGGAGATGAGGAGTCCCTGGCAGAGTGGTTGGTGTGCACACGCTGATTCCCATTGCCAGAGAGACCCATGGTCTGTGAGGCCAGTAAGGAAAACCTGTGATGACTGTCAAATCTTATCAATTTCTTTACTCCTAAAACTCCTTGAGGGAAGATATAGGCCAGTTGCCCAACCCAAGGATTGGTAAAGGCATCTGTCCCCTCCACTAATGGATGAGTGTAGCGCGAGAGGAACTGGTTCCCCTTGTAGTAGGCCGATGAGGCGAAACAGATCCAGTTGTGGTAACCACCACTCGTGGATGATCCCTTGGAACACTTCGGGGTGAAGGGATCATTCGTTGGGATCCTTGAATTGCCCAGATAGACAATCAGCTTCCAAATTCTGATAGGCTGGAAGATATATGGCCCTCAAATCTGGGAAATATTGCTGGGCCAAAGTCATAATTGGTTCCACCTCTCTCAAGCGGGAATGGCTGTGAATGTCACCTTGTCGCTGTATATAGGACTGCTGCCATTTGGTCCAGATGGAGTAGGACTGGCAGACCCTATATGTGTGGCAGTAAAGTGTTCAATGTCAATGCTGGTAGGAGTTCCAGAATATTGGAAACTAGGCCCTAAGTGGGAAATTCCCACCTGCCCAGGATCCTGAGATGCTCGCAGGTGGAGCCCCACCCTGCTGTGCTGGCATCTGTAGCAACAATGATCCATGGCTGCAGCCCTAATAGACTAGGCCATTTAGCATTTTTTTTTTTTTTAATCACCTGAACTCTGGTGCCTCCGGCTAGACAAACGCTTCCACTGCATCAGGAAGCCTTGTTGGAAAACTGAGTTTCCAGTGAGCCCAGAGGATCATCGGAATACAATAAGCCATTGTCCCGAGAGGACTCATGCACTGAGATGCTGACATCACTGGTGCAGCCAACGCCTGTTGGAACATCTCCCTGACTTTGGGGAGTTTGAGATGGCAAGAAACTAAGGCTGCCTGAGTATTAAATCGGGCCCCTAGGTAGAGCATATTCTGCATAGACGCCAGCTAGTTTTGGCAATGCTTGCCCCTCAATTCGAAACGGTTGGTAAGGATCAGGACATGCTGATAGATATACTGCAGGTCCACTGAAATCCTCCAGTAACCTTCTTGACTGAACTGAATTTATGGTATGGAGAGACTCCCTCTTGAGTCTATCCGTATAAATTGATTCAGCCTCTTGACGTAGTTCTGGAGGCTGCCGATTGAACAACCAATAATGGCCTTGCCATT
This sequence comes from Rana kukunoris, assembly GCA_029574335.1. Taxonomy (NCBI): domain Eukaryota; kingdom Metazoa; phylum Chordata; class Amphibia; order Anura; family Ranidae; genus Rana; species Rana kukunoris. The sequence goes on along the minus strand of CM056051.1, from coordinate 333,747,912 downwards.
GGTAATGATTAAGCACAAAATGAATGTGTGAAATGCGTCTATGTGACCTCGTGTTGGTGTCTTTGGTGTCATCACTTTAAACAATAAAAGGAAAAATCAAAATTCCTGGATGCGCAGCCATTTCTTTTCTTACATGGCCTTGTGCCACCGAGGGCTGAAACCACCATTCTTCGGTAGTGGTCTTACGGGAACTGGGTCACTTTGAGCCACTTGGCTCCAACTGCCTCCTGGGCAGGTCTGGCATTAAAATGGGCTTCTGAGCATTTTGGGGAGCCGCATGGGTCTTGGCCTCCTGCGATCTTACGAAGGTTGAATATGTACCCCTCTAACGCCTTCTGACGCCCTTGGATGGGCGAAAGCCTCCAAAATCGCAGTACCTGTTTGGCGCTCCTCTGAATGATTGCCCCCTCTGGCTCTTCGATCTTGGGGTAGAAGATTCGATTTTTCTCCTATAACCCTGGAGAAGATGGTTTCCAGTATTTTAGGCAAAACAGCGCCTTCCCATCAAAAGGCAGTTTACAGCAATTCTGCTTTGAGGATGGGCCAGCCGTCCAGGATTTTGCCCCAGTGCACCTTTGGCTGTGACTGAGCCAAGGATGGCTCTGGATGACCATCGAATGATGTCTACAGCTGCCTCACCTGTAGAGTCCGCTGAAAGTTATCTTATCAAGAGCCTTGATGACTTTTCTCTTTGGCAGCTGGTTTTAATCGCATACTCCAAGTTCTGCTCCCACACACTCGCATAGTACTTGCTACAGATGCTAAAGCAATGCGTCTCACAAGGATCTTGTGAAAGGAGGAAGAGCCTTCCATCGGAAGTGTCACATTCTTAGTCAGTCTGGTGACTGCCGCATCCACCGTTGGTGGGTAGATAAAGGAGTCGCATCCTTCTCCATTCGTGAATACAACTTCTGCAACCTATTGGCTAAGGAGGATTTTCTCTCTCCCTTTTCTCATTCCTCCTAAAACAGGCTTCCTATTTCTGTCATAAGAGAAAAGGTAGCTTACCTGCTTCTTTAGATTCCTCCTATGGAACCCAAAGGCTTGTTTACACTTGCAGCAGGATCTGCCATTGCACTGAAAAGCAATCTGTGCTTAGGTCACCTTTCAGAGGTATTTGATATTGTCACTTAGAGTAGACCAATGTATATGCAATGCGATTTTCAAAGAGCGATTTGTACACAATGTTGCAAATCGCATGGGTGCAGCCCATTCACTTGGTTGCCCTATGTGCGCAAATAGAAGCCCCTGCTCCCATTTGAGGGCGACCAGCTTTGCCCAATGTTTTTGAATGCTGCGTTCTCCAACGTGACCTATCACAGCAGAATCGCATGGCATTTGGGGTGCCCTGAAAGAATAACGGTACCTAATGCATATTGTACAGCGATTGTCACACAATTTTAACATCAGATTGTACGGTGTGTAATAACAGGCTTTCTCCTTTGGAGGAGGTTCCGGATCCACCCATTTCAGTGCAGCTTTACTGCCATAACGAATGAGGATATTAGCTTAAAACAAAGCCTCAACCTTCAGGATCCTCTGTTGAGGAGGAGGCAATATCATCTCCCTCTGCCTAAAAGGTTGGCTATAATACTGGGCTTGGGGAACTAGCCTGACTAATCTGCTGGGCTGGAGAGACCCCTGAAGTGCCTGGTACCCCTCGAATTAGAGAGGGTTGAATGGCTTGGTTTAGACCTGGTGTAGTGCCCATACTGTCTGACCACTTCTGTCCCTGGCTGCCGGAGATGACTGGAAATTCAGCCAGGGGGTTGGGGACTATTTTGCTGAGCAAGGTTGACACCTGCTGACTCTCAAGCTGCCTGAAGCAGTCGCTGCAAAGTAGCATTCCAGGCCTAGGGTCATCTCCACATGACCAACATTCGCCTTTTGGGCGCTGAGCCCTCAGAGGAGAAGCTGTGTGCGTTCTCTTAAGCGTACATTTGCACTCTTTGTACTGGGGTCTGCCAGGACTGGAGGAGACATCTTCCGCCCTGAAAATCCTGATGATCCAGAGAGGGCCTCTGAACCTCCTTGAGCGGGTGTGAGCGGCCGGGGTTGCAACAGATAAGAAGGCACGCTCGTCAGGGCTTAATGCACTCTTTTCTCCCGCGTCTTCTTACTTACCAAAAGTTGGCCCTTTGCCTGATAGTGGGGTGGTCTTTGTTATGTGGCAGTAGGCTCATGCTGATGGGAGTTACTGAAAGGTGCAAGGGGGACTGCATGACCACAGAAATAAGGGAAGTGAAAGAGAAAAATTCATATATCTCAGCCTTTTTTTTTTAACAAATAGTAATAATTTAAACAAAATAAATCTGGCAAAAACCAAAAACCCCCATCCCCCTAGTAATACATTGCTCCTTACTCCTCCCCCATATATCCCCATTACTAGGATAGATAAGACTTACCTCAGAAGGAGATGCTTCCTCTCTGGATGCTTGAATAAAAAAGACATTCATTACCTGTCCATCTGCTCCCTGCAATTCTATCACCTGAGACTCAGCCCTCTCTCACCTCTACTCTGATACAATTAGGAAAGGCCAACACACATCCACACAAAATGACACCTTTAAGCTGGCTACACACACACCATACAATCTTCTGCAGATTTTTTTCTTCTTTTTTTTTCCTGAGATTTATCAAAACCACACAACATGAGGCCAAAGCCTAAGCCTCAACCTGTATGCAATCAGGCAGGCACCACATGGTCCTGGCAACTCTGAAGGAAATCAGACAACAAAAGTTGCAGTGTGTATAGGGCCTTTAAAGACATGAGAACAAGAAAGAAACTGACAGACCTGGAAAGGGCTTCCATAGGAAAGAAGTCATCATGCAGTCCCAGCTTGCTAAAATCAGACTCCATCGCCGGCAATGCCAAAGGAGGACTGTCGTCTCTGATTAGAGAACACCTCAACCCCAGAAGACTACCAGAAGGGGTTCCCCACCTTGTTGGTGCATTTAGCGTGCCTAAGATGTGGGACCTCGAACTGGGAGAGGCTGAACCCAGCCGGAACTTCGACGTAGTCGGCAGGAAAGGGCTTATCCTGAATGAAACGGTCTGTAGGTTGATCTTTGAGGACGAAAAGGAGAATGGGGGAGGTAGCTCTCAGTCAGAGTTTTATAGAGAGTTATCACATGTCCTGTGGGTGGATATACCTATATCATAGGTATGCTGCCATGTCTGGCGTCAGGAAAAAGAAAAAGAGGAAGGAAAAGAAAAAGGAGATGGAGATGAAAGAGTAAAGAGAAAGAAGGGTAGACAGTCTACCTGCCAAAATTATACAGCCATAAGTAGCAAATTGTGTTTCCATATGTGTTTCGTATTTGAGATTCCTAAGTACTTCAACCATGGTTCCCAAATCTCATTAACCACTTGACCACCGGGCACGTAACCCCCCTTAATGACCAGACCAATTTTCAGCTTTCGGTGCTCTCACATTTTGAATGACAATAGCTCAGTCATACAACACTGTAACCAAATTAAATGTTTGTCCTTTTTTCCCCACAAATAGATCTTTCTTTTGGTGGTATTTGATCACCTCTGCGGTTTTAATTTTTTTCACTGTCAATGAAAAAAGAACAAAACTTTTGTAAAAAAAATAATTTTTCTTCATTTCTATTATAAAATTTAGCAAACAAGTTATTTTTCTTCATAAATTTGGCCTAAAATGTATACTGCTACATATCTTTGGTAAAAAAAAAAAAAATTGGATATTATTTTGATCAATTTGATCACATCTGATGTACTGACAGCCTCTCTCGTTTCTTGAGACCCTAACATGCCAGAAAAGTACAAATACCCCCAAAATGACCCCTTTTTGGAAATAAGACATTCCAAGGTTTTTAAAAAAAGAGGCATTGTGAGTTTTTTGAAGTTGTAATTTTTCCCACAATTCTTTGCAAAATCAAGATTTTTTTATTTTTTACAAAATTTTCATATTAGCAGGTTATTTCTCACACACAGCATATGCATACCACAAATTACACCCCAAAACACATTCTGCTATTCCTCCCGAGTATGGCGATACCACATGTGTGAGACTTTTACACAGCGTGGCCACATACAGAGGCCCAACATGCAGGGAGCACCATCAGGCTTTCTAAAACACCCAGACCAATTCTGACAATCCTCTCCTACATGTAAAATCATCATTTATATGCTAGAAAAATTACATAGAACCCCAAAACCTTATATATGCTTTTTTTGCAAAGACCCTAGAGAATACAATAGCGGTAGTTGCAACTTTTTATCGCGCACAGTATTTTCGCAGCAATTTTTCGAATGGCACCAAACTTCGCTACTTAAAAATCCCCATAGGTGAGGCTTTAAATCTTTTTACTGGTTACATCTTTTTAGTTGGAGAAGAGGTCTAGGGCCAAAAGTATTGCTCTCGCTCTAACGTTCGCAGCGATACCTCACATGTGTGGTTTGAACACTGTTTCCATATGTGGGCGGGACTTACGTATGTGGGAACAGGGGCGCTTTAATTTTTATTTTATTTTTATTGTTCATTTTACTATATTTATTTTAGTTTGACACGTTTTCCCCCAAAAATAAATGTTTTGATCACTTTTATTCCTATTACAAGGAATGTAAACATCCCTTGTAATAGGAATATAGCATGACAGGTCCTCTTTACAGTGGGATATGGGGTCAAAAAGACCCCACATCTCACCTCTAGGCTGGGAAGCCTAAAAAAAAAAAAACGATCCTGGCTTTGATCGTAGTGGTGAGTCGGAAGAAGCACCAGAGGGAGAAGGGATGGGGGACGTCCCCTTTCACCTCCCGTAAGAACAATCAAGAGGCGGAACAGCCGACATGATTCTTATGGTGTAGAGAATCGCTGGCTGAAAAAGATGATATCTGAATGATGCCTGTAGCTGCAGGCATCATTTAGATATCCCTGCACAAATTCAAGGATGTCAAATGATGGCCGGCGGGCAGGAAGTGGTTAAAGCGCATTTTTTCCCAGAGTATTTTCCGGGTATTGCAGAGTATTGGTGCGGGGGTACTGCAGAGTATTGGTGCGGGTGTATTGCAGAGTATTGGTGCGGGGGTATTGCAGAGTATTGGTGAGGGGGTATTGCAGAGTATTGGTGCGGGGGAATTGCAGAGTATTGGTGTGGGGGTATTGCAGAGTATTGGTGCGGGGGTATTGCAGAGTATTTTGCGGGGGGTATTGCAGAGTATTGTGCGGGGGGTATTGCAGAGTATTGTGCGGGGGTATTGCAGAGTATGTTGTGGGGGTATTGCAGAGTATTGGTGCGGGTGTACTGCAGAGTATTGGTGCTGGTGTATTGCAGAGTATTGTGCGGGGGTATTTCAGAGTATTGTGCGGGGTTATTGCAGAGTATTGTGCGGGGGGTATTGCAGAGTATTGTGCTGGGGGTATTGCAGAGTATTGGTGCGGGGGTATTGCAGAGTATTGTGCGGGGGTATTGCAGAGTATTGTGCGGGGGGTATTGCAGAGTAGTGTGTGGAGGTATTGCAGAGTATTGTGCGGGGGGTATTGCAGAGTATGGTGTGGGGGTATTGCAGAGTATTGGTGCGGGTGTACTGCAGAGTATTGGTGCGGGTGTATTGCAGAGTATTGGTGAGGGGGTATTGCAGAGTATTGGTGAGGGGGTATTGCAGAGTATTGTGCGGGGGGTATTGCAGAGTATTGTGCGGGGGGTATTGCAGAGTATGGTGTGGGGGTATTGCAGAGTATTGGTGCGGGTTTACTGCAGAGTATTGGTGCGGGTGTATTGCAGAGTATTGGTGAGGGGGTATTGCAGAGTATTGGTGAGGGGGTATTGCAGAGTATTGTGCGGGGGGTATTGCAGAGTATTGTGCGGGGGGTATTGCAGAGTATGGTGTGGGGGTATTGCAGAGTATTGGTGCGGGTGTACTGCAGAGTATAGGTGCGGGGGTATTGCAGAGTATTGGTGAGGGGGTATTGCAGAGTATTGGTGCGGGTGTATTGCAGAGTATTGGTGCGGGTGTATTGCAGAGTATTGGTGAGGGGGTATTGCAGAGTATTGTGCGGGGGTATTGCAGAGTATGGTGTGGGGGTATTGCAGAGTATTGGTGCGGGTGTACTGCAGAGTATTGGTGCGGGGGTATTGCAGAGTATTGGTGAGGGGGTCGTGCAGAGTATTGGTGCGGGGGTATTGCAGAGTATTGTGCGGGGGATATTGCAGAGTATTGTGCAGGTGGTTATTGCAGAGTATTGTGTGGGGGGGTATTGCAGAGTATGGTGTGGGGGTATTGCAGAGTATTGGTGCGGGTTTACTGCAGAGTATTGGTGCGGGTGTATTTCAGAGTATTGGTGCGGGTGTATTGCAGAGTATTGGTGCGGGGGTATTGCAGAGTATTGGTGCGGGGGTATTGCAGAGTATTGTGCGGGGGGTATTGCAGAATATTGTGCGGGGGGTATTGCAGAGTATTGTGCGGGGGGTATTGCAGAGTATTGGTGCGGGTGTACTGCAGAGTATTGGTGCAGGGGTATTGCAGAGTATTGGTGAGGGGGTATTGCAGAGTATTGGTGCGGGGGTATTGCAGAGTATTGTGTGGGGGTATTGCAGAGTATTGGTGTGGGTGTACTGCAGAGTATTGGTGCGGGTGTACTGCAGAGTATTGGTGCGGGTGTATTGCAGAGTATTGGTGCGGGTGTATTGCAGAGTATTGGTGCGGGGGTATTGCAGAGTATTTGTGCAGGGGGTATTGCAGAGTATGGTGTGGGGGTATTGCAGAGTATTGGTGCGGGTGTACTGCAGAGTATTGGTGCGGGGGTATTGCAGAGTATTGGTGAGGGGGTATTGCAGAGTATTGGTGAGGGGGTATTGCAGAGTATTGGTCCGGGGGTATTGCAGAGTATTGTGCGGGGGTATTGCAGAGTATTGTACGGGGGGTATTGCAGAGTATTGGTGCTGGTGTACTGCAGAGTATTGTGCGGGGGTATTTCAGAGTATTGTGCGGGGTTATTTCAGAGTATTTGTGTGGGGTTATTGTAGAGTATTGTGCAGGGTTATTGCAGAGTATTGTGCAGGGTTATTGCAGAGTATTGTGTGGGGGTATTGCAGAGTACTGGCGCAGGGCGTATTGCAGAGTACTGGCGCAGGGGGTATTGCAGAGTACTGGTGGAAGGGGTATTGCAGAGTACTGGCGCAGGGGGTATTGCAGAGTATTTGTGCAGGGGGTATTGCAGAGTATTTGCGCAGGGGGTATTGCAGAGGGTATTGGGGTGGGGGTTGCAGGGATGGCTGAGCAGGGATGGATGGATCTGTGACTGCAATAGTCACAGATCCAGCCACAGCGCTGCTGACACCCGCACTCCCCCTCTCACACTGTACCGATCAGTACAGAGAGAGGAGGGAGGAACCAGCGTCATCAAATGACGCCGGTTTGTTTACATGTGATCGCTCCGTCATTGGACGGAGCGATCACGTGGTAAACGGCCGCTATCAGCGGCAATTTACCGCGATCCGTGATGCGCCGGGTCCAGGGGGTGTGCGGGAGCGCGATTCTGGGAGGACGTCCATGTACGTCCTCCCAGAGTTTAGGAACCGCCTTGTAGCCGTATTTCGGCTTTAAGGCGGTGATTAAGCGGTTAAACTGATTATCCTTATCTAGCAGTAAGCCAATCCATTTTTCTTGTTCCATTATCCACGTGACTTTCCTTTTCATATATAATATCGAGACTGTCGTTTTTTTTCCAAGCAGCTGCTATAGAAATTCTGGCTCCTATTAGGATAAATAATATTAGTCTTCTGGTAAACTTATGAGCCTGTGGTATAAGTCCATTCAGCAAAGCAATCGCTGGAGACTGATGTATATTACAACCTGTGATTCGTCTTATAATATAAAATACTTTATTGCAGGATCCACGTATCTTTGGGCAGTCCCACCATGTATGAATCATAGAACCAACCCTTGACACCTTCTAAAGCATAGAGGTGACAGAGAAGGATATATAGTGGCCAGTTTCAAGGGTACCAAATACCATCTAGTAAATATCTTCAAATTAGCCTCTATGGGCCAGATTCAGGTAGATGGGAGCATCTTTGCTCCGGAGTAACGCTTCTCATTTGCGTTACGCTGCAGAAATTTTAGGAGCAAGTGCTGTCATTCACGAAGCACTTGCTCCTAAAGTTGCGGCAGCGCATCGCAAATGAGACGGCGGAATTCAAATTGGGCGGGTACGGGGCGTGTAGTATTTAAACGAAGCGCGTTCCCGCCGCGAACGTACTGCGCATGCGTCGAGTGTTAAAACATCCCCGTGCGCATGCTCCAAATTTTGTGAATGAACGTCAATGACGTCACATTCCCATTCATGAACGTTTTACGCAAGCGACGTTTTTTTTTTTTTTTCGACGCGATGACGACGCCTATACCTAACATAGGATATTCCAACCCCATGTAGGTATAACTATGCGCCGCGTATCCCGTCCGGAAACGTCGTAACGTCACTGCGTCGCGCCGGAATGCGATCGTGAATTGCCGATTTCCGCTCATTAACATATTTCTTGAGCGGAAATCGGCGGGAACGCCCCCGGCGCCATTTTTAAGTTGAAGTAACGATGCGATGGCGAAACTTAGTTACGCTGCTCGCATCGGAGCTTCAACCCGGCGTTTCTTGTTTTCTGGTTACAGAAAACAGAAACGCCGGCTTAAAGTCACAGTTAGGCTGGCGGATCACTGGATCCGCCAGCCTAACTGTTTCTGAATCTGGCCCTATAAGTGAAACATTAGTAATGCCCTTCATGGATCTATCAAAATTAGAATACCAATCTTTCATATCCCAATCAACCTGAAGATCCCTCTCCCAAGCTATCATGTGAGGTAATTTGTGATCATTATCAGCAAGAGATTTTTATATTACAGAAATTCCTCCCCTCCTCTCCAAGGCCTGGTCACATCTATTTTCATAAGGAGTCATGAATCCTGTTACAACCTTCTAACCAAAGTTTTTGAGTAAAATCATAAATTCGAGAAAAAACTGACCTTTCAGAGGGTGGAAGATCTAGATTATCCTTAAAATATTTTTCGGAAAGGGCACCCGAATGTGAGAAAAAACGTCCAATGCGGTACACCCCCTTGTCACGCCACCATTTAACCACTTCAGGTCCGCGTTATTGTCGAAAGACGTCAACAGCGCGGACCTGAGGCGCTGTCAGGAAGGGCACGCCAGCAATCAAGATGGTGGCTATGGTCGTTCCTCTGTCCCACCCCAATAGGCTATTTAAACTGCCTTGAATCAGTGCTGTCTGGTCTACAGCGTTACCTGAGACCTCTGATTGTTGTTTACCTGCACTCTGCTCCAGCTGACTTTACCTGGCTTACTCTGACTACCCTGTTTATCTGCCTGCATCTGACCTCGGCCTGTGTTGACTACGTCCCTGCCTGTTCCTCCTGCTACTTTGCTGCCAGCCTGTTGCCGAACCTGCTTGTATCTGACCCTGTTCCAGTGTTCACCTGCTTTGGACTTGTGTGTCTACTGCTCCAGTCCATCCGCCTGCACCTGCCTGAGCTCCTAGTTCCAGTCCAGCTGAATAGTTCCAGTCCGGTCTGCTGAGCGATCCCTGTGTGTCCTGGTTCCAGTCCAAGCTGTTCCAGTTGGCTGAATTGAGCCTGTTGTTCCTGGTTCCGGTCCAGCTCGTCTACCAGCAAGTTTGCCAGGCTCTCGTGCGACTCTGCACTCCTGTCTTTTCTATCAGGGGCCTTGAGTCAGAGGTGTAAGGTAGGCCTCCCTCTGCATACCAGACTCTTCCACCAGGTACGTGACAGGCGCCGGGGTCACGTCTTTGAACATCATGTTTTTGCAATTCCCCGTGCGCACCGAGGATTCGATGCGTGTACCCGGCGGCCGCGGTGTTTGTCAGGTACATGCGATCGGCGGTGACAGAGCAGGGACGTGGAGCTCTGTGTGTAAACACAGAGCTCAACGTCCTGTCAGGGAGAGGAGACCGATCTGTGTCTCTTGTACATAGGGACACAGCATCGGTCACCTCCCCCAGTCACCCCCCTCCCCCCACACAGTTAGAACACACCCAGGATACACATTTAACCCCTTCCTCACCCCCTAGTGTTAACCCCTTCAATGCCAGTCACATTTATACAGTAATTAGTGCATATTTATAGCACTGGTCGCTGTATAAATGTGAATGGCGCCAAAAATGTGTCAAAAGTGTCCGATGTGTCTGCCGTAATGTCGCAGTCCCAATAAAAATCGCAGATCGCCGCCATTACTAGTAAAAAAAAAATCATAATTCTGTACCCTATTTTGTAGGCGCTATAACTTTTGCGCAAAGCAAATTGCTTATTGCGATTTTTTTTTTTTTACAAAAATACGTAGAAGAATACGTATCGGGCTAAACTGAGAAAAAAAAATAGTTAAAAAAAAAAAAAAAATTGGGATATTTATTATAGCAACAAGTAAAAAATAATTGACGCTCTTTTTTTGTTTATAACGCAAAAAATAAAAACCGCATGGGCGATCAAATACCACCAAAAGAAAGCTCTATTTGTGGGGAAAAAAGGACGCCAATTTTGTTTGGGAGCCACGTCGCACGACTGCGCAAATGTCAGTTAAAGTGACGCAGTGCCGGAAGCTGAAATTTCGCCTGGGCACGAAGGGGGTTTATGTGCCCAGTAAGCAAGTGGTTAAAGGATTCCCCATCTACCCTAGAAGCAAAAGCAGGGTCCTTGAATAAATCGGCTAATGGGTGACCTTTGGAGATCAGGGAAAGACAAATGAGAAAAACAGGTCATGGATCCCTGGACAACAATAGGGAACAACATAGGCCATAGGCCAAACAAAGTGAACCAAAGTTTGGGTGTGGCATAATGCCACTCAGAAAACCTGGGTTTTTAAGCTCAAGAAATTACCAGAATGAAAAAAAAGAAGGAAAATCAAGATCCTGTACTCCAGCAGGGGTACGCTTAGGTACAAGTCCTCATCTGATTTATTTGTGAGTGCAGGCATTTTTTTGATTAAATGTGTGCCATTCTTGGTTAGGGGATAGGCAGCCGCTCTGACGATGGGTTTGCGGCTGCATTTCCGGAATAATTCCCCACGAATTAAGCAAAGCCAGCCCTTTCGCCATTGAGTCCATCACATATTCCACTCCTTCCTTAGTAATAATGGGCCAGATTCACGTACATTGGCGCATTTTTTGACCAGCGTAGCGCACCTCTTTTACGTTAGACCGGCGCAATGTAGAGGCGCAATCACCGTATCCTCGTAGTATTTGCGCAGAAATTAGCGCCGGTGTAACGTTAATTCCGAGGCGTAAGGCGGAGTAATTCAAATTGGGAAGGACGTGGGCGTGTTTCATTGAAATGAGCCGTGACCCCATGCAAATGAAGGGCCGGCCGGCTCGCGCATGCGCATGCACACATGAAGCAGACCATGGTCAGCACCTCTGTGCGCATGCTCACAACTCGGGAATGGCGCAATCAGTGAAATTGGAAGTGGTCCCGGGCAACTTAGTGAACTACACAGACAGCATAAATAGACAGACACAAACGCACTTCCTTTGCAAATGTACATCCCTTTGTATCCCTTCCTATACAGCAAGGTGCTTTTGTTCTGTTGTTTGTTGCGTTGTGACTTGTCTTTGTGATATTTGTTGACTGTTTGATCTAGTGTTTTGTAGAATATATTTGATAGTGTTTTTTGGTGACTGCTTGTGAGACTTTTTGGTTGATAGGATTTGTTTGTTTGTTTTGTTGCTTGATTTTTCCTGCTTGTTTTTGTGAGTGATTTTTGATGATTGTTTGGGAGAGAGTTTTTGTATGAGTATGACTGAGAGGAAGCACAAGAGCAATTTTTCTTTGGGGAAGAAACAAATTATTGCCCGGGCCCTTACCCAATATGGGCGTTTCCTCCACGGCCCGGAGAGTGCCAACACCACCCCGGCCAGGAAAAAGGAGATTTTGCAGAACATTACTGACCAGGTAAATGCATTGAGGGGGGGGGGGGAGACCCAGACACGCGAGGGTATCGTCAGGAAAATCAATGACCTCCGGCGTCTGGTCCGCAAGAAGCTGGCCAAAATGGCAGCCCATGCCAGGGGCACAGGAGGGGGCCCACCATGCCCTGTTAGGCTGACAGTGGAGGAGCGTGCAGTGGCCCACACCTTTAATAGACAACAAGTGGAGGGCCTGCCTGGCTATGACTCCAGTCATGAAGCCGTGATGCCAGGTAAGGTTTTTTTTCCTATCTGGTGTGTAGCATGTGTGGGGGAGGGGGGGGGAAAGAATATGTGGCAAGTGTGTGGATCCTCCAACCTGTGAATGTTTTGTGTCATCCACAGATGTGCAGGGAGGGGGCTGGGCCATCTGGCCTGACCGCACCATCCCCGGGACACCAGCCTGCTGAAGACCCCCCGACAAGGCCGGAGTCCTCGGAGGAGTTGGAGGAGGAGGAGTTTGAGGAGGAGGAGGATGTCATGTCAGCCAGTGGCTTGCTATTTTTGGAGGAGTTTTCCTCTCTGGCTGGCAGCAGCCAGCCCTCCATAAGGGCTAGCCCCTCCCACTCCTCCCCCAACAGGGCTTCCCTCCCAAGGGCCTCCCCTTCTCCCTGGCCACAAGCATCAGCTGGAGGCAGGAAGTCGTCCCAGAAGTCCAGGGGGTGGCCGAGGTTCTGCCCGCCAATCTGAGAAGGGACCAGGCCCTTCAGACCCGCCATCTGGGACAGGTCAGCCAGACTTTGGGGCGGATGGAGGAGAGCCTGTCCTCCATAAAGGATAAGCTTGGGGACCTGGACTGCCACTCCCTGGTTCTTACAAACTGCCTAAACGTACTGCAGACTACTACAGCAGACGTTGGGCAGGATGTGAGGGCCCTCACCCAGGCTATCCAGGCCAATACGGCATCACTAAGTGCTGGCCTGACCAGAATTGCCGTGGCCTTGGAGGGCAGGCCGCCAGGTGGGCAGAGACCAGGGGCTGCTCCTCCTTCCCAGGATTACCCCCCCCTCCCCATGAGTCTCCCCTGAGGAGCCGGGGCCGTGGCCGTGTGCGCCCCAGGCGTGGGTCACGCCAGCGACATTAATTTGGTTTCCCCTCCTTTTTTTTCAGGACTTTTTTTTTTTTTCATGATTTTTTTTTTTTGCTGGAATTTTTTTTTTTTTGCTGGTCATTTTTTTTTGTGTTGTGAATGATTTCGGAATGTGGGGGTGACATTCCTGCCGGAAAAGGGGTGTCACCCTCATTTATGGTGGAGAAGGGTTCCCCAGGACCAGGGGGAAGTGATCCCCAGGTCCGTGTGAATGGTGTATGAATGTACAGTGACATAATTGGAGCCGTGGCGTGGCGTTTCTGCTCACAAGTCCTGCATGGTGGGCATGTGCTAATCCAATTTGATGAGGATGTGATGTGTCTGTGCTAGGGACCACAGTGGTGTGCATGCATGCATTCTCATTGTGCCATGATTAATGTGTGTGTTTAACGTGCAAAGATGCCTAATGTGAGCTGTCTCCTGGCTGCTCTTCCCTCAGAAGACGGGGTAGCCTCGCTTGGGGGGGATTGTCTGGTTCAGGGGTCAGGTCATAACGTATGTCAATCTGCAGGCCCTTTCTCACTGCGAAGTTGTGCAGCATGCAACATGCACCGATGATCTGGCACACAAAGTTTGGGGAATACAACAGGGTACCCCCAGACTTATCAAGGCATCGGAAACGTGACTTCAGGAGGCCAAAGGTGAGCTCCACCACTGCACGTGTTTGGGCGTGGGCTTCATTGTATCTTTCCTCTCCTAGGGTTTGGGGGTTCCGGATAAGAGTCATGAGATGGGGTCCCAGTGCATATGCAGAGTCACCTGTAAGGGAAAAGACAGGAGGATGTTAGTCATGCATGTGCCCCTTGTGATGTGTGCATCATGGGGGGGGACAGTCATGCCTGCCACCCATGTCACTCACCAACCAGCCAGGTGTCCCCATACACGTTCTGTTCGAATTCCATTCGGATGGGGCTCTGATTGTAGATATAGCTGTCATGGCTGGATCCGGGGTGTTTGGCACGGACGTGCCATATGAGGCCTTGGGCATCGACTATCACCTGTACGTTGATGGAATGCCAATGCTTCCGATTGCGGTATATGTGCTCTGTCTCATGGGGGGGCTGGAGTGCCACATGTGTGCAATCAATGGACCCCACGGTGCGTGGGAATCTGGCAATTCTGTAAAAATCTGTCATTGCCTTCAGCCGCAGGTCCTCAGTGGTTGGTTTGATGATTTGGTTGGCCAGGCGTCTGAGGATTGGAGGGATAACCTGGTGCACACATCTGCTCATAGAGGATTGTGACATCCCAGCCACCACTCCACTTGTTCTTTGAAAAGAGCCACTGGCAAGGAAATGGAGTGTTGCCAGGACCTTGACTAGTGGCTGCACTGCATGTGAGCGGTGTGTTGGGCTGGTGATGTCATCCTGCAGGGTTATGGTTAATTCCAGGATGGCATGAGGGGTGAATCTGAAGATGCGATACACCTCAGAATCACTCATGCCAAAGAGGTCTATGCGTGTGCGGTATATCCTCTCCCGTGCCCTCCTCCTTCTTTGCTCATCTAAAGTCAGTAGTATAGCTATGAGCAAGGATGCCCCTGGCATGTTGGCATAAAGTTTGTTGTCCAGCAAGTGTGACTGCTCAGCTCCTCACTAACAGTGTTGCTTTAGCTGACATGTAGACAGATTGTCTAATTTTATTCCACCTTTTATATGGTCTAATTTTAGACAGGACGTGCAGCTGTTGCGCCCAGCGCGTAGCCTGCACTGCACCAACGTTCTTTTGTGGATCCCCGTAACTCCCTCATTTGCATATTTGAATAGCAAATCAATGGTGTGTCTAGCACAGTTTTGCGCGGACGGATACGCCGGTCTATCGAAATTCCGCCGGTCCAAAAAAAGTAGATTTCTTGCGTATCTCGTTTTGGGGATGCGGCGCATCGAAACGCATGCGCAAATTTAGACTTACGCCGCGCATCTCGTGTAACGCCGGCGTAATGGCTCTGTGAATCTGGCCCACAGTGTCTTTTCTACTAGATAGATAGATAGATAAGGGCCAGATTCAGAAAGACTTGTGCTGGAGTATATCGATATGCGCTGCGTAACTGTAAAGATGCGCCGTTGTATCTACGCGGCCGTACCCACCAAACTAGATGCGACAGAAAACGGGCTTTCTCCGACCGGCTTAACTCTCCTTCGCCAGAGTATCGTAAGCGCATATTTTCGCTTGTCGCATTCGTCGCGCCTATTGATTTCCCATTCAAATATGCAAATGAGGGAGATATGCCGATTTGCAAACGGATTAGCACCAGACGCTGGCTACATGCGCCGCGCGTATGTGGAACGGCTAGCGCAAAGTTATTCCTACAAATAGCTGCTTTATCTTTACTCCAGACGGCCACAGGTCAGCAGGAGAGCAGCTACAGCAGCAGCGTTAGCGCCGAAAATAGTAAGCTGAACAACCACACTTGCAAAGACAACACCTCTGTGTGCCAACATGCCAGGGGCAGTCGCGGTCCTAGCACTACTGATGGGTCCCCCGGTACGGAGGAGGCGGGCACGTGAGAGGATATACCGCACGCGCATGAGCCTCTTTGGCATGGGGGATGAGGAGGTGTATCGCCTCTTCAGATTCAGCCCAGATGCAATACTTGAACTAACCACAACCCTGCAGGGTGACATCACCAGCCCAACACACCGCTCACAAGCAGTGCAGCCACTGGTGAAGGTACCGGCAACACTTCATTTCCTTGCCAGTGGATCATTCCAGCGTACAAGTGGAGTGGTGGCTGGGATGTCACAGTCCTTCATGAGCAGATGTGTGCACCAGGTTGTCCCTGCAATCCTCAGACGCATGTCCCACCACTTCATCAGACCCACCACTGAGGAGCTGCGGCTGAAGGCAATGCAGGATTTCTACAGCATTGCCAGATTCCCAAGCACCGTGGGGGCCATTGATTGCACACATGTGGCACTCCAGCCCCCCAGTGCCACAGAGCACATATACCGCAATCGGAAGCATTGGCATTCCATCAACTTACAGGTGATAGCCGATGCCCAATGCCTCATATGGCACGTCCGTGCCAAACACCCTGGATCCAGCCATGACAGCTTCATATACATCCCAATGGAATTCGAACAGAACATGTATGGGGACAGCTGGCTGGTTGGTGAGTGACATGGGTGTCAGGCATGACTGTCCCCCCCCATGATGCTGACATCAGTCAGTCAGTCAGTCAGTGTTTAGAGCTTGAGAGAGCAGGACGCTCTCAAACGAGTCGGCTCTCTCCCAGGGACAGCACAGATTAGGCTGCTAGGCAGGCAGGCAGGCTCCTGCAAACCCCTTGCTGCATGATACAATCTGCAGCCCCTAGGACCAGCTCCTTCCTCCCCTTGGACTCCCTCTTCTCCAGGTAGGACCCTGTCGACGATCGACTATCAAGAGTTTCAGCCATTTACCTCAGCTTAAGCACATATCATGTGCTCTGATCAACGCAAGATCGGCAGTAAAACACCGATCAGAAATCCATGATTTCATTCTACAATATGATTTAGACTGCCTTTTTATTACAGAAAGCTGGCTCACAGCCGACTGTAACACCATTCTAGGAGAACTGGTGCCAGAAAACTACCGCATTATAACGGAAAACAGAATAGGGCAAAGAGGTGGAGGCCTGATCCACAGGATTCATCTGGCGATCACCAAACCAGTCCTTCAAAATCCTCTTCCATTTATGGAAACCCTTACTCTACAACTGCAAGCAAACCCCCAGGAGACCGTCCACATTCTTCTCTGCTATAGGCCTCCCGGGCCAAAATCGCAGCTACTCACATCATTGACGGAGTTTATCTCCACTTATACCCTTAACAGCAAACACCTTTTGCTGCTCGGGGACTTCTATCTCTGGGCAAACTCCTCTCAGGATCCTGTTGCCGACGCCTGTATTGACCACCTGGAAGGATTAGGGCTACAGCAACTAGTATGTGGGCCCTCACATGTTTCAGGTCACACGCTTGACTTAATTTTCAGACAAAATCTGAAAATAAGCATTATGGAAAATGAACCATTGCCATGGACAGATCACCATGCAATTAAATTCATAATTCCCCAAATCCCCCCATTGAGAAAAACACCCAAGCCGGTGACAATACACTGGACTAGATCTCATAAGAAGCTCCATTCGGAACTCTTCAAATCTACCTTGGGAAATAAAATAAAAATAATCCAACCACTTATAACAGCCTCAGAAACACTGGATGCCATAAATGCAGCCCTACTACAGTCAGCCGACTTAGTAGCACCGAAACGCAAAACCCGCATCCAGAAAAACAAGTCCGGCTGGTTCAACAACCAACTGTCACTACTGAAGCAAGAGCGCAGAAGGGCGGAAGCCGCCTGGAAAAGAAGCGCTTCAGAGGAGAACCTCATCATCTACAAGGAATTAACAAGAAAATACCATAAAGAAATCTTTAAAGCCAAGAAACATCATTTTTCTGTGACTATCAACAGCGCTTTAAATCGCCCCCGCGAACTCTTCAAGTTGGTCACTCAGACCATGAATCCAGGTTGCCTGGAAGCCCCCAATTTAGATACCTAAGAATTTTGCGATGAACTATCGGATTTCTTCATTAATAAAATTGAGGGAATTCGGGAAAGCATTCGGCAAATCAATACCCCTCTCAACCCCGTCCCAACCAACCACATAACATCCACAGAAACCATCGACAATCAACGATGTTCACTCTGAAACCCATCTCCATCGAGGCCACTAAAAATATCATCGGTACTTTGCGAAACAGCACAGATCCTAATGATATTATCCCCACTAAACTGCTGAAGGAATGTGCCGACATCTTGGCACCACCTATCACGCAGCTTATAAACCAGTCATTTAAGGAAGGCATAGTTCCCTCCCTGCTGAAAGAGGGCACAATCAAGCCCATCTTGAAAAAGCCTACCCTGGATCCCAAGGACCCAGCTCACCGCTGTCCCATAACAGGCCTTAACGTTCTCTCCAAGGTAATGGAAAAAGTAGTGGTAAAACAGCTGCAACAGCATCTGGATACCCACAACCTATTTGATCCATTTCAATCAGGCTTCTGTCCCGGACACGGAACGGAAACAGCATTACTTAAGATATGGGATGACGCCCTCGAGGCCGCAGAAGAAGGAGAATCCTCTCTCCTGGTTCTGCTGGACCTAAGCGCAGCCTTTGACACTGTAGACCACAAACTTTTACTGACTCGGCTGGCTGAGGTAGCCAGAGTCGCGGAAGGTGATCTACCATGGTTTTCCTCTTTTTTGGAAAACCGATCACAAACCGTGAAATTCGGACCTTTCACCTCTGAAAAACGCACAGTGTCATGTGGATTCCCTCAAGGATCCCCTTTGTCACCGGTGCTCTTCAACATCTATCTTCGCCCTCTCTTTGAAATTATCAGTAGCCAAGATCTACTTTATCATTCATACGCAGACGACACGCAACTGTATTTTCGCATCTGCAACAAAAAGGATCATCATCTCAGTTTAGAGAAATGTCTCTCTTTGATAGAAAACTGAATGACTAAGAGTTATCTTAAACTCAACAGTTCCAAAACAGAACTTCTTCTGTTTCACGCCAGTCGCAAGAGTCAACTGGCAACTACTTGGAAACTAACGCCCATTTTGGGCCAGATCATCACCCCTAGTGCCAAAGTCAAAAGTCTAGGTGTCATCTTCGACACCTACATGACTATGGATGCACAAATAGGGTCAGTAGTCAGCGGATCTCACCATCTGCTGCGCCTACTACGCAGACTTACTCCATTTATTCCCAAAGAAGGCGTAGCAGTCGTGGTGGGAACAATTGTAAACTCCAGATTGGACTATGCAAATGCCCTTTACATCGGACTCCCGAAGTACTAAATCGCTCGTCTGCAAGTCGTTCAAAATACGGCCGCCAGACTTGTGACTGGGAAAAAACCCTGGGAATCCATCTCACCTTCACTGAGATCCCTTCATTGGTTGCCAGTAAAGGACAGAATTGCTTTCAAAGCACTCTGTCTGACACATAAGTGCATCCATGGGAAGGCCCCGCAATATCTATGCGAAAAGATAGAAGCCCACAATTCCAATCGCGTTCTGCGATCCACCGACCAAAATCTGGTCAAGATACCCAAAGCCAGATACAAGTCCAAAGGAGAAAGAAGGTTTGCTTACCAAGGTCCCAGACTATGGAACGCTTTACCAACCAGCTGGAGGAAAACCACCTGACCTTCAGAAGACAGATTAAAACTCTACTCTTTTGATGTCAAGAGAGACAGAAACAACAAGCGCCCAGAGGCGATTTAGTTTGCATGTGCCGCGCTATATAAGTTTTTCATTCATTCATTCATTCATCACAAGGGGCACATGCACGGCTAACATCCTCCTGTCTTTTCCCTTCCAGGTGACTCTGCATATGCACTGGGACCCCATCTAATGACTCCTTTCCGGAACCCCCAAACCAGAGGAGAGAGAAGATACAATGAAGCCCACATCAAAACCCGTGCAGTGTTGGAGCAAACATTTGGGCTCCTGAAGTCCTGTTTCCGATGCCTGGATAAGTCTGGGGGGGCCCTATTGTATTCCCCTACCTTCGTGTGTCAGATCATCGGTGCATGTTGCATTCTGCACAACTTTGCCATGAGAAAAGGCCTGCAGATTGACATACGTGATGACCTGACCCCCCAACCAGACAGCCCCCCCCTGCCAGAGGAGCCCCAGTCAGCTGATGGAAGAGCAGTGAGAAGGGTCCTCGCCGTAGGCTTCTTTGGACACTAAACAAATACATTGATCACACGGACAATGCACGCATGCACACCACTGATGTCCCTAGATCACACACACCACATCCACATCGCATTGGATTAGCCTAAGTCCAACATGTAGGACTTGGGAGCAGCAACGCCGCGTTAAGGCCCCAATGGTGTCGCTGTCCATTCATACACCATTCACACGTCATTCACACAGCCGTGGGGATAACTTCTCCACCATGGCCGAGGGTGACACCCCTTACTGGCAGGAGTGCCACTCCCTCACATTCACACACCATTCACACTGCAACGTGTGCAGTATCAATAAAAATAAAAAGCTCATAACCTGAGAAAAAAATAAACAAAAACAAATAAAGCTCATAACCTGAGCAAAATAACAAAGAAAATAAAAATCTCATAACCTGAGCAAAATAACAAAGAAAATAAAAAGCTCATAACCTGAGCATTAATGTAAAAAATAAATAAATAAAAAACATCATCTGGGATGACGGGGGCTCTTTCTGGTGGCCCCTCTCTGGCTCCTCAGCTGCCTGGAGGGAGTGGGTGGTAGTGGGGGGGCATCTGGAGGTGGCTGATCCCTGGGTGGGCCACTCCTGGCAGGTGTGGCCTGCATGCCCTCCAAGGCCATGGCTATCCGGCCAAGGTATGAGTTTGTCTGGGCCTGCATCCTGAGCTGCCGGGTGACCTGGTAATGCTGGGCCCGCTGACTCTGCCTCCCCTGGTCCCGGATGGCAGCAGTGTTTGCCTGGACAGCTGCAGTGAGGTGCCTAATATCAGCCTGCACCTCCCCCAGACTGGTCACCACTGCAGCGCAGTTGCAGCTGACATCCTGCACTGCATTGGATATCTGGGCCACGGAGCACAGGTTGTCAGCCACTCGGTCCAGGTGCCCAACTATGTCCCCCATTTGCTTGGTCTGCCTGGCGTGGTCCCTCGCCACCTGGTCCTGGATCAGATCAGACACCCCCTGGTCTTCCGGGTGGCCTTCCTGGGGCCAGGAGATGGTTGTCCCCGGGGGGATGGAGTCGCCCTTGAGGGGCTTACTAGGATGGGGGAGGGGATTAGAGAGGGCCCTGCCGAAGGGGAGGACTCCTCCAACAATAAAATAAAGTCCTGCTCTGCCACAACAGGCTCCTACTCAACCACCTCTGCAGGTGAGGTGTGGGCACTCCCCTCCATCTCTGTGTCTTCACCACCCAGGGGGTCGGGCTCAGGATGTCGTTGGGGGGTTGGGGTGGACTGGCCGCCGACAGATGATGGCCCAGCTCCGTCATCTGTGGATGACACAAAGCAGACACATGTTGGGTGGTCCCACACACTTGGCACATGTACCCTCCCCCCCACATGCAACACACCAAAAAGGGGGTAAAAATCACTTGCCTGTCCTGGAGCCTTCCTCCACGGAATCATATCCCGGTACCCCCTCCAACTGCTCCCTCTCCAGGCAGCGGGCGACCACCTCCTCCTCCGTGGTTAGGCTGACCGCACATGGGGGTCCACCCCCCGTGCCCCTCTCATGCCTCCTAATGGTGGCCACCTTGCCCCAGACTTTGCGACGTAAATCATTGATTTTCTTGCCAATATCGGCAGCAGTGCGGGTGGAGTAGCCCAGGGCATTGACCCTGCCAGCAATGCTTTCCAGGATGGCCTGCTTCCTATCCCGGGTTGTCTTTCTACTTTTCCTGCCATGGAGGACATCGTTGTAGGTCTCCATAGCCGATATTACAACAGAGACCTCCTGGGCATTAAAATTGAGGTTTCTCCTCTCTTTGGGGGGAACGGAAGCAGCCATTACAGAGCAAAAGTAACTTCCCTGGGGTGGGGGGAACCGGATATACTTTTGCGCTGGAATGGCGCTTCTGCTGGCGCTTTTATACGCGCAACGGAACACATTGCGCTGACGTTTCCCGTGAAGTGGTGCCGAGTTGTGAGCATGCGCACAGGGGGGGCGAGTGGAGCCTCACTCACTGCGCATGCTCCGTGGATGATGCACTGAACGTAAGCCTCTGCGCTGGGCTCCGCCCATCATTTACATATGATCACACCCACTTCCACTTGCGTCGGGTTGCGCCAGCGCATTTTCGTTACTCCGGCGCAAAGTAACGGACATGCACTTGGTGAATACTGTACTTCTCTCACTAGTTTGCGTCAGCGCAACGTATGTGCGCTGCGATACGCTGGCAAAAATATGCGCGCATCTACCTGAATCTGGCCGATAGATAGATAGATAGATAGATAGATAGAGTAGGAAGGCTAGTAGTCAGTATAGTTGATTTTACAGTGTGTAGAAAATATATGTACATCCTTAGGAGTTGTACATATATTTATACACTGTATAGCTTAGCTAGATCTGCTATTAGTTTTTGTCAGGCAGGAGATTGTGCTGTACTATACGTTTGCTGTGTTTTTGGCCATAAATACAGTCGATCATACTGCACGTTGCACGTTTGCTGTGTTGTTTTGCCCATAAACACAGTCGATCATACTGCACGTTGCACGTTTGCTGTGTCTTTTTGCCCATAAACACAGTCGATCATACTGCACGTTGCACGTTTGCTGTGTTTTTTGCCCATAAAGACAGTCGATCATACTGCACGTTGCACATTTGCGCTGTTTTGGCCATAAACACAGTCGATCATACTGCACGTTTGCTGTGTTGTTTTGCACATAAAGACAGTTGATCATACTGCGCGTTGCACGTTTGCGCTGTTTTTGGCCATAAACACAGTCGATCATACTGCACGTTGCACGTTTTCTGTGTTTTGTTGCCCATAAACACAGTCGATCATACTGCACATTGCGCGTTTTCTGTGTTTTGTTTTCCATAAACACAGTAGATCATACTGCACATTGCACGTTTGCTGTGTTTTTTTGCCCATAAACACAGTCGATCATACTGCACGTTGCACATTTGCGCTGTTTTGGCCATAAACACAGTCGATCATACTGCACGTTTGCTGTGTTGTTTTGCACATAAAGACAGTTGATCATACTGCGCGTTGCACGTTTGCGCTGTTTTTGGCCATAAACACAGTCGATCATACTGCACGTTGCACGTTTTCTGTGTTTTGTTGCCCATAAACACAGTCGATCATACTGCACATTGCGCGTTTTCTGTGTTTTGTTTTCCATAAACACAGTAGATCATACTGCACGTTGCACGTTTGCTGTGTTTTTTTGCCCATAAACACAGTCAATCATACTGCACGTTTGCTGTGTTTTGTTGCCCATAAACACAGTCGATCATACTGCACGTTGCACGTTTTCTGTGTTTTGTTGCCCATAAACACAGTCGATCATACTGCACGTTGCACGTTTGCTGTGTTGTGTTGTCCATAAACACAGTCGATCATACTGCACGTTTGCACATTTGCTGTGTTTTTTGCCCATAAACACAGTCGATCATACTGCACATTTGCTGTTTTTTTTTTTTGCCCATAAACACAGTCGATCATACTGCACGTTGCACGTTTGCTGTGTTTTTTTGCTCAGAAACACAGTCGATCATACTGCACGTTGCACGTTTGCTGTGTTTTGTTGTCCATAAACACAGTCGATCATACTGCACATTGCACGTTTGCTGTGTTTTTTGCCCATAAACACAGTCGATCATACTGCACGTTTGCTGTGTTTTTTTGCCCATGAACACAGTCGATCATACTGCAGGTTGCACGTTTGCTGTGTTGTTTTGCCCATAAAGACAGTCGATCATACTGCACGTTGCACGTTTGCTGTAATTTGTTGCCCATAAACAAAGTCAATCATACTGCACGTTTGCTGTCATTTGTTGCCTATAAACACAGTCGATCATACTGCACGTTGCACGTTTTCTGTGTTTTGTTGCCCATAAACACAGTCGATCATACTGCACATTGCACGTTTGCTGTGTTTTGTTGTCCATAAACACAGTCGATCATACTGCACGTTGCACGTTTGCTGTGTTTTTTGCCCATAAACACAGTCGATCATACTGCGCGTTGCACGTTTGCAGTGTTTTTGGCCATAAACACAGACGATCATACTGCACGTTGCACATTTGCTGTGTTGTTTTGCCATAAACACAGTCGATCATACTGCACGTTGCACGTTTGCTGTGTTTTTTGCCCATAAACACAGTCGATCATACTGCGCGTTGCACGTTTGCAGTGTTTTTGCCCTTAAACACAGTCGATCATACTGCACGTTGCACGTTTGCAGTGTTTTTGGCCATAAACACAGTCGATCATACTGCACGTTTGCTGTTTTTTTTTGCCCATAAACACAGTCAATCATACTGCACATTGCAAGTTTGCTGTGTTTTTTGCCCATAAACACAGTCGATCATACTGCACGTTGCACGTCTGCTGTGTTTTTTGCCCATAAACACAGTCGATCATACTGCACGTTGCACGTCTGCTGTGTTTTTTTGCCCATGAACACAGTCGATCATACTGCACGTTGCACGTTTGCTGTGTTTTGTTGTCCATAAACACAGTCGATCATACTGCACTTTGCACGTTTGCTGTGTGTTGTTGCCCATAAACACAGTCGATCATACTGCACGTTTGCTGTAATTTGTTGCCCATAAACCCAGTCGATCATACTGCACATTGCACGTTTTCTGTGTTTTGTTGCCCATAAACACAGTCGATCATACTGCAAGTTGCACGTTTGCTGTGTTTTTTTGCTCATAAACACAGTCTATCATACTGCACGTTGCACGTTTGCTGTGTTTTGTTGTCCATAAACACAGTCGATCATACTGCACGTTTGCTGTGTTTTTTTGCTCATAAACACAGTCAATCATACTGCACGTTGCACGTTTGCTGTGTTTTGTTGTCCATAAACACAGTCGATCATACTGCACGTTTGCACATTTGCTGTGTTGTTTTGTCCATAAACACAGTCGATCATACTGCACGTTGCACGTTTGCTGTGTTTTTTGCCCATAAACACAGTCGATCATACTGCACGTTGCACGTTTGCAGTGTTTTTGGCCAAAAACACAGACGATCATACTGCACGTTGCACATTTGCTGTGTTGTTTTGCCATAAACACAGTCGATCATACTGCACGTTGCACGTTTGCTGTGTTTTTTGCCCATAAACACAGTCGATCATACTGCACGTTGCACGTTTGCAGTGTTTTTGGCCATAAACACAGTCGATCATACTGCACGTTGCACATTTGCTGTGTTTTTTTGCCCATAAACACAGTCAATCATACTGCACATTGCACGTTTGCTGTGTTTTTTGCCCATAAACACAGTCGATCATACTGCACGTTGCACGTTTTCTGTGTTTTGTTGCCCATAAACACAGTCGATCATACTGCACGTTGCACGTCTGCTGTGTTTGTTGCCCATAAACACAGTCGATCATACTGCACGTTTGCTGTGTTTTTTTGCCCATGAACACAGTCGATCATACTGCACGTTGCACGTTTGCTGTGTTGTTTTGCCCATAAAGACAGTCGATCATACTGCACGTTGCACGTTTTCTGTGTTTTGTTGCCCATAAACACAGTCGATCATACTGCACGTTGCACGTTTCCTGTGTTTTGTTGTCCATAAACACAGTCGATCATACTGCACGTTTGCTGTGTTTTTTTGCTCATAAACACAGTAAAGCCCCGTACACACGGTCGGACTTTTGCCCAACCAACATCAAAATCCGACACTTTTCGCATTTGTCCGACCGTGTGTACGTTCCATCGGACCAACTTTTTTGGCTTTCATCGGACAAAAAGTTGGGTCTGCGAACGGACCAACTTTCAGGCAACAAAAGTCCGATGGTGCAAAGTCCGATTGTGTGTACAGCAAACCATCGGACTTTTGGACAAATTACAAATGCGCATGCTCAGAACCAATGTTAAAATCAACCAACAATAGCAGAAGTTAACCAAAGGGTGGCAGTAAAGAGCAGAAAAGAGCAGAAAAATCACGTGATGATGGAAAAGTTTTAGAAAAGTTTGCAGAAAAGTCCGAGCGTGTGTATGCTATGGGTGTGATCGGACAAATCAATTAGGACAAAAATCCAAGGGAAGTTTTGTTGGATGTCCGACCGTGTGTACGGGCCTTCAATCATACTGCACGTTGCACGTTTGCTGTGTTTTGTTGTCCATAAACACAGTCGATCATACTGCACTTTGCACGTTTGCTGTGTGTTGTTGCCCATAAACACAGTCGATCATACTGCACGTTGCACGTTTGCTGTGTTTTTTGCCCATAAACACAGTCGATCATACTGCACGTTGCACGTTTGCAGTGTTTTTGGCCAAAAACACAGACGATCATACTGCACGTTGCACATTTGCTGTGTTGTTTTGCCATAAACACAGTCGATCATACTGCACGTTGCACGTTTGCTGTGTTTTTTGCCCATAAACACAGTCGATCATACTGCACGTTGCACGTTTGCAGTGTTTTTGGCCATAAACACAGTCGATCATACTGCACGTTGCACATTTGCTGTGTTTTTTTGCCCATAAACACAGTCAATCATACTGCACGTTGCACGTTTTCTGTGTTTTGTTGCCCATAAACACAGTCGATCATACTGCACGTTGCACGTCTGCTGTGTTTTTTGCCCATAAACACAGTCGATCATACTGCACGTTTGCTGTGTTTTTTTGCCCATGAACACAGTCGATCATACTGCACGTTGCACGTTTGCTGTGTTGTTTTGCCCATAAAGACAGTCGATCATACTGCACGTTGCACGTTTGCTGTCATTTGTTGCCCATAAACACAGTCGATCATACTGCACATTGCACGTTTTCTGTGTTTTGTTGCCCATAAACACAGTCGATCATACTGCACGTTGCACGTTTGCTGTGTTTTTTTGCTCATAAACACAGTCGATCATACTGCACGTTGCACGTTTGCTGTGTTTTGTTGTCCATAAACACAGTCGATCATACTGCACGTTTGCTGTGTTTTTTTGCTCATAAACACAGTCAATCATACTGCACGTTGCACGTTTGCTGTGTTTTGTTGTCCATAAACACAGTCGATCATACTGCACTTTGCACGTTTGCTGTGTGTTGTTGCCCATAAACACAGTCGATCATACTGCACGTTTGCACATTTGCTGTGTTGTTTTGTCCATAAACACAGTCGATCATACTGCACGTTGCACGTTTGCTGTGTTTTTTGCCCATAAACACAGTCGATCATACTGCACGTTGCACGTTTGCAGTGTTTTTGGCCAAAAACACAGACGATCATACTGCACGTTGCACATTTGCTGTGTTGTTTTGCCATAAACACAGTCGATCATACTGCACGTTGCACGTTTGCTGTGTTTTTTGCCCATAAACACAGTCGATCATACTGCACGTTGCACGTTTGCAGTGTTTTTGGCCATAAACACAGTCGATCATACTGCACGTTGCACATTTGCTGTGTTTTTTTGCCCATAAACACAGTCAATCATACTGCACATTGCACGTTTGCTGTGTTTTTTGCCCATAAACACAGTCGATCATACTGCACGTTGCACGTTTTCTGTGTTTTGTTGCCCATAAACACAGTCGATCATACTGCACGTTGCACGTCTGCTGTGTTTTTTGCCCATAAACACAGTCGATCATACTGCACGTTTGCTGTGTTTTTTTGCCCATGAACACAGTCGATCATACTGCACGTTGCACGTTTGCTGTGTTGTTTTGCCCATAAAGACAGTCGATCATACTGCACGTTGCACGTTTGCTGTCATTTGTTGCCCATAAACACAGTCGATCATACTGCACATTGCACGTTTTCTGTGTTTTGTTGCCCATAAACACAGTCGATCATACTGCACGTTGCACGTTTGCTGTGTTTTGTTGTCCATAAACACAGTCGATCATACTGCACGTTGCACGTTTGCTGTGTTTTTTTGCTCATAAACACAGTCGATCATACTGCACGTTGCACGTTTGCTGTGTTTTGTTGTCCATAAACACAGTCGATCATACTGCACGTTGCACGTTTGCTGTGTTTTGTTGTCCATAAACACAGTCGATCATACTGCACGTTTGCACATTTGCTGTGTTGTTTTGTCCATAAACACAGTCGATCATACTGCACGTTGCATGTTTGCTGTGTTTTTTGCCCATAAACACAGTCGATCATACTGCACGTTGCACGTTTGCAGTGTTTTTGGCCATAAACACAGACGATCATACTGCACGTTGCACATTTGCTGTGTTGTTTTGCCATAAACACAGTCGATCATACTGCACGTTGCACATTTGCTGTGTTTTTTGCCCATAAACACAGTCGATCATACTGCGCGTTGCACGTTTGCAGTGTTTTTGGCCAAAAACACAGAGATCATACTGCACGTTGCACATTTGCTGTGTTGTTTTGCCCATAAAGACATTCGATCATACTGCACGTTTGCTGTGTTTTTTGCCCATACACACAGTCGATCATACTGCACGTTGCACGTTTGCAGTGATTTTGGCCATAAACACAGTCGATCATACTGCACGTTGCACATTTGCTGTGTTTTTTTGCCCATAAACACAGTCGTTAATACTGCACGTTGCACGTTTGCTGTGTTTTTTGCCCATTAAGACAGTCGATCATACTGCACGTTGCACGTTTGCTGTGTTTTTTTGCCCATAAACACAGTCGATCATACTGCACGTTGCACGTTTGCTGTGTTTTTTGCCATAAACACAGTTGATCATACTGCACGTTTGCTGTGTTTTTTTGCCCATGAACACAGTCGATCATACTGCACGTTGCACGTTTGCTGTGTTGTTTTGCCCATAAAGACAGTCGATCATACTGCACGTTGCACGTTTGCTGTCATTTGTTGCCCATAAACACAGTCGATCATACTGCACATTGCACGTTTTCTGTGTTTTGTTGCCCATAAACACAGTCGATCATACTGCACGTTGCACGTTTGCTGTGTTTTGTTGTCCATAAACACAGTCGATCATACTGCACGTTTGCTGTGTTTTTTTGCTCATAAACACAGTCAATCATACTGCACGTTGCACGTTTGCTGTGTTTTGTTGTCCATAAACACAGTCGATCATACTGCACTTTGCACGTTTGCTGTGTGTTGTTGCCCATAAACACAGTCGATCATACTGCACGTTGCACGTTTGCTGTGTTTTTTGCCCATAAACACAGTCGATCATACTGCACGTTGCACGTTTGCAGTGTTTTTGGCCAAAAACACAGACGATCATACTGCACGTTGCACATT
This sequence comes from Rana kukunoris, assembly GCA_029574335.1. Taxonomy (NCBI): domain Eukaryota; kingdom Metazoa; phylum Chordata; class Amphibia; order Anura; family Ranidae; genus Rana; species Rana kukunoris. The sequence goes on along the minus strand of CM056051.1, from coordinate 333,718,944 downwards.
TGCTGTGTTGTTTTTGCCATAACACAGTCGATCATACTGCACGTTGCACGTTTGCTGTGTTTTTTGCCCATAAACACAGTCGATCATACTGCACGTTGCACGTTTGCAGTGTTTTTGGCCATAAACACAGTCGATCATACTGCACGTTGCACATTTGCTGTGTTTTTTTGCCCATAAACACAGTCAATCATACTGCACGTTGCACGTTTTCTGTGTTTTGTTGCCCATAAACACAGTCGATCATACTGCACGTTGCACGTCTGCTGTGTTTTTTGCCCATAAACACAGTCGATCATACTGCACGTTTGCTGTGTGTTTTTTTGCCCATGAACACAGTCGATCATACTGCACGTTGCACGTTTGCTGTGTTGTTTTGCCCATAAAGACAGTCGATCATACTGCACGTTGCACGTTTGCTGTCATTTGTTGCCCATAAACACAGTCGATCATACTGCACATTGCACGTTTTCTGTGTTTTGTTGCCCATTAAACACAGTCGATCATACTGCACCATTGCACGTTTTCTGTGTTTTGTTGCCCATAAACACGTCGATCATACTGCACGTTGCACGTTTGCTGTGTTTTTTTGCTCATAAACACAGTCGATCATACTGCACGTTGCACGTTTGCTGTGTTTTGTTGTCCATAAACACAGTCATCATACTGCACGTTTGCTGTGTTTTTTTTGCTCATAAAACACAGTCAATCATACTGCACGTTGCACGTTTTGCTGTGTTTTGTTTGTCCATAAACACAGTCGATCATACTGCACTTTGCACGTTGTTGCTGTGTGTTGTTGCCCATAAACACAGTCGATCATACTGCACGTTTGCACATTTGCTGTGTTTGTTTTGTCCATAAACACAGTCGATCATACTGCACGTTGCACGTTTGCTGTGTTTTTTGCCCATAAACACAGTCGATCTTACTGCACGTTGCACGTTTGCAGTGTTTTTGAGCCCCAAACAACACAGACGATCATACTGCACGTTGCACATTTTTGCTGTGTTGTGTTTGTTGCCATAAACACAGTCGATCATACTGCACGTTGC